>CM034153.1:232586801-233142624 GCA_019776745.2 Taxus chinensis
GAGGAATCAAACACAACCAAGGCCAAATTAGATTCCATTGAAGGCTCAATGAATCCAAAAGGTTTTCTCAAAAAAAGGAACAATTGTTTTTCAATTAATAATATAAGTACAACGGAACAGGAGAAAAGTTGACCAATTAAGCTATGATGGGTGGAGTAACCAAAATTCCTTCCCATTAAGTACTTACAACTTTTGTTTGCCTTGTGTCTCACTCCCTCAATCCCCCTCCTAACACCTTCGCAATAAAAAAATATTTTGGTTTTCATTTTACCACAAACCAGAACAATTAAATTGGGGTTTTGCATAAGTAGCCCATTTTAAATAAACACCCAGTTAGAAACCATTATCATCACCGTTAATCCCAAAATCATATCTTTATTAACAAAGACCTGATGTTGAGTATTGCCATCTGATGCAAGACACTACATGAGCTTTAATATATTGTCTTTGAAAATATGATCTCCATCAGGAATTTTTCTGGTGGGGATCGGTCACAGCAGTAAATAAATCCTCCAAGGCTTCCAAATTTTATGTAGGTGCAACTATAATTTTTCAATACCATAAGAAGAATTATTATTTTTATTTCCCATTAACTTGATATGAGTTCTTAAGTTATGCAGCTAACATAGAAATGCGATTTTGCTATGATTTAAAATAAATAGCATGTCTTAAGAGAGAACTCACACGGTATCCATGTAAATCTGCAGCATCCACACGAGCACCTTCCTGAAGCAACAATTCAGCAACCTGAATTGCACCACGCACGGCAGTCCAGTGCAAAGCAGTCTGACCAGTGTGGTCAACGGCATTAACATCCGCCCCATGCTGATCAAGTTCATGACAATTTCATGATCAACCTCAACGAAAGAAAAAATCTAAAACTTCAAATACATAAATACATCATTGTCATCTTGAAAATCAAATAAAATACTGAGAAAGCATGTCATGATAGATGATGATTATTAACATCCGCTAAGGCCATCTACAGCCTATGGGATCTAACAAACAGTTACTTGATTTCCTATATCCCATACTTATTCTAGTGAAAAGGCTGTAAATTAGGTTTCCAAGGATAGTTTAATTTTTTATCTTCATAATTTAGAAAAGTTTGGAAGTTTTCAAAATTGAACAGATATTTCATAATTTGTCACTGATTCCTTATGTAACCTTTGTCATGTCGTCCGTAAATGTCCATATGCCAGGAGCTTCCAGGATTGGTCACAAGCTAAATTGAATTATATTTTTGGTTGTCCTCTTTCTTGATGGTATAGGCTCCTCGGGGATTCTTTGATGATCAAAGATAGCAGCAAACATTTATGGCATACAATTCAGTTAACTGCTACTTGTTTCCTGCAGAAGGCAAGACATAATGCAACCTTTCTGAGGACCATTCTTCTCTTAGTTTAGAGTTGAGGCTATTCAAGCATTATCTGGCTCTGATTGTTAAAGCCAAAATTGTGTGATTCCAAAAGGATGTTGAACCCTTTCCCTCAAAGGCACAGGCCCAAATATTGATGCTTCTAGCCTTTGTAGGGAGCCACGTTTCTTGTAATCTTATTGTAAAACTGACATGAATTTTAGTTCTCCAGTGTAATATGAAATGAAATGATTTATGGGGAGAGATTTTGTGTTCTCAAATGTAATATAAGATGTATTTCTTCAAACAAAAAAACGGTAGTCTTGACAATTAAGAGAAAGCGTTTTTCATCTTAAATATTGTTAGAGTTGCATACTTTCCATGTGCTTATCACGCAGGGTGTTTTTGGGGTTGTCCATCTTCCATCTTGCTAAGATCATGAGAATCTGTTCTAATTTTTGCGATATTAATCTTGTTTAATTTATGTATAATGTAAAGATTTGATTTTCACTTGGGATAGAGCTGATGGTATCTTGAAGTATTTAACTTCCTTTTTTTCAACTTCGGCACTAGTTTAAATTGCAATTTTAAATAAATACTACTTTCATTGTTCTTTTTGTTGTTGATATCCTCCTTGATGTTGTCCTTAGTTACATAGATATAGTTGTGTTGTACATATGTCCTCTTTTCCTGACTAAGTAACAGCGTATCAATCTTTAAGCCAGCTTCACGAATTCAAACCAAGTTTGAGTATACATTATTAAGGGTATTTTGTGATGTTAATCTTGTTTTATTCAACACGGAAAGATAATTTTGATATTTACGGATAAAATTGATGATGGTTTTCAGATTTTTAATTTCCTATTTTTTCCATTTCAGATCTACTTCATAATTGACTTAGCTTCCTCTTTTTTATAATTTGATCCTACTTCAAAACAAACTTAAACTTATTAGTGATGCCTTCATTGTTCTTCATATTGCAGATACTGATATCATCTTTATTGGTGTCTGGGTGATTTAAAGTTGAACACAGTGATTCCAGAAGCAGACCATCAGAATAATGCAAAATGTGAAAATATCAATTAGTTATTGATCTATCGTTATGTTTTGTAGATAGCAATGGTATCTTTTTCTTGGTTTTGTAAATACTCTTCAAATTAGAGATCTTTTTCTATGTCTCAGTGCTTAAGACCTCCAAGGTTAAAGGAATCAAAACCATCATTTCCAAAAGATGGGTTAGGGCTGAATTTGGTATTGGTCTGGCCCAAAAGAATCGACCACATGGCCTCCACATAGACCAATTAAATTAGTAATTTAGTATGCTCAAACCATTAAATCTCTAACGATAAATATGTTACAAGAAAATAAGCCATCCCAAACCGCGACAAGGGCTGGTAAGTGGTAACTCAAGTGGTAGAGTGCCCCAGCATGCCAAGCATAGTCATGGGAAGGTCCAAGGTTCGAGCCCTAACTGCCCAGTGGAAAATAACAAAACAGACATAAATTAACAACCCTAAGAAGGAAGGCCATGCTTTTACTTAATTTAAGTCTTTTAGCTACACAGTTTATGTACTAACACTTGTTTCTTATATATGTTATGGATTACGGGAAACTTGAAGTCTGTCATCATTAGGGGTAGATTTTCCTATGCATCAGACCACTAGAATTGACTCTGTGACCTCCCGATAAACCAGTTGTACTGTACTCAAATAATTTAACCTCTAACATTTCATAGAAATAAATTCGGAACGGTGGAAAAGATATACTTTTACTAACTTCGATTATATACTGAGCGGCTACAGTGCAGTTGTTTAAGGTGGCCCATTGTAAAGCATTGTAACCACCAGCATAATGAAGAGAAACAGGACACCCTTCATTAACCACTAGTATATTTAATTTATCCAAATCACCGCAAGCCAAGACCATCTAAAAATCACTTTGAGGCAGTCTTCATCTTCTATTACACCGTTTATAACCCCATTTGAATTATTATAATAACAGTCCTCCTGGCGCTCTGTTACCACTTTGATCTCAGACCCCGTATTTTTCAGCCGCACTAGCCTTTAAATTTGTTCTTTTGTAAAGGATTTATTTCTGTTGGCTCATATGTAGATCCATGTCAGAGCCTCTGTATGAATGAAAAGGGGGATAAAGAAAGGGAAAAAGAACATAGAGTTAGGTTAAAGAGTTTACAGATTCCTCCTCTTACAGCAGACCTGTGGGATTTATTTTTCAGTTACATAAATTTTCTATGTGTTCTACCACGACAATCGGTATTTTGAGCTCCTAAGAAACCAACTAAATTATTCCGCTCAAATAATTAAAGCTTTGATGGTAAAACAGAAAATTCACTAACCATAGAATAGAAGATAACGTTGGGATTGTATGTACTTTGACTAAATACAGAGTAGATAGTGTGCGTTTTTTTAAAACCATATGGCACAGAATAATGCACGCAGTTATAGTCTGGAACAAACAATTAGTTATGTGATGTAAATAATTAAGACCTCGTTTCCTCGGAGTTGTACATACCTTTAGAGTTGGAAATGTTCAATAATGCCAGTGTTTAAGCCAGGTGTGAGAATGTATCCATGTTCTCTATTGTTAAAGAAGCCAAAATCAAAACTAAAAATTTACTCTTTTTTTCCAGAAAACAAAATTAGGATAAAAGTTGTATGTGTCCGACCACGAGAATCGACCCCGTCACCTCCCGTTAAATCTATGTAAATAGAAACATATCAACAACCCTAAGAAAGAAGGTTAAATTTTAGTTACTTCAATTAGATACTGAGCAGCGGCGGCGCGGTTGTTCAAGGCAGCCCACTGTAAAGCGTAGTAACCGCCGGCATCAGGTTGGGAAACAGAACACCCTTCATTTTCCACTAATCTATTTAATTTATCCAAATCACCGTAAGCCGAGGCCGTGTAAACATCATCTTTGAGTCGGTCTTCGTCTTCTACTGCTACTCCGTTTACAGCCCCATTCGAATTATAAGTATTACTGTTGTGATGATGATGGTTGTGTTGGTGGTGGTGGTGGTCCTCCCGCTCCTGTTCCCGCTCCTGCCCCTCTGTCACTACTTCGATCTCAGACGCCATTTTTCTTTTGCTATTTTACCCTTTCATCTTGTTGTCTTGTAAAGGGATATAATTTTACTGGCCAAGATGTGAATCGACGTCGGCGCCAGCGTTCAAACGGGATGGGGCAAAATAAAAGGTTAATGAAATCCCTGCTAATCCATTTAAATGGCCGTATGAGTCGAGAAATGCAGGCGAATAAGGTTCAGAACGAGGCCGGCCTGTCGACGGAAATATCGAAGGCTTGGAGTGAGAAAAAATGACTAAGATAAAGAGTAGTTAATAAGGTTGCATTCAAGGTTCCATCTGTCGCAAATAATATGAAATTTCAACGCTCAAGATTTGGGGAGGGGGGATCGTGCCCACCTTTAAGAATGCGACGTTGACCAGGGAAGTATGGAGTTTCTAGTTGCTTCGCGGAGGGTGGTTCTTCTTTGACTCGAAATTATTCTATATCATACGTTTAAATAGTCAAGACTCACACACTAACACACCAAGTAGAGTCACACTACGCTGAGATTTGCGCCTGGTGACGCAAACGCATGACCCCCATGAGATAGACCATACATTCCACACCCACATACCAAACCGTCGCCTGCCCCTGTGGCACCAAATTGTTGGGGTCCAAATAGTTCCGTCGGAAAAGTGATGACATTTTGTGTGAGCTGACACGTTGGATGTCGTCGGACGGCTCGCCAACATAGGAGGACGCCACCTCCCATCATTTCAATCCCCCGTCATCCATCGTCTCCACCATACCATTTCCATAAGCTATCAGAAGCTCCCCAACATGTATAGGAGAAGCTCCCCAAATCGCAAATGTTCGTAGAAGTTTGCATAAGCTCGCCATCAGAACCGCGTTCAAGTTTCGGGTATTATTTCGTCCCTATTATTTGTCCATTGCATCTCAAATTAGTCTTTGAATCGGGTATGTTTTGTGCTCCTTATTTTATTTCTCTACCTACAACCATTTTTTTTCTCAAACCCTGAAGAATTATGTTATCATTTCTCCACCATTTCCATTATTGTTATACTAAATCCATACTTCATTTTCGAAAAGTATTCAACCTCGGAAACTATTTACCATTTTCAACCCCATATTTTATAAAATCAAACGAGTCCTTTGTCGTTGTAAAAACCGGTGAGCGTTTTTGTTCATTCTAAGCAAGGCCGCAAAAAATTCTACCATTTTTCATTATGGTGTAGATCGAAGTCGTATCTTTGTGACAATGAAACTTCCATATAAAAACTTATTCCAACCAGTTCTGTCTATATAATAGGGATGGGTTCAAGTTTATGTCATTCCTTGTTTCTTCTCCCGAGGTGCCATGATAAATGTGGACGCGTCCCTCAAACTACAATTTTTTTCGCACAAAAATTGTTATTTTCAGTGATTTTTAGTGCAAAAAAAATTTGCCATTTTCACCGACCTCCAAACATTGCCCTTCTCTTCGCACCAAACGCCATCCTGAAACTCTAGCCAAAAAAAAATTGAAATAAAACAAAACAAACAATTTATTTACACAGAAGATTAGAAGTGTTGGGAGCCCTTGCAAACCTAACACAAAATTTTGCCATCTATTTTTTATATTCGTCGTCAACCATCAGTCTAGAAAAGAGGGCTTTTACTTACACAGTCACATAGTATGAATTCACCTTACAAAAATGAATTCACAATACCCTTCATATAAAGGAATTAACAAGAATGGTTGAGAACCTCATATTTTCTTCATGAACATGTTGTATAAATATGTCAATAGGGTCTTTTTTTTTTCAATCCTCCATACAAGAAATCATTCGCCATCTAAATCCCCCTCAAAGCTTAATTTTTCTTTCCCTTTCTGCGTTGTGACTGGGATGTGTTGGGTCAATGCCACGTCTACAGAACCGGATCCCACACATTGGCATTGCATGTATGGCATCTTATGGTCTATCACATGGGGTCATGTAATCATGTCGTCAAAATAAACGGCTCTGAATGTGATGTGGCACCTACTTATACATACACATGCATATACATATACACATACATACATGTACATGTGTGTGTGTGTGTTTGTATATGCATGTTTATACATGCATATGCATATACACATACATATATATGTACAAGTATACATATACATACGTATAAGTATTGGTCTCACATACCTAGACGTTTGTATTATCATATGGTAGTGTTGTTTGTCATAAACACATTGTGTGTATAGCACAAAAGAGAGATAAAACTGTTTATACTCTTGTCTTGGTTGGTGATGCAGAGGCTAATGTCAATCAACAACCATTCACATAGAACAATTACTTGAAATCATTTTCGACTACTTTGTCTTGTTTTTTTCCCACAACCTCTTCACTCCTCCTAACTTTATTTTTGCCTCTTCTTGAGACTTAGCTTTTGGTTTAGACACTCACCCCTCCTTTACTCCTTATTCTCTGACCTGATACCTCTCCTTACTCCATCAATATCCTTCTTGCTTATGGTTAAGTTCCTTGAGTTCTACTTTGATTTTCTCCTTCAAGTTGTTATCTATAGTGGCAAGACATTTAAGGTTGCTCAAATAAGACCATTTATAGACTTCCTTCCTTACCACTTAGGATCTAAAAACATATTCTTATTACCAATTATCTTGTATTTCATCCTTCCTTATGAGTTACTTTTCCAACCCACTATCCACTAATTGAAGTTTAACTAATAAAAGTTTCCAAATCTGACTATTCAAGTGAGATTTGACCGTGTTCCTTTCCTCAATCACTGAACCTTCTCATTTAAGCTATAGTTATTTGATATTGGGTTCTTCCACCACCTTGCCATAGACTCCTCATTCCTTCCATCTCTAATAATGATATCTTCTTAATTAAATACTTCTTCTAGGATCGTAAAATTGTGCATAGGTTGGGGGTTTAAGTCTGTAGATGCTCTTTTCCTGAGTTTAACGCCTTATATATCTTCTAAGCCTTTTTAGTAAACAATGACACATCTCTTAAAGTCTCACTATCCCTGTTAAGTCTCCTCGAGACTTCCAAATAATGGATTAAGTCTTTTATAGATTATTAAGATCCTTACTCCTCTCTCACTATAGACTGTCACAGAGTCCTTAGGACTGTGTATGCACTATTTTGATCTCCTTACTACTTGTCCCCTTCTCCAAACTTGGCCAACATTCCTCTTCATTATTTTCACTCCCATAACACTTATACTAGTAAGTAGGTTAAGGTTTTATTAAATTTTCCTAGGTCAAATTCTCATAACCTTCTCAAAAACATAGTATGCTCATAAATGATTGTCATGTTAGGGAACTGGATTAGTTCCATTGAAACATTTGCTTTGAATTTTGTTCCATATCTCTGCCCCATACTCATGAACCTATGTACTAAGTTTTAGTCCTTTGTGTTTTGATCCTTTTTGCGTACAATCGAAGACTGAAATAGATAAGGGTGAAAGGTAGGCTTCCCTGTTGTTTGGTTGATGAGTGGAATGCGCGCATGTACACTTGCGATCTTGGTCGATCGTGTGAACTCCTTTTTGGCTGGGAAGGACTACCCTGAAATAAGAAAGCAAGACCACAAGAGAGAGTTAAACAGCATATGCAGTGGACTGCCCAGCGTATGCTAGATCCAGGAAGTGTGGTACTCCCTAGAGGGTTGTCAATCCACTGTTTATAAATTAATATTAAATGACAAAAACATGTAAATAAAGATCCAGTGCTAGCGCTCTGATTTGGGTGCCTCAAGTTGCTATCAGTGTCGATTCGATTAAATATTTAACAATACAGGTAAAAAGGTGTTTGGGTCGGGTCCTAGGTAGGTTGGGTAGTCTGCGGGTCACAGAAAGGGATAGGTTGAGGTTGGGTAGGGTATTGTATGTGGTTTGAGTGAACGGTAGGTTTCTGGTTTGTACTATGTTGACAGACACAGAGACCAACACCGATCGGATATGACCGATGCCGGTTAAGGGTAACCATTACTAGTCACTGTAGAAGTGACAGAGGGTCAGGACAGAGATGTTTTGGGTTCTCTCAAATGGGTAGAGAGAGTTGAAAGTGGTGTTGGTGGGGTTTAGGTGAGGGTAGATTCAGGGTTAGAGCCCATGAGACTTAAAAGGTGGATTTTGGTGTATTCGGGTAGAAGGTGGGTAGTTGGCAGATGCCAGGGTGACCGGCAGCGGTCAGGGGTCGACTGACGGCGGTTAGGGTTAACCGATGATGGTCATTGGTTTTGGGTCAGAGTTTGGAAATGGGGATTGGGGTGCGCTCTGTGACTGGTCAGAGGGTTGATAGGGAGTGGAATGGAGTGAGAGAGGGTCTTGGGTGTAGGCGTGGGTTGGATAGGTGAGATTGAAATGGTAGGAAGAAAGTAGAGAAGCACGAGTAGGAAAAACACCAGTGAGAGTTCTACTTACTCAGAGTCCAATGCTTGCATGCTCGTGAGCAACTGGAGAAGAGAGATGGTGGGTGTTGGTGATGGTGGTTGATTGGTTGAAGAGCTCTTGCTCGAGCTCAATCCAATCAGGTAGCCTTAAATGGTTGTTCTCTCAAAGATCCTTGTGAATGCATCCACAACTGGTTCTAGCTTGGAGTTCTGCAAGCTTTGTTGTGTTTTACCAGTAGCCAATGATCATGCAAACTTCAATTCTTGATGCCCATCAACCAGTAACGCAAGAATCAACCGAAAATGACCAACCCTTTGGAAAGAGTCGGGACTGGGTATTTGCAGGTGACCGGCGTCGGTCCCACATGACCAACATTGGTCAGACTGTAACCGACACTGGTTATGTCGGGGAGAGTTGTTTTTTTGAAAAGTGGGGAATATGCCTTCCCCACTTGATTTTGGGTGGCGGAGCACATGCGTCCTCCGCCTTAAGAATGGGCAATAGGACAAAGAGGGGTCTTATGAGCGGGGTGGCCACTATTAGGGCATTCTAGAAGGGTATGGGCAAGGTATGGGTAAGGTAGGGAGTGGAATGGTGAGGTGGAGGTGTAAGTGGGGTAGTGGAAAGGTGAGGTGAAGGTGCAAGTGGGCTAGTGGGCTGGTGAGGTGGTTAAGTGAGGTGGCAAGTCCAGTGGCATGGTGGGGTGGCCTTGATGAGTGGGTAAAAGGGGGAATTTAATTAATTACTGTTAATTAAATCCTTGGGTATGTGAATGAGGGTCTTTGTGATGTGCGAAAGGGGGTGCGAGTGACCGAATTAGGGTTAAATCGATTGCCTGCTTAGAATGTGGTTATTAGGTTATTTTGGAGGAAGATGATGAAATGTGACGTGTTTTTGGTGTCTACATTTTGCCCCTTTTTATTGGGCAGTCTATAGTGGTAGGCGGCATGACAAAAACAAAGGTTGGTTTTTGCCCCATGTGAATGTGTGGTGAGAAGGTGGATGGTGGGTGCCCCAAATATGGGCATGAGTGATCCCCCCTCAAATCAGGCACTGACGATGAAGAATAGAGAGAGTCGATGGGTGGTTTGATAAAGTATGGTGAGAGGTGTGAAAGAGATGAGGTGTGTGGGTATGGTGATGATGAGAGGTAAGGTAAGTGAGTAGGTAGAGCATTCAAACATGCACACACATTGTAAAATGCAATGAGGTACATGGGTTTCTCAACATAATAAAGTTACGTCAGCTAAGGTCGCAAGGGTCATCCAAACATGGGTTATTGAGGTCTGGTATCCAGGGTAAAGGATACAGTCTGGGCACTCAACGAAGTAAGATACGGGAACACATAGGGTGGTTCCAGTACATCTAAAAGGTCAGGGTTTGTTTGGACAAGGGTCACGGCCATAGGTAAGGTAAGGTCACAAGGCTGAGCAAAACAGGTACCAGCATCACAATATGCAACAAGTGAGGACATGAAAATATCCACATAATCAACGGGTGGGGTAGGTAGGTGTAGGTAGGTAGGTGTGGGTGGGAAGGTAGTTGCGGGTAGGGTAATGTCAATCAAATGTACACACATGCATAGATCGCGACACGGTACCATGGTGAAGATCTTTCGAACTCTACATTGTCCAAGGTCAAGTGGGTTATCCAAACACGGGTTATTGAGGTCCGGTATCCAAGGTAAAGGATACAGTCTGGGCACTCAACAAGGTAAGATGCGGGAATGCATAGGGAGGTTCTAGCACATCCACAAGGTCAAGGTTTATTTGGGTAAAGGTCACGGCCGTAGGCAAGGTAAGGTTGGTAGGCTAACAACATGGTAACAACATCACAAGGTAGAGTGAGTGCGTCAGGTTGATGGTCACCCCAAGGGGGTTGGTGTGGATAAAAATGTGAGGTCAAGGGTCATGATGGGCTTTAGGTGATGTGAAAAAGGTTGTGGGTCAGGGTGATAGAGTGAAATTGGTGGAAAGTGGAGATCAATGGTAACCGACGCCGGTCATGGTTAACCAATGCCAGTATGGGTAAACTGACCACGGTGAGCTAGGGCACATGACCAATGTCGGTTAAGGTAAACCGACGTCAGTTAGGTTGGGGGTTTTATATAAAGAAAAATTTCGTGTTTTTTCATAATCATTTGTCCCATGTGAAAATAGGGGAAAATGACACGAGAGAGAGGGAAAGTGTGAGAGCGTCCGAATGGTATGGAGAGCGGAGTTGGTGGGCCGAATAGCGGGTAATTAGCATTCAACAGGTAGGACCACAAAATCGGGGCATGTGATTTGATTGGTTGGAGGTGAGGTGATAGATTGGTGATGGCAGAGGCGAGAGAGGGATCCGGTGGACCACCTGTGTAGTAGCCCGATGTGCCACCATGACAACAACAACGTAATGAGGTAAGAGTCAAACCCCCTGTCGTGTTTTGTGAGGTAGATTAAGTGAGAGGTCGGTTTTGAGAAAAATGATTTTTTTTAGGGGGAAATGAAATTTGAATGTGGGAGGGTGAATTGGGTAAAATAGGAACGGGGAGAGAGGTGGGTGGGTGAATGAGGGGTGGAGGGAGTTGAGGGGAGGTTTAGGCAGAATGGGTGGGTAAAAGGGAGAGAAAGTGAGTTTTTTTGGAAAAGGAGGGTTAGGGCTGTCGTGGTTTTCGCCACGATAGTGACCGGCGTTAGTCAAGGTTTGGTCGATGTCGATGGGTTATAACCGGGATCGGTCACGAAACAGGTGACCGATGTCGGTTAAGGGGTGACCGGGGTCGATCAGAGATAACCAGTACTAGTCGGGTTTTGGGGAAAAAGGGGCCAAAAGGGGCCCAGGTCAAGTGGGTGAGATAGGTAAGGGTAGAATAAGGTGTTTTGGTAAAAAACATAGTGTAGGTAGGGGGTAAAACGGGTAGGGGTAGATGGTAGTGGGTGAGGTTGGGGTGGGTAGGTTAAAATGTAATACAAAGGTAAGTGGGGAAGAAAGAAAGGGGTGGGGCAATAGGTATAGGTGAGGTGGCGAAGGTGATTGTGGGTATGCCAAAGGTAAATTAATGTGATGTGTGTGTTGGATGCAGGGGAGAGATTAGCTGCGGATGTGAGACAAGTTTCCACCCCTGCTCCTGGGAGTTCAAGGTGTGGCGACAGTCGAGGAGTTGTGGCATGTGGAGGAGGTGGGCCTGATTGGGGTCTGATGCTATCGGCATGTAATTCGGCAGCCGAGTCAGATGGTCACCCTCATCGATAGATGGGATTTGGTGACCAACACTTTCCATTTACCGATGAGTGAGATGAAAGTCACCCTGGAGGATGTGTTTAGGATCCTACTGTTACCGATATTGGGGATGTAGGTGTACTTGATCTCCTCAGAGGCCTTAGAGGAGTTGATGTTGATAATCTTCTGCGAGGGGCTAGCGGAGATGACTTTTCATAGCGTCAGCCTGAGTTATGGCGAGATGTACCTAGCCCGTTCAGAGGAGACGAGGCTAGTAGTATTACTGATGGAGGTAGTTTATTGTTTCGCACTGCCAGATGCAGAGGGTGGGAGGTTCCCATAATCACTGATGGGAGTGTTACATGATATGATGATGGATAGGACCCGCTTTGCCTAGGCGCCAACATTCTTGGTGCAGTTATATAGAGAGTTGTGGGCGTATGGGCGGCTTCGCAGGTTCAGCCTATGTTATAAGTTCGTTCTTCACTGCTGGGCCTATGAGCACATTGTTTGTGTGCGTTTAGTGGGTATGCCCCGAGCAAATGCATTTGAGCCAGGTTTTGTGCGGGTGGGGTACAGGCGATATGTGCCTGTTATTGGAGAGCGGCGATCAGACAAGGCTACACATGATGTAGCATATTACTGACAGCTATTGAAGGGATTGTCCAGGGTGGACATTATATGGAGATTGTATGTGGGTTATCCCTCATACAAACAGATGGCTGAGGAGTTAGATGGCCTTCAGCTACTCAGATGGATAGAGGGGCACCGTGCAGGGGAGCACGAGATGATCCCAGTTGATAGGGTCAGATGGTAGTTTGGGCTGCGACAAGATATACCCCCACCCTTCCCACAGTACAAAAGAGATGACGTGGAGAGGCCATTGCCTCTACCACAGCTAACAGGGCAGGAGGAACATGTGATAGACCAATGGATCGATGATGTCAGAGTGACAGATAGATACAGACAGTGATAGGCTACCCATTTGCGAGCAGTACCACCCAGGCCAGGGTAGCTAGATTTAGCCACCATCACGGTGCAGAGAGATGCCCTACAGGGGCAGGTGGTGACCCTGATTACCCAATTGGGGATGGTATATGGATAGTTAGCCAGTTCAAAGGTGGAGATAGCCGAGTTGCATGCACAGGTGGCCAGTCTACAGGCCTAGATGGCCCAGGGTAGAGGTGGAGATGGTGATGATGGTCAGGTGGCCGCCTTACAGGCATAAGTGACAGGGTTGTAGGGCCAGTTAGCCACTACACAGGTACAAATTGGGGCACTATAAGACCAGATATAGGCACAAGGGCAGAGGCCAATGGTACTGGCAAAGGCACCGGGACAGGGTCCCAGTTCACAGATAGGGGTGGGACAGGGTCCCACAGGATAGGTACAAGGTCAGAGGCCGATGGGGCCACCACAGACAATACCCATATCCAGGTTGCGGGAGGCGAGTGATGAGGCTCAATATTATCAGGACTAGCTGACGGTGGTAGGGATAGATTGTCTATCATATGTAGAGTATAGGGCACAATAGGCCTCGAGTGAGAGGACCAGATCACGCACCAATAGCGTGGAGATCACAGGGGGACATCAAGTCCTGAGACAGGGTCAGGGTGAGGCCACCAGTTTATGGAGGCTAACCCCAGGTGATGTACCAGTAGGGACCCAACCACCACCCATGATGGGTGGGGAGATGTTAGTAGGTCACTGGACAGGAGCCGAGGAGGCAGAGGAGATAGGTGAGACAAATATGGAGGATGTCCGGTAGGATGATGCCTGATGTAGGTCCTTTGATTTTGATGTAGTTGTTTTGATTTTTTATATATACCGGCATGCGCATCAATGAGAGTGAGGATGTACGAGAGTTTGTATTTTTTATCATGTATTGCCTATGTGCCGAAGATGGTGAGGCTGTATATGAGAGTTTTTGAGAGATGGATACGATTTTATATTAGTGTATATTATATAGATACACATATTTATATGATGAGATAGATGCTTTGATGATGGTGTTTTGATGTTGATAGACTGTGATTGTGATGTATAGAGAGATGAATGATATGTATGTTAGGTATGGTGGAGTCAGGTTCGTGTTAGGCATGATTGAGTCAAGTTGGTGTTAGGCATGATGGAGTCAGGTCATAGGCATGGTTGAGTCAGGTTGGTGTTAGGCATGGTTTAGTCAGGTTGAGTCAGGTCATACGCATGGTTGAATAGGCATGATGTAGTCAGGTCATAGGCATGGTTGATGGTTGGTGTTAGGCATGGTTGAGTCAAGTTGGTGTTAGGCATGATGGAGTCAGGTCATAGGCATGGTTGATGGTTGGTGTTAGGTTGATGTCATAGGCATGGTCCAGGTTAGTGTTAGGCATGATGGGTCAGGTCATAGGCATAATTGAGCTAAGTTGGTGTTAGGCATGGTTGAGTTGATTTCTCGAGTATGTGATATGATGTAAAAGAAATGATGATGTATGCATATGTTTTGGGTTAATGTGTGGTATGTATGGTAACATGGATCATGTTGGGATGATCGTATGTAATGTAGGATTGTGGTAAATGTGATAAAATGAATGTAGTAAAAAGAAATGTATTAATTTCCACTGGTAATGTGATGATAAATTGGTAAACTAACTAGATAGAATGTGACAGGGATAGGTAGCCAATGGCGAGAAGGGAATGGTTGTGAATGAGAAAGGGGGAAGAAGGGGATGGTGGTGGTTGAGCTAAAAAATGCCCTTGGAATGCTACCTACATAGCCCCCGGAAAAAAGGGGCCTCAGACCGATTTAGTTCTCCCTTAAGCTAGGGAGGAAAAGAAAAGGTGTCGAGAATGGTTGGTCGGGTTGGGGTAGGTTGTGTTCCTAGGTACATAGGTAAGGGTAAATGGGTACGGGTCAAGGGTACGGTTGAGTAGGTATGGGTCATGGGTACATGTATGTAAGGTGAGTGGTCATGGGTAGACAAGTGGGTAAAAGGTATGGGTGAGTGGGTATGGGTAAATAGGTAAGGTGAATGGGTATGGATCGTGGGTATGGTCAATGGTACAAGTGAGTAGGTACGGGTCATGGGTATGGGTAGAGAGGTACGGGTCCATGGGTAAAGGTAAACTGGTAAATAGGTAAGGGTCAAGGATACGGTTGAGTGGGTCAATGGGTCATGGGTATGGGTAGATAGGTACGGTAAATGGGTACGGGTAGATGGGTATGGTGAGTGAGTATGGGTAAACGGGTCAATAGGCGAGGTAAATGGTATGATAGAATAGGTAAGGGTCATGTGTGTGGGTGAGGAGAAATAGGTAAGATGCAAGGTCGGAGGTATGAGTGCGTAGTGGGTAAAGTGATGAAGGTCAGCTGTGAAATAGAGATTGATAGGTAGAGATAGGTGATGGGTGAGAGATAGTTGAAGGTAAGCGGAAATCATTGGTTTGGTTGAAGAAGGTCAATGGTTTGAAAAGTAGGAAACTGTAACAGAGTAGATGATGCGGCTGAATTTGGCAAGGACCATCGATGCGCAGACCATAAGGGTAGGTGTGATGAACCTACAAGCCCCTAAAAGCCCTTGTAGGTTGGACTATTTCTGAAGGTGAATCAATAAGCAAGATCACGACAGATTGTATTGATGGCAGCGTCCCATGGTGGGTAAGAAAAGTAGGCTAATGTGGTAAAATGGTGATATGGTGAAAGGTTAGAAATGTAAAGGGGAATAACACACCTTTTGTATAAGATGGTCGATAACCTAGATAGGTGAGTCCATCACACAGAGGGTGTGCGATGTTTATTCGATAGAATGATCAATGTAGGAAGTCTATGTGGGATAATTAGATAATCTGCTTTAGGTATTCGTGAAGCTAATTGATGCGGGAAGCTTCAACATGGGCCTAGTCACCCTTTTTTTTCTTTTTTTTTGACTAGGTAGAGTATGGTGAGTGCAGTATAACTATCCTTCGAGGGAGCAGTCTATTGATGATGACTAGATACAAATGGTAGATGTCCTTTTGAGGGATTCATATTTATGTTTGGAAGTTTGACTCAAGGAGGGTGATCCCAATTTTGATAGGTGAATGTGAATTGACCAATGAAGCCATGGACAAGGTTATAGAGGAATACAAACGGCTTAATGCAAAAGGTGGAGTGATGGTGGAGATAAAGATGGATGTTGGTGAAGGGTATATGGAATGGGTTATGACCATGGGATTTCTTCCTCGAAGGGATGAAAAGTATCCATGAGAATCATGCCATAAGTAGAGACGTGGTACTCATATTGAAGATGAGGTTGAAAAAGTGATGGAGAGTCACATGATTCTTGTTTAATTGTAGGTATGTGAGGTGAGGATAAAGGAAGGAGGTGCACACGAGACGAGCCGGTAATAGTCAATGGGTGATGAAGCACTTAGTTCAACAGTAGAATGGTCAAAGATGCAAGATGTTAAGGGGCTCAGGTTCAGGTTTACCATCAAGTGAAGATAAACGATAAGCACATGATCCATAGGTATGGGTAACGATATAGGATCCAAGCCAATTAGGAGAAAATTTACCCTGTAGATGTTTCTCAGCTTTTGGGACATGTTGATTTTCTTTCAAGACGAGATCTCTGACTTGGAAGGTGCGAGGGTGGATGCACTTGTCATAAGCACGTTGTATGCATTTTTGGTATATTTGGATGTGATCTAAAGCATGTAGACATTGTTTGTCTAACAACTCTAGCTATGCCAAACGATCTTGGTGAAAGTCATCATTGGTGAGCATGTCTTTGAGTGATATGCAAAGAGATGGGATCTGGACTTTGAGAGGCAAGACAACCTCGACACCGTAGACTAGAGAGAAAGGTATAGCAGTAGTTGATGTACAAATACTAGTGCGGTATGCCCATAGGGTAAAAGGAATGTGCATATGCCAATCCTTTCCAGTATCGTTGACCACTTTCATGAGGATTTTGTTCAGGTTTTTGTTGGCGGATTCGGCTTGGCCGTTGGTTTGTGGGTAGTATGGTGAAGAGAAACTGAGTTGGATTCCGAATGTATCATAGAGTTTCTGGAGGGTTTTATTTTTGAATTGTTTGTCGTTATCAGTGATAAGGCGATGAGGCAATGTGGAACACCGAAGCGATAGATAATATGATGGTTGATGAACTCACAAATCTTCTCAACTTTTGTAGAGATGAGTGGAATTGCTTCTACCCATTTGGTATAGTATTCAATAGCGGTTTGTTATCCCGTAAAATTGACAAGGGCAATTTTATCGATAACCATACCGAAATTTTGTTCCGATCCCTCGTTAGGGATCCCTTGCGTTCGAAACATTGCAAAATCCCTTCCCGGGAAATCTGGTTTTTCGAACTTAGTCTTTTGAGTCTTTTTTGGCTGGGCGCATGGAATTACTATGTAACACCATGTTTTGGTGCACCCCCTTTAAAGCCTTTGGCGCATATTTTTCAGTGTCAACACGCCTTTTGGTGCGCCTTGTATGTTGAGTCTTCCCTGCGTGCGCCAAGGCGCATGCGCCTTCGTATTAACACAACTTTTGTTGCGCCATGTTTTGGTGCGCCAAAGGGCGCACATAATCTCATGTCGACATCCCTTTCGGTGCGCCAAAGGCGCGCTTAATTTCATGCTGGCAAATGCTTTCGTGCGCCAAAGGGCGCATGCTTTTCCATGTCGACAACAACTTTCATGTGCCCTTTACAAAGTGGGTGGCGCATTTATGACTAGCTCACCTATATATATAAAATTTACGCGCCCAAATGTCATTATCATCAGACACATATCACGTGATTTTTATTCTCTGAGCCTGTCAGCCTCTGCCTCGTCATTTTCAACGCATTGTGGACCCGTTTTCAAGATTTTCACTATTTATCCGGGTAAGTGCTCTTGTCTCTTCCATGTGATTTGCTTTCTGGTTCTTCGTGCTTGCTGGTTGGTTTTTGAAATACATCTTTTGAGCTAGCCCTCCCCCCCGTGCTATCTTTCCTTATTTTCCTCTTTCCAGATCTGCTGGAGGAGGATGTTATCCTGAAAACAATGGTTTGTAACCCTCCTGGTTTAAACCATTTCATACCCCAAGTAACCTTTCAAAGGAGGAACAGAGGAGAAAAGCAATCTGAACCATGTGAAGACCCCTCTGAGAGTGTTTTAGTTCATTGTTTCCCTCTTTTTCCTTCGGCGCATCTGTCACCCCTGTAACATGATAAAAACCCACGCGCCAATGGCGCACCCATCTTGCCTGCTGCATCGTAAACTTCTGCGCCCCCAAGGCGCACCTCTTTCATATGCTATAAGCACTAACCTTGCGCCCTCTTTTGCGCGCCAACCTTCCTTGCTGCATCATGTTTCTATTCGCCAATGGCGCACCCAGCATCAGTGCAACACAGGCTTTATCCGCAATAAGTACAAGGCTTTGAAGGCGCAGGCGCATCCCTCCTTACAGCAACATCATGTTGTGTTAACCCTTTGTGCGCTGCGCCATGGCGCATGAAAAGTTCCTGTTACACAAACCTTACATGCGCCAAAGGGTGCACCAAATCCCAGTGCAACATGAAAAGTCTATGCGCCAAAGGGCGCATCCTGTCTCTATGTAACACAATGTTTTCATGCGCCTTTTATAAAATGCATTCTGCAGTATCTATGCGCCATGCGCCTTTGGCGCCAGTTTAACCTTTGCAACACCCCTTTCCTATGCGCCTTACCTATTTAGCCCTGTAAGCTGTAATTTTCATGCGCCCTGCGCCCTGAGCCTAATAATAACTAACTCCTCCTTCTGTTGGCACTTCAATGGGAAATCAAATGACTGATACAACCTTTCTACGTTGGGTTTCACTTCTTCTTCATGCAGATCAACAACTGAGTTCGAAAGAACATATGTCTACATCCAGCAAGAGACCCACCAAATCCAAAGGAAAGGCTAAGCTTACAGAGGAAGAAATGAAATATAAATATCAGAGGGTCAGAATGCCCGAGTCCCAGGCCGAGTGTAGCATGGACGTCAGAGACTCAGAATTGGGGCATATCGATATGGAGGAATTCTGGGCCAGAACTCAGAAAGTTACAAGGAGTCCATGGATGGACAAATTGATCGGTAGTGCCCTGCACTTCGCCGGAGGAATCCCCGTCAGCGCCGTCAACAATGAATTTATGATGGTGGTTGCCTAGTGTTACAACAAAGACACAAGATGTGTCGAAAACAGCAAGGGCGAGGTAGTCATTAACCTCACTGCCCGTCATTTTGAGATAATACTCGGCATCCCTCACCACCGGCACTTTGTGGCCGTCAGCCAAGCGGAGTGCATTAAGGTCTGGGATGATAATGAGGATCAATGTATGCAACTAATGAACGAAGTCTATCTGAAGAACAAGAAGGTAATAACCCGGTGGCCCCAAATCATCCACCGCAGCGACTTCTCAGAAGAGCTCAGCGACACCATTACATTCCTGAGCAGGGTCTTCGGGCTTTCTGATGCCCATTATTTCCATAAATGGATGTTGCGGGTACTTAGAGACCATGAACAAGAATATGCCTGATCAGCGCTTTTGCTGGGGAGAAATTATAAGCAGCACAATCTCCGAACAGCTACAACAATTCAGCACAATGGGGACATTTCATATGAACTCCTACGTGGTCTACGCTGCAGCATCAGAGAGGGACTATCCAGGCCTGACGAGGAGTGGAGTTTGGCCTCAGGTCAAAATATACGAGTATTATCCAGAATTGAGGCTAGAGAATAGCATCTCCCAATTCACCAAAATAAACGATGCATTCTTCTACCACATCATCTGCCTGTTGAGGCCGAATATGACTTATGGTCGCACGACCAAAAGCATAGTGGCAGCCACGGAGAAATGGGGAGCCCTGTTCACCCAGTTTCCTACATTCACCTATCTAAGGGCTGCCAACTTTTTGGGAGAGCCAACCAGGCTACCGAGGTATGCTGGACCTAAGCTGATTCTGCTGGAACTGTCAAGGCAGCTAATCACATACCACGAGAAATGCCTTAAAAGAAAGAAGGGTGGAACTCCTTTCCCCCTCACAGTAGGCCGATATACATGCTCTACCCACCATAAGGCGAAGGAAATGTTCGCAGAGCTGGAGTTACTCAATTTGAAACATGACTTCCCAGCCAGGCCTACCTTCGACCCAAGGAGCTGTCTACCAAGGGCGAAACTTGATCCAATCCATGTTCCTCAGATCGAGGATATTTATATTGACGTCCTCCATGAGGTAGAGCTCAGAAGGAAGGATCATTCTCGCCTAGCATTGGTAGAAATCATCCAATATGGGGTAGCCATTGTCCCCAAAGGCTTCCAAACTACGGAAGATGAAGTAGACAAGGTATATACTGACACAGATGGGGACGATTGGCCCTTTCCGGCCATTGATAGAACTAAGGCTCCTCAGACAATTGAGGAGAGGGTCAAGGAGACTCTGCGTAGGACAGAACATTGGTGCCGGATGAACGGCCTAATCTACCTCGGGGTTGATTTCACAACCTCCCCATTGGGTAACGCACCTCCACGATCCAAAAAGCAGCCTAAAGGCAAGGGCAAAGGCGTAGAAGGTGAATCCAGCACCATTCAGGAAGAAGCCCCTGAGAGTCCTCCTTCCGCGGCACCCGAGCAGGTAATATCTCTGGTCATGCCAGAGAAAGAAGCAGAAGAGGAAGTTCCAATAGGCCCATCCACTCAGGATGTCGGCATTGCTACAACAACTGAGGTCCCTTCCGTCCCTTCTTCTTCTCTTCCTTCCCCTCCTCGAGCGACTCAAGCGACCATCCCTTTGGTCGTGTCCTCTTCCCCTTCTTCTACTGTTTCCCCCGCCTCTTCATCTATCTTTTCTTCCCTCGCTGATCTGTCCTCCTCCATTTCTTCCCTCATCTCCGAGCTCCCTTCCCTTCCTATGTCTTCCGCAGCTGCAGTTTCCCTTCCTTCTGTGGGCACTTCTTCGGCTATTCTCTCAATGCCGCCGCCACATGTCTCCACGTTTTTCCCCTCTTCTACTGCAGCTGCCCCCTCCTCTGTTTCCGGTCCTTCTACCATAGGTCCAGCTTGGATCTCTCAGCAGCTAAGTCAGCAAAAGAGGAAAGTTCCCATCGCTCCGATGGACTTTTCCGTGATCCCATCTAAGGGGGAAAAAGAAGCAGAAGCCTGTCACGCGCTTCTCTCAAAGTGCTGCAGGAGAGAGAGTTATGGAAATCGCATACCCCAATCCCCTCAAAGAGAAAAAGGATCTGTCTCCGACAGATTTTACTGTGACCCAAGTCACAATGGGGACATCTTCTGAAAGTCTTCAGGGGGAGGCTCTTTCTGCAGTTGACGCCCTCTGCAAAAAGCTTCAGGAAATCAAGGAAGAGAAAAGGCAACTAAAGGAGCAAAACAAATATCTGCTCCAAGCCTTACAGAAGATGGGTAGTGCGCCTCCCACAACTGCCGCCGAGACTTCTGAGCTTCTCAGCCAGGAGAAAATTAATGAGTATGCCAAAATCGGTGAGCAGGGTATGGCCGTTTCCGCTTGGAGGAGCCAAATCCTCAAAGACAGTGAAAAAGTGATCGCCGAG
Source organism: Taxus chinensis (assembly GCA_019776745.2). Taxonomy (NCBI): domain Eukaryota; kingdom Viridiplantae; phylum Streptophyta; class Pinopsida; order Cupressales; family Taxaceae; genus Taxus; species Taxus chinensis. Next base: position 232,608,349 of record CM034153.1, read on the forward strand.
TTCTCCGACTTGTACCTGAACATCAGTAAGGTGAATAAAGAGCTCCAAGCGTTAGCAGGGCCCATATCAGAAGAGTTGGAACATGCCAGACTGCAACACGAGACCTTCCAACAAATGTTCGACTGTTCAGTCGAAGATCTGGTCAAGTTCGGCGTCTTCGGCCATCCAAGGGCCCTCAACAAAATCATGTCCACTCTGGACTACCGGGTGGATCAGCTAGAATTTATTCTAGAAAAGATTGACAAAGTCAAGGAAGAAGCCCTGGATGCGATGCACCAAATGGAACGAATTGTTCTTAATATGTCGCCAGGGTTACTTACTCCTTCCTTCACTTTAAGGAAAGCTGATGAAACCACCCGGATCTTCAAGGAGATCGCTTCTCAAGGAACGGGGCCAGAGGTCACATTTGACACAGAATCTATCAACAACCTGCTGGCCTGTAGAGACTTCATCGGGTTCCTCATTGAGGCGGAAAAGGACTATTCCAAACTCCCAGAGAAGCTCATAGATGAGCGGGAGACTTGTGAGGCGATAAGTGATAGGCACAAGGATCCTTCCCAGGATCAACTAGGGCCAATAATCAACAAGTTCATGGAATACCGCTCTCAGTTCCATATCTCGTCACCTGAGGAGCAACAAAAGCAGTCCACCCCCTTTCGGCCGCAAGATGATGATGACGAATAGCTGCTGCTTCTTCTTCTTCTTCTTCTTCTTCTTCTCCTTCTTCTCTTTCTCTTCTTCGTCTTTTTGGAAATATCTGGAGTATGTTGATACAAATGATGACATCATCCATGTTGCATCATGGGATGATGTCATCCATCAAGTTGTAAAAAGTCAACATGACTTTTAGATATTTTGTAAATATCTTTGTAAATAGTTGTTGGCTCCTTTTTGCCTTCTTTTCTCTTCTTCTTCTATAAATACTCCAATACTTGTAGTATTGTGGGATGGATGGATATCTTTCAGATGAAAAATAGAAGTGAAGAAAAAAGACTTTGAGCTTTCTTGTAACAGAAGAAAACAGTAATACAAATATTGAGACTTTGTGCTGAATAGCTGTGTTATGCATCAGACCTTTCTTATGTTAGATCTGTATGTGTTTATTCTGTTAGATTCATATCTACTTTTTTGTCATTTATTCATCATCAGTATTGCTTTGTTTGTTTATGCAAGTAGGTTTGGCTCTGTTTACTACCAATCCCAAAACATAAACCTTCTGACCTTTCTGCTTTGGAATTCATTTCTTTTCTTCCTTCGGACCTGCTCTTTCTTCATCCCCTCTTCCTTTCCTTTCTTTTCGCAGTCGGAAACACCCCTACTGGGATGAGATCCCAAACCCCCGAAGGCAGAATCTGTGAGACTTGCATAGATTCCTGCTGGTAGAATAGCAATAAACCAGTTTCGCTTTGCTGACTCAAAGAGGGGCTATGCCCTGCACACTGTTGGCTCGTCTATCCATAGATCTGTCCAGGTGACAGATTTTCGGACCAATAGTTTTTGGCGACTCCGCTGGGGAACGAACAGATCTATCAGATCTTTGATAGTGATAGAATAGAAAATCAGAAAAATCAGAAGAATCACTATCTGTTTGTAAATCTGAACTTTTTGTTAAAAAATCCAAAAATTTGCAAAAGTGCTTTCGAATTGAAAATTTTCTTCTGAGATCCATAGATCTGGCCTAGTTGGAGACCTTTAGTTCGCTGAGTTTCTATAAAAATCAGTATTTTGCCGTAGATCTGAGTTTTTGCTGTTTGCTAAAAGTTTGAAACCCTTTGTATAAAAAGTCAAAATTAGATCCGAAAATCAGCTTACTAATCTTCTCTGCCATCTTATCCTCATTGTTATTTGTCATTAACCGCAATTGGTTTTCTGAAGAGGATAGTTTTTAAATATTTAGAAAAGTGCATGCTGCTGGTTTTTATCAGAAAAACCAGAAAATCAGCAAGTACAGCCAAAAAGAAAGTTTGAATCTGCGCCATAACGTTGCAGATCTGGAAGGTACACTGGTGGGTGAACCTTTTACGCGCAGCAGGAGAGCCCGTGGAGAAGCTGATCCTACTTTCGATCTGCTTCAAAGGCATAATTTCAGCATAACACCGGCACGCTTTTCAGCGCTAAGCTCGGCTGACCGGTCATCCAGGAGTGTCTCGCCTTCTCGAAGGAAGAATCTTTCGCAAGGGGCATCCACATCCCTTTGTAGTGCCTTGTTACTCAGTGGAACCGTGCTTCCAGCCCGTGTTCTTTTTCCAGCCTTTCAAATGGCGGTACCATGGGGAAACGCGATGGGTCCTTTGGCTTTACCACATCCAGTTCACGCACTCCCTCACGGAAACCGAAAGAATTTTCCCAAATTCGACTAAGAGCAGAAATCAGAGCATGGATTCCCACATATATGCATTCATCATGTCATGTAGTATCCTGGATGTAACTCACGAGGATGTGTCGGTTCGCCTTTTTCTGGAAACTCTACAAGGACCTGCGGCTGAATGGTTTCAGCATTTACCAGTCAGATCTATTACTAGTTGGGCCACCTTGCGGGATGCTTTTGAAGACAGGTACAAACCTTCAGAAGATGCATTTGCATTATTATCAAGGATCACTCACCTGAAGAAGGAGGCAAATGATACCATGCATGATTTTATCACCTGGTTCAATGCACTAATCAACCGTGTCCCTGTTGCCATGCTTCCAACACCGGAGAATCAAAAGTGTTTCTTCGTAAACGCTATGAGCTCAAAAGTTAGTTTCTTGCTCCTTCAGGAACGAGTTGCCACCTTGATTCTCGCCCAAGCCGCTGCTATTCGCATAGAAGATAATTTGATAATATCTGGCGAATTGAAAAAGGAATCAGCCAAGCCTAAATCTTTGGGCCCTTCGCCCACTACTTCGTCTGATCCAGCCTTTCAAAAGATGGCAAATGACTTGCTTGCATTAAAGAAGCAGTTGGCCCAGGCCTCTCCCAGTTCCTCATACTGGGATATTCCGCGGAGGAATTTCGTTCCTAACAATGTTTCGCAAAGGCCGCGCTTACCCACAACCGCTCCGCGGTTGGCACTTGAGGCTCCTCCGGTCAACGCTCTGGCCGAAATCGAAGAAGAAGAGCAGTATTATGAAGAACCTTCGTCTCAGGGCGAAGATGATCAAGATGTCGGTGAACCGACTGGCGACTCTACTATCGGGTATATGGAATTTGATGAGGAGGAATCTGATGAAGAAGAGGGTACCCAGGGATATGCAAGCGGACAGTCATACGCTGTTTTTACTCGCTCGCAAGGAAAAGAAGCGGAAGTTGCTGCCCATGTCTAGCAAGAGAAGGCTCGTGTCAAACGCGCCTTCGATCATTGCTAAAAGAGGTAATCCTCTTCCTACTCAACTCCCTGGCAAATCTTTTACAAGGAAATCTTTTCCCCCTATCTCTCCTCCAAATCAGTCCTCTCATGTTCCTACCAAGACCAGTAATCCTATTCCACCATCGCGAAGTGAGGGACTCATTCCTTCACCAACACAACCCTTGGCCGCATTTGATATCATAGATCATGCAAAAAAGACCAAGATCCAAATGTCTGAAGCCGAGTATCTTCAGTCAAATCCCGAACAGCTTGTAAGATTGACCAAGTATATTCAAAGTCAAGTTGTTGTATCTAATCAGGTTTCCCCAAAAGGAATCCTTTCCACTCCCCCTGAATCTCACATAAATGTTGCTTCAACATCGGCATCAGGCAAGATAGAGCCTTTCTATCTCTCCCTCCTAATCAATGGACACAAGCTGAGTAACTGCATAATTGATTCCGGGGCTTCTGATAACGTCATGCCGGCAAAGGTCGCCCATGCTTTGGGCCTCACTCTTACCAAGCCTTTCGGCAGATGTTATTCCTTGGAAACCAAGCAGGTTCTGTTGGTTGGCCAAATCAAAGACGCGCAATTCGCGTTTGCGGCATTCCCAGATAAAAGAGTAAAGATGACAGTCCTCGTTGCTGACATTCCGGCAGCCTATGGAATTTTGCTGGGAAGAAGTTTTTGCAGTGAAGTTGGTGGGGAAATTCATATGGACTGGTCTAAAGCTAGAATTCCCGTCAAAGGCGTAATGCAGACTTTGGAGCCGGAATCACAAAAAAAGTACTTGGTTACTAGCTCTGAAGACCCCAAAGCTCAAATCCTTTTTGAATCATCAGGGATGGGGAACTATTTCTTGTCTACCGAGTCTGATAAAGGGGTTGTTCTCATTCAAGAAGGAGATCTTAATAAGATCTGGACCTTGCAGTTCGATGGCAGCTGTGCAACCAGCGGATGCGGCGCCGGAGCCGTGCTAATATCTCCTGAGGAAGAAGTCATTCCTCTCTCTTTCAAGTTGCAGTTTTTTAACACAAATAATACTGCTGAGTATGAATCTTTGTTACTTGGCATGCAAGCCGCAAAAGAAAGAGGGATTAAAAATCTAAAAGTACAAGGTGATGCGGAGCTAGTTGTAAACCAAGTCAAAAGGATTTACCAAGTAAATAATGAAAGGCTCATGCATTACCGTAATGCGGTGTGGGACAGCATCGAAGAATTCGATGCTTTTTCAATTGAATCCATTCCAAGAGCTCAAAATGACATGGCCGATTCATTGGCTGTTTCAGCATTCCTTATGCTTCCGCACCCAGGTTTGAGAACAAACAAATACACCATTGAGGTGGTTTTCCGCCCAAGCATGCCAGATAATTCTCAGCATTGGCAGGTGTTCAACGATGATAATCAACTCATTGCCTTTCTAGAGAAGGCGGAAAATTTTAAAGAATTACACTTTGAAGGATCTACTTCCACTTGCCGTGAATCAGTCACCAATCAAGGCGATGAATCCGAAGGGAATGATGGCATATGTCAGCTCAAAGGGAATAAAATCCCAAAGGGCCTGGTTTCTCTGGAGCGGTTGTTCGACAGGCATGACCGTTTTGTGAAAAAGAAGAGGCGAGATGACCCTGACTCATCCCCAGAAACCGAACCGGTCAATATAGGTTCGATGGAGCACCCGCAATTTGTGAACATTGGCAAATGTTGCACGCCTGAGGAGAAACGGAAATTTTTCAAGTTGCTAAAAAAATATATGGACGTGTTGGCATGGTCCTATGCCGATCTAAAGTCTTTTAAGCCAAAGGACGTTCAGCATGACATTCCGTTGAAAGAAGATGTCAAAGCTTTTCGCCAGAAGCAGAGGCACTATAATCCTAAGATTTCGGGGACTATCCAGGCTGAAATTCAGAAGATGCTGGATGCGAGAATCATCTTTCCTATCCACCACAGTACTTGGGTAGCAAATATTGTGCCAGTGCGCAAGAAAAATGGTGAGATACGCATATGCGTAGACTTTCACAATTTGAATCAGGCTTCCTTGAAAGACAACTACCCACTTCCGATAATGGATCAAGTTCTGCAAGCAGTAACTAGATCAGAGATGCTGTCCATGCTTGATGGTTTTTCAGGCTATAATCAGATTGAAGTTTCAGCTGAAGATCAGTTTAAAACAACATTCACTACTCCCTGGGGTACATTTGCCTACAGCAGGATGCCTTTTGGCCTAACTAATGCTGGCGCCACTTTTCAGTGGGCCATGGACTTTCGCATTCAAAGGTATGATGGGGAAAGTCATTGTGGTTTATCTAGATGACTTAACCATGTTCTCTAAACAATGAAATGATCATTGTGATCATTTGGAGCAAGTGTTGGCCAGGTGCCGAGAACATGGGATTTCCCTAAACCCAAAAAAGTCTGTTTTTGGAGTCACGGAAGGGAAGTTGCTAGGGCATGTGGTTAGCAAAGAAGGAACAAAGATAGATACCGAAAGAGTTAAGGCTATTCAAAGCCTTACTCTACCTACAAGCAAGACTGGTGTTCATTCTTTCTTCGGAAAGGTGAACTTTCTCAGACGTTTTGTTCCTGACTTTGCTGAGAAGACCCGTCACATATTGAACATGATGAAGGGGTCACCAACTTTCAGATGGAGCGAAGAGGGGAAAAGGTCATTTGAAGAAATAAAAGCTTCCGTTGCTCATGCACCAGTCTTGGTATGTCCCGATTTCTCCAAGTACTTCATCATGTATAGTTACGTATCTGAGCATACTATGTCTGCAATCTTGATGCAAAAGAACTCGGAGGATGTTGAATCTCTGATCGCGTTCATGAGTTCTCCCCTCAAGCCTCACAAACTAAAAATGACTCAATTGGAAAAGCATGCCTTTGCCGTTGTCAAAGCAGTGAAGAATTTCAGGTATTACATTCTAAACTCGCATACGGTGGTGCTGGTCCCTGACACGGCGGTGAAATCAATTCTAACTCAGCAGGAGTTAGGAAGCTTGCGAGGAAATTGGATCGCAAAGGTCCAGGAGTATGACCTGGATATTAAACCAACCAAGCTGGTGAGGGGCAAGGGCCTGTGTCAGCTAATGGCTGAAAACAAAGATTCAGAAAACCCTGATGAAAGGGGTGACTACACCGACGAAGCGCAGGACCGGCTGGAAGAGCCCGATTCGCTGCCTCTGGTCCTATTTGTTGCGACTAGTGATGAATGGTACTTCGACATCGCTTTCTTCCTCACCTACGACGAATGCCCAATGCACCTAACTGTAAAGGAGAAGCGCACTATAAAGCTCAGAGCAGCTAAATATGTCATCTGGGATGACGGTTTATATAAACGTGGGATAGATGGCATCTTTTTGCGATGTGTTGACAAACCTCAGCAGGTAAAAATACTGGAAAGTTTTCACAATTCAGCCTGTGGGGGGCATTTCTCTTCCTCCGTGACAACACACAAGATCATTCGAGCAAGGTACTATTGGCCGACGCTCTTCCAAGATACAACCACCTGGGTGTCAAAGTGTGAACCCTGCCAGCAATTCGTCAGCAAGCCCAAGTGCCTTTCCCCTAAGGCCGGTCATTATCAATGAACCATTCAGACAATGGGGAATTGATTTTATTAGTGCACTCAATCCTCAATCAAGTGCCAGACATAGCTATGTCCTTACAGCAACGGATTACTTCACCAAGTGGGTGGAAGCCATACCTGTCAAGCATGCCACTTCTGAGGTGGTTTGCAATTTCATTAAAGAAAATATCATTGTCAGGTTTGGCGTTCCAAACAAAATCATTGCTGATAATGCTTCTAACTTCTCCTCACGGGAAGTTATTAGTTTTTGCTATGAATATGGGATAACTTTGGCTCACGCCTCAGACTATTACCCTCAGGGAAATGGTCAGGCGGAATCCAGTAACAAGAACTTAGTGACCATCATACGGAAGTTAGTAGATGAGAATCAGCGAATGTGGCACAAGTCTTTGTACGACGCTTTGTGGGCCGATCGTATTACTCCCAAGAGATCTCTCGGCATGTCACCTTTTCAAGTGTTATATGGCACTGATGCCGAACTTCCCATTTCTGCGGAACTTCCTGCTCTGTGCTTGGCACGAGCTATCGAAGATGAAACTTTCCAAAATTCTCTTGAAAAGAGAATCATGTATCTGGAAGAACTTGAAGAAAAGAGAGTAAGGGTGATCGACAGGATCACCGAACATCAGAATCAAGTTAAGAGGCTGTTTGATAAGAAGGCCAAGCAGAGGGATTTTCAAGTGGGAGATCTCGTCCTTTTGTGGGACAAGCGGAGAGAGCCAAAGGGCATGCACGGAAAGTTTGATTCCCTGTGGAGAGGGCCCTTCAAGATCAAGCAGCTCAACGGAGAGAATAGCTTCTATCTCTCATATCTGGATGGAACTGAGCTCCCGCTTCCTTATAGCGGGCAGCATCTGAAGATCTTCAGGAAGTAGAGCTTGCTCTCTTCTTTGTACAGTTTGCTTTAAGTTGTGTGTTTGCTTTCGTCGTGTGTTTGCTTTCAGTTTGTTGTGTGTTTCCTTTGTTCTCCCTCCGGTTCCCCTTGTTTTTTTTTCGACTCTGTTACCTAATGGATAGGCACAAGTGATCTGGGATTCTCTACCCCCGAGTTTGCTCAGGGGTAGTCCCCAGAAAGAGCCAGCTGTTATCCCGTAAAATTGACAAGGGCAATTTTACCGATAACCATACCGAAATTTTGTTCCGATCCCTCGTTAGGGATCCCTTACGTTAGAAACGTTGCAAAATCCCTTCCCGGGAAATCTGGTTTTTCGAACTTAGTCTTTTGAGTCTTTTTTGGCTGGGCGCATGGAATTACTATGTAACACCATGTTTTGGTGCACCCCCTTTAAAGCCTTTGGCGCATATTTTTCAGTGTCAACACGCCTTTTGGTGCACCTTGTATGTTGAGTCTTCCCTGCGTGCGCCAAGGCGCATGCGCCTTCGTATTAACACAACTTTTGTTGCGCCATGTTTTGGTGCGCCAAAGGGCGCACATAATCTCATGTCGACATCCCTTTCGATGTGCCAAAGGCGCGCTTAATTTCATGCTGGAAAATGCTTTCGTGCACCAAAGGGCGCATGCTTTTCCATGTCGACAGCAACTTTCATGCGCCCTTTACAAAGTGGGTGGTGCATTTATGACTAGCTCACATATATATATAAAATTTACGCGCCCAAATGTCATTATCATCAGACGCATATCACGTGATTTTTATTCTCTGAGCCTGTCAGCCTCTGCCTCGTCGTTTTCAACGCATTGTGGACCCGTTTTCAAGATTTTCACTATTTATCCGGGTAAGTGCTCTTGTCTCTTCCATGTGATTTTCTTTCTGGTTCTTCGTGCTTGCTAGTTGGTTTTTGAAATACATCTTTTGAGCTAGCCCTCCCCCCGTGCTATCTTTCCTTATTTTCCTCTTTCCAGATCTGCTGGAGGAGGATGTTATCCTGAAAACAATGGTTTGTAACCCTCCTGGTTTAAACCATTTCATACCCCAAGTAACCTTTCAAAGGAGGAACAGAGGAGAAAAGCAATCTGAACCATGTGAATACCCCTCTGAGAGTGTTTTAGTTCACTGTTTCCCTCTTTTTCCTTCGGCGCATCTGTCACCCCTGTAACATGATAAAAACCTGCAAATGGCGCACCCATCTTGCCTGCCATCGTAAAATGCACCCCCAAGGCACACCTCTTTCATATGCTACAAGCCATCTTGCGCCCCTTTGGTGCTGCCAACTCTGCGTCCCTCTTTGGCACACCAATCTTTCCTATGCTGCATCACCTTCCTTGCTGCATCATGTTTCTATGCGCCAATGGCGCACCCAGCATCAGTGCAACACAGGCTTTATCCGCGCTAAGTACAAGGCTTTGAAGGCGCAGGCGCATCCCTCCTTACAGCAACATCATGTTGTGTTAACCCTTCGTGCGCTGCGCCATGGCGCACGAAAAGTTCCTGTTACACAAACCTTACATGCGCCAAAGGGCGCACCAAATCCCAGTGCAACATGAAAAGTCTATGCGCCAAAGGGCGCATCCTGTCTCTATGTAACACAATGTTTTCATGCGCCTTTTATAAAATGCACTCTGCAGTATCTATGCGCCATGCGCCTTTGGCGCCAGTTTAACCTTTGCAACACCCCTTTCCTGTGCGCCTTACCTATTTAGCCCTGTAAGCTGTAATTTTCATGCGCCCTGCGCCCTGAGCCTAATAATAACTAACTCCTTCTTCTGTTGGCACTTCAATGGGAAATCAAATAACTGATACAACCTTTCTACGTTGGGTTTCACTTCTTCTTCATGCAGATCAGCAACTGAGTTCGAAAGAACATATGTCTACATCCAGCAAGAGACCCACCAAATCAAAAGGAAAGGCCAAACTTACAGAAGAAGAGATGAAATATAAATATCAGAGGGTCAGAATGCCCGAGTCCCAGGCCGAGTGCAGCATGGACGTCAGAGACTCAGAATTGGGGCATATCGATATGGAGGAATTCTGGGCCAGAACTCAGAAAGCTACAAGGAGTCCATGGATGGACAAACTAATAGGCAGTGCCCTGCACTTCGCCGGAGGAATCCCAGTCAATGCCGTCAACAATGAATTCTATGATGGTGATTGCCCAGTGTTACAACAAAGACACAAGATGTGTCGAAAACAGCAAGGGCGAGGTAGTCATCAACCTCACTGCCCGTCACTTTGAGATAATACTCGGCATCCCTCACCACCGGCACTTTGTGGCCGTCAGCCAAGCGGAGTGCATTAAGGCCTGGGATGACAATGAGGATCAATGTATGCAACTAATGAACGAAGTCTATCTGAAGAACAAGAAGGTAATAACCCGGTGGCCCCAAATCATCCACCGCAGCGACTTCTCAGAAGAGCTCAGCGACACCATTACATTCCTGAGCAGGGTCTTCGGGCTTTCTGATGCCCATTATTTCCATAAATGGATGCTGCGGTACTTAGAGACCATGAACAAGAATATGCCTGATCAGCGCTTTTGCTGGGGAGAAATTATAAGCAGCACAATCTCTGAACAGCTACAACAATTCAGCACAACAGGGACATTTCATATGAACTCCTACGTGGTCTACGCTGCAGCATCAGAGAGGGACTATCCAGGCCTGACGCGGAGTGGAGTTTGGCCTCAGGTCAAAATATACGAGTATTATCCAGAATTGAGGCTGGAGAATAGCATCTCCCAATTCACCAAAATCAACGATGCATTCTTCTACCACATCATCTGCCTGTTGAGGCCGAATATGACTTATGGTCGCACGACCAAAAGCATAGTGGCAGCCACTGAGAAATGGGGGGCCCTGTTCACCCAGTTTCCTACATTCACCTATCTAAGGGCTGCCAACTTTTTGGGAGAGCCAACCAGGCTACCGAGGTATGCTGGACCTAAGCTGATTCTGCTGGAACTATCAAGGCAGCTAATCACATACCATGAGAAATGCCTTAAAAGAAAGAAGGGTGGAACTCCTTTCCCCCTCACAGTAGGCTGATATACATGCTCTACCCACCACAAGGCGAAGGAAATGTTCGTAGAGCTGGAGTTACTCAATTTGAAACATGACTTCCCAGCCAGGCCTACCTTCGACCCAAGGAGTTGTCTACCAAGGGTGAAACTTGATCCAATCCATGTTCCTCAGATCGAGGATATTTATATTGACGTCCTCCATGAGGTAGAGCTCAGAAGGAAGGATCATTCTCGCCTAGCATTGGCAGAAATCATCCAATATGGGGTAGCCATTGTCCCCAAAGGCTTCCAAACTACGGAAGATGAAGTAGACAAGGTATATACTGACACAGATGGGGACGATTGGCCCTTTCCGGCCATTGATAGAACTAAGGCTCCTCAGACAATTGAGGAGAGGGTCAAGGAGACTCTGCGTAGGACAGAACATTGGTGCCGGATGAACGGCCTAATCTACCTCGGGGTTGATTTCACAACCTCCCCATTGGGTAACGCACCTCCACGATCCAAAAAGCAGCCTAAAGGTAAAGGCAAAGGCGTAGAAGGTGAATCCAGCACCATTCAGGAAGAAGCCCCTAAGAGTCCTCCTTCCGCAGCACCCGAGCAGGTAATAACTCTGGATCACACCAGAGAAAGAAGTAGAAGAGGATGTTCCAATAGGCCCATCCACTCAGGATGTCGGCATTGTTACAACAACTGAGGTCCCTTCCGTCCCTTCTTCTTCTCTTCCTTCCCCTCCTCAAGTGACTCAAGCGACCATCCCTTTGGTCGTGTCCTCTTCCCCTTCTTCTACTGTTTCCCCCGCCTCTTCATCTATCTTTTCTTCCCTCGCTGATCTGTCCTCCTCCATTTCTTCCCTCATCTCCGAGCTCCCTTCCCCTCCTATGTCTTCCGCAGCTGCAGTTTCCCTTCCTTCCGTGGGCACTTCTTCGGCTATTCTCTCAATGCCGCCGCCACGTGTCTCCACGTTTTTCCCCTCTTCTACTGCAGCTGCCCCCTCCTCTGTTTCCGGTCCTTCTACCTTAGGTCCAGCCTGGATCTCTCAGCAGCTAAGTCAGCAAAAGAGGAAAGTTCCCATCGCTCCGATGGACTTTTCCGTGATCCCATCTAAGGGGGCAAAGAAGCAGAAGCCTGTCACGCGCTTCTCTCAAAGTGCTGTAGGGGAGAGAGTTATGGAAATCACGTACCCCAATCCCCTCAAAGAGAAAAAGGATCTATCTCCGATATATTTTACTGTGACCCAAGTCACAATGGGGACATCTTCCGAAAGTCTTTAGTGGGAGGCTCTTTCTGTAGTTGATGCCCTCTGTAAAAAGCTTCAGGAAATCAAGGAAGAGAAAAGGAAACTGAAGGAGCAAAACAAATATCTTCTCCAAGCCTTATAGAAGATGGGTAGTGCACCTCCCACAACTGCCGCCGAGACTTCTGAGCTTCTCAACCAGGAGAAAATTTATGAGTATGCCAAAATCGGCGAGCAGGGTATGGCTGTTTCTGCTTGGAGGAGCCAAATCCTCAAAGACAGTGAAAAAGTGATCGCCAAGTTCTCCGACTTGTACCTGAACATTAGTAAGGTGAATAAAGAGCTCCAAGCGTTAGCAGGGCCCATACCAGAAGAGTTGGAACATGCCAGACTGTAGCACGAGACCTTCCAACAAATGTTTGACTGTTCAGTCGAAGATCTGGTCAAGTTCGGTGTCTTCGGCCATCCAAGGGCCCTCAACAAAATCATGTCCACTCTGGACTACCAGGTGGATCAGCTAGAATTTATTCTAGAAAAGATTGACAAAGTCAAGGAAGAAGCCCTGGATGCGATGCACCAAATGGAACGAATTGTTCTTAATATGTCGCCAGGGTTACTTACTCCTTCCTTCACTTTAAGGAAAGCTGATGAAACCACCCGGATCTTCAAAGAGATCGCTTCTCAAGGAACGGGGCCAGAGGTCACATTTGACACAGAATCTATCAACAACCTACTGGCCTGTAGGGACTTCATCGGGTTCCTCATTGAGGCAGAAAAGGACTATTCCAAACTCCCAGAGAAGCTCATAGATGAGCGGGAGACTTGTGAGGCGATAAGTGATAGGCACAAGGATCCTTCCCAGGATCAACTAGGGCCAATAATCAACAAGTTCATGGAATACTGCTCTCAGTTCCATATCTCGTCACCTGAGGAGCAACAAAAGCAGTCCACCCCCTTTTGGCCGTAGGATGATGATGACGAATAGCTGCTGCTGCTTCTTCTTCTTCTTCTTCCTCTTCTCCTTCTTCTCTTTCTCTTCTTCGTCTTTTTGGAAATATCTTGAGTATGTTGATACAAATGATGACATCATCCATGTTGCATCATGGGATGATGTCATCCATCAAGTTGTAAAAAGTCAACATGACTTTTAGATATTTTGTAAATATCTTTGTAAATAGTTGTTGGCTCCTTTTTGCCTTCTTTTCTCTTCTTCTTCTATAAATACTCCAATACTTGTTGTATTGTGGGATAGATGGATATCTTTCAGATGAAAAATAGAAGTGAAGAAAAAAGACTTTGAGCTTTCTTGTAACAGAAGAAAATAGTAATACAAATATTGAGACTTTGTGCTGAATAGCTGTGTTATGCATCAGACCTTTCTTATGTGAGATCTGTATGTGTTTATTCTGTTAGATTCATATCTACTTTTTTGTCATTTATTCATCATCAGTATTGCTTTGTTTGTTTATGCAAGTAGGTTTGGCTCTGTTTACTACCAACCCCAAAACATAAATCTTCTGACCTTTCTGCTTTGGAATTCATTTCTTTTCTTCCTTCGGACCTGCTCTTTCTTCATTCCCTCTTCCTTTCCTTTCTTTTCACAGTCGGAAACACCCCTACTGGGATGAGATCCCAAACCCCCGAAGGCAGAATCTGTGAGACTTGCATAGATTCTTGCTGGTAGAATAGCAATAAACCAGTTTTGCTTTGCTGACTCAAAGAGGGGCTATGCCCTGCACATTGTTGGCTTGTCTATCCATAGATCTGTCTAGGCGAAATTTTTTTGGACCAACACGGTTATGATCCATTAGTGGCATTGGGAGGAATGAGGGTTGATCTCACCAATGAGATCAAGGGCCCATTGAGAAAAGGGCTAGAGGTCTCGTGCGACCTGTAAAGCACAACCTAGGGTGTGATGAAGGTTGGAGTGTTGTTGACATTTCACACATCATTTGACGTATTCACAACAATCACGGTTGAGGGTATGCCAGTAATAGCCGAGTTGAAGAATACATTTAACAACAACGAGGCCACTGATGTGACCCCCACAAATGCCATAATGTATTTCCTTGATGGTATAAGGTATCTCGGCGCTAGTGAGGAATCGAAGAAGGACCCCATCGAAGCCGCGCTTATAGAGGAGACCTCCCATGATGACGTACTAGGAGACCTTTTGGAGGAAGGCGCAAAGACAATTACGGATAAGATTCAGAGGATGGAAAGGGAGAGGTAGTTAGAGTATTATAGGTACCAAAGGTCGGATTGGTCAATGGTAGGTGTCTCGATGAGATTGACAGCGTGCAAAAGGTAGGAGGATGATTGCAACCTTCACACAACAATGAAGATTTGTGCATCGGTAGGTGATGAGGGTATTTGTGAGGTAAGGCAGGCCATGGTATCTATGAACTTGTTCGTAGAGCTGGGAATGGTTTGAATGTTATAATGGGTGAAGGTGGTTAACAAGAGGTCTACATGGTGTTTGTACCGTTGTAATTCCTCATTACGACATTGGTATAATGCATTGAGCTGATTTACTACCAATTGAGAGTCACCGAAGATATTAATGGATTTAATATCTAGGGTTCAGGTGGTTTGGAGACCTAGTATGAGCGCTTTGTATTTGGTGATGTTGTTGGTACATTCGAAGTCAAGTTTGAAAGAAAGGGGGATGGGTTCACTGTCATGTGGAATGAGGATGATTCCAGCTCCACCTCCGCATTGACACTTAGATCCATCAAAGAATAAGGTCATTTGATAGTGTAGAGGTTCCTCAGCAGGTTCATCGAGGGAAAGAGTAGTGATGGATTCATCGGCGAATTCAAAGGTGCTGGGTTGGTGGTCAGAGAGTGGGGCATCAACCAGTTGATCGACGATAGCTTGACCCTTGATTGATTTTTGGTGAAGAAAGGTAATATCCAGATCAGCGAGTAACATGAGCCATCGTGAAATGCGTTGGTTTTGGAATGGGTTAGAGTACATGTAATGCAAGGGGTCGATGTTGGTTATAACAAAGGTAGTGTGGTTAAGTAGGTAGTGTTGAAGTTTGGTGGCCACAAAGACTAAAGCAAGGTATAACTTTTTTGTGTGTGTATATCTAGTCTCATAATCCACAAGGGTATGACTTATGTAATAGACCGTGTGTTCCCTGTGTTGGTCGTCTCAGTGAGTAAGCATGGCGCCCAAGGAATGGTCGGTGGCAGAAATGTAAAGGTAGAACGTTCTATTATCCTTAGGCGGGGTAAGAATGAGTTGTTATAATAGGTACAATTTCAAGGCTTCAAAAGTGTTGTGACAGTCAGCATTCCATTGAAAGGTGATATCCTTTTTAAGGAGGTGGTGGAAGGGTTCGCAGCGGTCGGATAATTGAGAGATAAAGCGATGGATGGATTGCAATTTGCCCTACAAAATACAAAGTTAGCGGAGGTTGGTGGGTGGAGGCATCTTGAGGATGGCCTTGATTTTAGTTGGGTCAACTTCAATGCCTCGCAAGGAGACAATGAAGCCTAAGAGTTTACTAGAGAGGATGGTGAAGATGCACTTCTTAGGTTGAAGTCGTACGTAATATTGTATGAGATGGTTGAAGATGATTTTTAGAACGGGTAAATGTGCAACGCAACTTTTGGATTTTCCCAAAAGGTCATCGACGTAGTCTTCCAAGATGTGATGCATGATGTCATGGAAGATATAGGTCATAGCTCGTTGGTAGGTGGCGCGTGTGTTCTTCAGTCTAAAGGGCATGACGCGATAGCAGAAGGTACCCTAAGGGGTAATGAAGGTGATTTTGTGTTAATCCTCATGGGCGAGTAATATTTGATTATAACCGAAGAACTCATCCATGAGAGATAACATCTCATGTCCGGCGGTGAGGTCAACCAATTGGTCGATACTGGGTAGAGGAAAGTCGTCCTTAGGACAAGCTAGGTTGAGGTCCCAGAATTCAGTGCATATGCAGAGTCCCCCCATTGCTTTGGTAATGGGTACGATGTTGGAAATCCACTGTGGGTAGTCAATTGGTAGGATGAAGGAGACAGAGAGGAGGCACTGGAGCTCTTCTTTGACAAGAAGGGCAATGTGTGTGTGTTTATTTTTTCGCAGCTTCTGTTTGACAGGTTTGGCATCAGGTAAGGTGACAATGTTGTGGACCACGATATTTGGGTCAATACCGGGCATATCGGTATACGACCAAGCAAAAACATTGCTATCGTTACGAAAGAAAGAGGTATAGGCTTCTTGTTCAGCAGAGTCCAAAGATTGGCCTATCTTTAGAATGCGGGGGTCATCCGATGTGTGGATGTTGATGTCGATAGTGGATTCATTTAGCATGTTTTGGGTCTTAGAAGGTAGTGTGCGGTGGAGATAGGAGTCTTCTGCACCCAGATAGGTGAGAATGGAGTCATCGTTTTGACATTAGACAACATGAATAGAAAGGGTGTCATCATTGATCATATCAGGATAGAGGACGGGAAAAGAAGTAGGAGCCTCACCATTGCATTGAATGGTGAGGTGTCCCAAGGAAATGGTGTTTATGGAAAACAAAGGTAGGAGGAATAGAATTTGGGTCTATGGACTCCATGGGTGAATTAGGTGGGGGACTGTGAGGTTGAGGTGCCTCCGTAATGAGGCCAACATGGGATTTTTTAAGCACGGGCTCAACAAATCCCACCCCACTACGATCCTTGTGCTTGTGAGTAGTGCACAGGATAACGGTGTGGTGGCCTTGGTCATAGAGACCGAAGCCAAAACCCTTCCAAGCACAGCGATGTAGGAAGGTATGGGCAAAATGTCAGTTGGTTAACGAGGTAAGGGTGGTGGTAGATGGTAGGGTTTGGGTAGGTGGTTCAGGTGTGTAATGAGGAGTGTCGATACCCCCATAGGTTAGATTGGTGCAGAGGTGAGAGGGTCCATAGGTAAGAACTTTGCCCATGCGGGGGTCATAATGGGGATGTTGTTGAAGGTTGTCATATTCCTGTGGGGTACAGAGGGTGTCAACATTGTATAGGTGGTATTACCCCAGTGTCAGGCGTTGAAAAACACCTTCTAGTGGGTTAGTAGTTGGGATATGAGTGGCGGAAATGGATGTTTCCATGGTAGTTGGAGATGGGGAGGTTGTGGGTTATGGGTTGAGAAGAAGAAGTCGTAATGGCGGTGGTAGTGGAAGCGGAGGCAAAGACGAGAGCGGTGATAGGTATGAGGACGTCATTGGGATGGTATAACATGTTACATGTTTTGAATGGTGAAGGGTAAGTGGGAATGGTGTAGTTGTGTCCCTCATGTTCAAATTTGAGACAACAATGAAGGGTGGAAGGGACACATCCCATGGCACGAATCCAGGGTTAACCAAGCAACATGTTGTATTGGAACTCTCCTTCCAAAACGTAGAAGAGTTCGGGAAATCTACGGGGACCAACACGAATGTGTATGATTACTGTCCCTAAGGTGGTAGTTATGGTGTCGTTGAACGGACACATCATAATTAGATCATTGTGCATGCAATTGATGGGGATGCACATTTGATTAAACACATGAGAGGATATGATGTTGATGCTAGCTCTACCATCGATCATAATACACTGAACACAGACATTGTCGACACAGGCAGAGATGAAAAGGGTGGGATCCGGATCCTCCATTTGGTGAGGTGTGATCTCGTCGTCGGAGAAGGTGAGGGCAGGCACCTGAGATGAGGTGATAGGTGTCAAGGTGGAAGGTGGAGAAATAAGTGAGGCCACGTGGTACGGTGTGATAATGGATGCAACAAGTGTGGGGTCATTAGGTGGAACCTCAATGGATTGCAGGACTTCAATGAGGGCCTGACAATGATATTCAGAAGTTTGAATGAGGTCGTATAAGGACATCTTGAGTGGTGATTGGTGAAGTTGTTTGATCATGGCATGATGGGCTCTCCCATTGGAGACAAGGAAACTGGGTCCTCAGATGGAGATTTTAGGTGCAGGCGCAGGTGTGATGTGAGGTATAGTTGAGGCAGTAGGTTCATCTGCCCTAGTTTTCCATTTATCATGCTGAGCCTGAGTGGCTATTCAAACCATATTGATTTTGAATATTGGTGGTGGGTAGGAAGGGTATGATGTGTGGGGTAATGATGGTTGAGCTGGTAATGGTATAAATGGGGTGATTATGGTGGTAGGAGGGGCTAGTTCAATGTCCAATAGATCATCTTCAGTGAAGAGCTGTAGCAGGAGTGTTTTGAGAGCTTGGCAATCCTCCACACTATGCCCTAGTGCACGATGATAGGTGCAAATCTGGGAGTCATCAAACCATTTTGGTTTTGGTTTGAGTGGGTCGTAGGGTTAGATTGGTGGTAAGGTGATGTGGGAAGAGGCAAGTAGGTTAGCCAGGATAGTCGCATAGGATCCTGCCATTAGATCGCATTGTGCGGCGGGTATGGTTTTGGGTGAGGAACTCGGTGGTGATTTAGAAGCAGGTGCCACTGATCATGGTATGGGGGTGGTTCGGGTAGTTTGGGCATGTTTAGGTTTGGGTTGGGGTGTGGGCCGCACCTTATTAGGTAAGGGTGCAATGGATGATTTGGTTTTGGGTTTAGGTGTCACTTTGGGAGGTGGGGTGCTGAGTAATGCATAATGGTGGTGTGAAGATGATGGCCGTGTTGAAGGCGGGAGAGGATAGGTTATCCAAAGTGAGAGTAGTGGCACTATGGAGGTGGGGGTATGCGATGGTAGTGGTGTTTGGTGTTGCCTAGTAGGTAAAGGCAACTTTGTAGGGATGGGTAGTAGAGGAGGTGGTAGTAAATGGGGAGGTTACCGACTTTTAACTATATTGTGTACAGTGAATTTGGCTGTCAGGGTTGACGGATGAGGGCCCAAGAGAGATGGTTTGGTGAAGGCGATGAAGAGGTGGTAGTTGATGCCAGTATTGGCATCCAGGGTGGTTGGTGTTTTTGTTTTGGTTGGGGTGTGTTTTTGGTGAAGGGGTGAGAGGAGGTTGTTAAATCAATCTTGATTGTCGAATGAGTAAGGCTAGATGTGGGTCACACCCCCAGTATACGAGAGATGGTGGAGGTTGATGGGGGGTTGGGAAGTGATTGTAGTGCCCACTTCCCTTTGACACCTTTTTGATATTGATCTTGATACTGTTGATTACATTATGGACATTACTATGCTTTGATTTAGTATGATGTTAGATGTTGGACCATGGATTATTGTGATCTTGATTTGGTTACGATGCATGATGATTATTAGAGATACTCATATGTGGATGATGATATACTGTTTGACATGGATATATTGTGAATGTTGTTCAATCATGTGATTTTTGGATATTGTGAGTAGACTAGAAAATGGACATTATATGATGATGATATAGTGGTTGATTAAATTTCAAATGATATAATTGTTACTTTGATGTTGTTGATATAAATTGTAAGTGATTTTGTTAAATTGCTTTGATGTTGTTGTGATTCACTTATTTAGATGATTTTGTGATTTTATTTATATCATATTGGATGTTTTGATATGGACGCGAGGCCGAAGGAGGTATTTTTGTTTTGCAAGTTAAATATCACAACAACCATTAGGGGATTAGAGACCAACCACATAGGAATTCTAGGTGAATTCAACAAGGTCACCATGGCAACATGTAGTTTGTGTGTGTGTGTCATTTTGTTAGGGATTCCCATGGGGGGAATCACCTTTGAATGTGACCATGGGTTTTGTGTATTTTATTAATGTGGTTCATTTTTATTATTGTTTGTATGTATTTTATTAGTGATGTGTCCCTTTCTTTTATTTAATTAAATTGTGGTAGATTAATGTGAGAAAACATATGGTCAAAAGTTAAATAAATCAAATTTGGATATAAGAAAGTAATAATGGAAGTTGTTGGCTCTTTGTATTAAATATGTAAGGGATTAGCAGGGAAACTGACCACCTTCGAAAGGAAGTTTTATATGTAAGAGTTGTGTAAGTCAGATTTTGGAGTATGAAACACTCCTAGCCCACCTCTGTTTCTAAAAGGAATGAAAGGATAGAAAATTTGAATTTGTCCTTGGGGGTTGTTTTTGGAGGCTTGTGGGACAAGGAAAACTTGTCCCATAGCTTTTAAGTTTATTTACCAACCATACCTATGGTTGGAAGGTTGATTTTATACCCTTTTAATGCATTTTTTATCAACCATGTTGCATGTTTTTATTGCACTCTTCTTACAATTTATTTAATTCAGTCCTTTGGGGTGTGGGCTTTTTGGAGTGTGCATGTAATTTATCATATTTTTCACACACCTTTTTATTGTGCTTGGGAGAATGAAATTTGTCTTTTGTGTTGGAGTTGAGGATGTGTGATGTGGCATCCTACATGGATCCACATCATCCTCTTCTCTTCCCTCTTCTATAAAATTCAAACTCTTTGCCTTGTTTTGGGTTGTTGAACTTTTGCATACTTCCTTTTGGGGCGCATTTTCTTGCTGTTTGGGAGCTCTTGCTTGGAGAAGATTTGGAGAACTTTGCATGCTTGTTGGTTGCTGATTTGGGACTGTGTTTTTGGCATTGAAAGCTTGCTATTTGGAAACAAAAGCTACCATGGAGAGGTAGGAGCTTAGCTCTTCTCTTATGCTGTTAATTCTTGTTGTGTTTGTGTGAATGGTGTATGTTTTGTTTATTTATTGGTTGTTTGGGTAGACTGCCATAGGAATGGTGTAGGAGAAGGCTATGGGGAATTCATGTGGGGGGGCATAAGGGAATGCCAGTGGCATCAGAATTCTTGTGGAGGGATTTTGGGTTTGGGATCCACCATGGAAAAGAAATAGCTTGCATTTCTTACTTTGTGAGGGGCATAAGGAAATTTGTGGGGGGCATAAGGATATGTGTGATGAATTATTTTAGTGGTTTGTTACAGGTGGATGCCCAATTCCCATTGGGAGGCATAAGTAGCTTCCCCCATAGTCCTTGCTGCTTTGGCTTACATGATAAAGCCCGAGATCTGTTTGAATGTTTTCAAATGTACCACAGTTGTAAATTGCTATTTTTGTTTTGGACTGTGTTTTATATTGAAATATGCATGTTGAAAGAATTTTGTGTGTTGTGGAAGCCTGTTGTTGCCATGGGTTGATATCCATTTCTTATTGCATTGTGGTTGGGGCTCGGGGGCCAATGATGAAGGATGGCTTCTACTTTCATTGGATGTCTTGGTTGGGTGGAGAGCATTGCCTTTCCCCCACTTTTGTTGTGATCAAATTGGAAGAAAAAGGAAACTTGCATGTTGCTGTTCTGGAGCAGAGGAAAATACAGTTTTACTTATCCCTTGTGAAATATATTCTTATTATAACCTTTCCCACTTTGAAGTGGATGAAATTGTAATATTTTTGTGAAGGAAAGATGTTTGTATTTGGATATGAAAGTTGTAATTCGAATTGTGAAAGAGACATACTTTGTTTATGGATTTTGAAAGAAAGACATGAAAGTTGTAAATTTGAAATGTGACAAATTTATAGACTCTGTTTTGCTTGAAAGAATGTGGAAGAAAATGCAACACTCTGCTGTGTAATCAATAAATGATTTTGGAAGGAAATAAAGAAAGGAGTTGTAAAAATTGTCTTTGGAAATCTATTAATGAATGAAATGTTCTTTCCAAACTGTATTGTTAAGTTAAATCTGATTGTATCAATGTTTTGGAATCTCTGGTTTGAAAGGAAGAAATGTATGTGAGAGTAATACAGTCTCCTGTATCTTTTGGAAATGTATAAAATTGAATTCAGTATAGCATTTTGATTTAGAATGGTTTTATTAAAACCACTAAATGTATTAGAATAGATTATAAATGAAATTCCATACTTGAATGATGAAAAAGTTAGATGGACCCCTTTTAATTTGATCTCATTGTAAATTTTAAAAACTGGCAAATAATTTAATTAAAATGTATAGTTTGAGCCTGTACATAATAATCAAATTTGAAACATTAAAATTTAGCATGCTATAATATCAAGGAATTCAAATTTGACAAAAACACATGAGGAAATCTTTTAAAACATTGCAAAATCGGGCCCAAATTGTTCACAGTCATTTTGCAGTCTTTGTTTCTGTCAATTGTTGGAAAAATTCAAATTGGAAATCAATTAAGCAAATTTACCTTCCTAAAACATCCTAAATTAATCCTAGAACAATTCTCCATGTATGTTTGGCATGTGGAGTGAAGGAGAAGACCAAATTGAATAAATTTTATATGTTAAAATTTACTAGTTGGCTTTTTAAAAGTTTGCAGATTGTTTTCTTGAAAATGACCCCTCAAAATTTATCAAAATGTAAAATTTATGATTCATGTACAAAGAGGGCGTTGAGAGCTTTACAGAAAGTCCTTGTTTGTCCAAAAATGAGGTTTCTAGCAAAAGTTATGGCCCTTTGAAGTTTTCCTTCCTTGGCGGAAAAAATTGGGAAAATTTTCCCTGGCGGGCCCGCGGCCTAAAATTTCCCTGTTGAAAACTTAGAAAAAATTTTGAAAATTTTTTTTTTTATAAAATTTCCTTGCTGGTTTGTAGCCAATTAGAGGCTACCACATGGCACGATAGAGGGGTGGAACCCTCGCAGACTTTATCTTGTTTTTTTTTTGAAATTTTGTTTTTGGGAAATTTTTGGAGTTTACCTCCGCGGCCTCACACTCCCACCCTCTCCCTGGTGAGACCTTTCCGCGGATGCGTGAACCCACACGTGCCATTTACCCCTTTTCCCTCCCATTGGAAAATTTCACCAACTACCCCCGCCACCCTGCCCATCCATCTCTTTCTCCCTCGCTTCAACTTGTTGAGCACCACATGTCCCTGGCGAACCCGTGGGCGCATGGGTGTTAATTTGTCTTATCTCCCCTTCGGTGAATCTCCCCAATTTTTCTCTGCCGCCTACTCTTCCCGCTTGGCTCGGAGCCCGACACGTGTCCCTGGTGGCACAACAGAGGTGCGGGCACAAATTGAAATTTTCTCCCCCTGCGCAAGAAAATTTGCAAACACTGCCCTGCGACCCGGCAACCCGAGAAATGGTTTTTTTTCCCTGCTCGACACATGTCCCTTTTGAGAATTTTTTCACCCCAGGGCCCGCCGACCCATAACTGGAGTTTTACAAGGAGTTAGGAGGACTTCTTTATATCGTTGGAAAGGTGAGAAAATTTCCTATCCAATGGGAATAATTTAGGGAAATTTTGAATGCATTAAGTGTGAGAAAAATCAAGTTGAAACTCTAATCTTGGTTGAGAGTGGGTATGGTGCTAATTTACCCCTGAACCTAGTAGAAACTTGCAACCCTAAAATTTAGACCTTGTGACCTTTGATAATTGCTAATAAAAGAAAAGTATGTTCTAGTAGATTAAACTCTTTTTGGAACCTGTTAGTGACAACTGTTGTCTTGCAACCTGGTTATAGACACTTCTAATCGAAAAAAAAAATTCCATAGTTTTCCTAACTAATCCTAGGTTGTTTCTTGCGTCTCAAGTGGGTTGTTTTAACGGGTATCACAGTGATGATGTAGAGGATGCAAATGAGGAAGATATGTGGATGGTTAAAGGTAATGTGGGAGGCATTGCTGTCACCTCAGTGGGTAGGGTAGGTATGGATGTTGCCACTATTGTAGGGTAAATAGTGGGTTAGTTGGTGGGCAATGTCTGCATCTATGTGGAGACGGGGTTCAAAGGCATTCCCAAAGTAATGAATGATTAACATACTCCAGATAGTCTGTCGAATGCAATGATGAAGAGAGGAAGGGAATGAGTGTGGACCTAGTGGTGATCCCTGTAAACAGAATGGATATCTGTGAAACAGGGAAGCCCTCTACATCTGACTCTGTAGGAAGGAGAGATGAGAAGACAACACTTAACATTGTAGGAGAGGGTAGTGGATCTGTTGTTCTCAGAATGGGCTCTTCTTAGGGGTGAAGTGTGGGTGAGGTAGATGAAGAAGGCTCTTCTTCGATGTGTGGTGAGGTGGAGGTAGGGGAAGGTATTTTCGAATCCTCAGTGAGTATGGAAGTAGGTGTCGACGATGATTTGTCAAGTATGAGGGTAGGGGGTCCAAGACAGGGCCAGGTATGGTAGGTATAACATCCGAGGAAGATGTATTTGTTTGTACTAAATTAACTTCTGGCGGTAATGGTGAAGAGGGTGGGGATGTTGGTATGAGTAAAGGTGGTTGTTCAAGGAGTTCTTCTATAGGTGTGGTTGGGGGGTATGGTGCAATTGGTATGGGTAGTATATCAAAGATGGCATGAACCTCCTAGATATTGTCACTGTCAACGGCAAAATGGTTGTGTTTGGTGGGGGTGTATGATTAGGAAATGGTTTTTGGAAGATGTGCAAGTTTTGGTTTGTGGGTGCGTTGGGATTGTCTAGAACGAGATCTCCTCTATCTAACATTTCTTGGACAATGGTCTTGGAGGTGATGCCGTTTTTGGTGTTGTGTCCTTGGATACGATGGTAGTCACAGATTTCGTTCTCTCTATACCATGAGGGTATCGGGCGTGCAGGATCAAAACTAGGGTATGGTTTGATAGTCGGATGGGTGATAGCCCCTACGTTCAAGAGTTTTTCCAGAACAATAGGGTATGGTTCAATGATGGGGGTATATTTCTTTTGTTCATTCTTGAAGAGGAATGTTTGCACTGGGGAGAGGTTAGGTGACGGTTTTGGTAGGTTGGATGGGTGAGACGGGCCAGCCTTCAGGACTACCGCATGGGTGGAGCCTTTAGCTCTGGGAGGGTTGAGAGGAGCGGTTGGTGGTGTTTTGGTAGTGGAAGAGGGTTCTTGTGGTTTAAAAGGAGCGCCTTTGTTGTGAAATTGAATCCTTTTCTCTTCGAGGGATCAAATTTTGAGCTTTCAGACCATGGTAAATGCCTCATCAAATGTACGAAACATTTGGATCTGTAGGGTGGATGAGATGTGGCAAGTGCAAGCCCATGTGAACAGTTCTATTAGCTCTGTCTGCGGTAAGGGGAATGTGAGTTGAGTGACAAGGCCATGCCAATGAGCAACAAAGTCTATGATTGACTCGTCATTGTATTGATGTGTGGTATATAAGTCAGTCATGGTGACTTTCTTAACCACATTGATGGCAAAGATATCCAGGAAGGCTTGGGCCACCTAGTTGAAGGAGAAGATAGAGTGCTTAGGTAGAGCACTATACCAGTCGAGAGTAGGTCCATTGAGGGACATAGGAAATGTTCGCAAGAGTAAAGCGTCATCATGTACGATAAGATAACACATGTGTCTGAAAGACAACAGATGTTGCTGTGGGTCTTCTTTGCTGTTGAAACAGTTGAATTTTGGCATTTCCCAGTGTGGGGGGTATGGACGAATAGGGACGGAGAAGTGGATAGGCTCATTACAAATCTCCTCGTAGGTGAGAGATGTGCGTGAACCAGAAAGAGATTCCTCTAGTGTGTGCATCCTATCCCTCATCATCTTAATAAAGTCAGGGGTAGGTTGGGATGAAGGTTGACTTCCACAAGGAGGGGGAGGAAGGTATGAAGAATACAAGGTAGAAGCATCATGTTATGTGACAGATCCACGTATGAAAATTGTGGAGGTATGTGTGAGGAGAAGGATGAGGAGGGGTAATATGTGGAATAAGAAGTAGAAGCCACTGTTGGAGGTTGAAAGTGTGTGTATATAGAAGGAGTCAGGGTGACCACCTTAGTAGCGATGAGAGGAAGTGATTGGGGAATAGATAGGACTAGACTCTAAAGGGGGGTATAGTTTGCCGATACTAGCGAGGGTTGAGACAAAGTGGGTATATAGGTAGTGGATGACATGGGGCCACCTGGACTAATGGCCGCGGAGGTGGGTGTGGTAGATGCCATAGGGGGTGAAGATGTCAAAGGTGTAGTGAACGTCGTATAGGGTGTGGATACCACTGTGGTAGGGTCGAGCTGCGACAACACTAGTTATAGGGGAGAAGTGGGGAGAGCCGAGCTAGAGGCATCCGACACGGTGGTGGGTGCAAGAGAAGGTGGAATGGACACGGGCATACCATATATAGGGTGGCTCGAGGAATCTTGAGTGGATGAGTGGGCTAGATAGTGTTTTAAGGTGGCAGGGTTCTAATCTAAGAACCGCGCAAAGTCTGCCTCACCCATACCAACAACGGTGGGGAAAACAGGGTCCATAGCGGACAACACGGACGACAGAGAGGGACTAGGTGGAAGAGGCTGAAGGCTAGCGTGAAATTCAAGTGCGTTGGCTTGGTTACGCATCAACACCATGTGAATAAGTATTGACGTGGTAGGATTGCTTTCTGTAAATGACATAGAAATCTAGCAAATATAGAAAAAGCAGGTGGTGGTAGGTAGATTAGGTATAAAATGTCAGCTGGAAATTTGAATTGGCTAACCACTGCCGGTTAGGGGAAACCAATGCCAGTCATAGGTAACCGCGGTTGGTCACTGTGGAAAGTGGACAGTTTGTCAAAACAAGGCAAAAGGGTGATGATCTGCTAAGTAGATAAGATGTTGATGGAATTTACCAGTAAAGTGAACATGAGGAGAGTGATAGAGACTCTGAACAACAAAGAAGGTGAAGCAGGTTTCCTTTTGGTTAGGTTAACCAAAAGGACAGTCAACCGACGCCGGTTGGGTAAAACTGATGATGGTCAGAGGTAATCGACGATGGTCGTTGGACCAACACCGGTTATTGTGAAATTAAAACAACATTGAAGAAAAGGTGGTTGTGAGTTAAAATTAGATATGGAATCAAACGCAAAATTATGAGAATGATGGAAAATAGGGTCCAGGCAGACTCAGATGAAGCTAGAAGACACCAACTATGATGAGGAACATGCCAGGGGAAATAAGAAGATGAAGAACGTGACCTCTCACCTCAAAACACAAGCCAAGTAGAAACACTAAGAAAAATATGATCCTAAGAGCGCGTTTTCCATTATGTTTGTTTAGCTTATGCTATTTAAGGACTAACTCATTAACTTTAGAATAGAATTTTTTGTGAGGATGGCTTCCTATGAAGAAGGAGATCTACAAGGAGAGGTTTCAGGTATGTTATGGCGGGGGCGGGCCTTCCTCTAAAGTATGACTCGACAGAAGCAGCGAGCTGGGGAGTACCTGCCAATCCTCTGATCAGTGCGACCATTGACAAGCGTTCGCAAGAAATATGTTGTTTAAGAATGATGTGTTTTTTGAATTTTTGTGCAATTTGGTAAGACAGAGAGAGAGAGAGAAGATGTGCTTTCTACGATTTATTAGTCAGCCATCAGCTGGGCATGACTTCCAGCGTATAGGTTGCCCTCGATTAATGTGAAATAATGCAGACAAGCAGAATGGAATGAAGTTGATTTTAAAATCCAAATCAAAATATTGGATTTGATGACACAAAAGATGAATAGGAGAAGGAATGCACTTTCACTAATGTGATACTAATGAAAGGGAATAAATTTTCATTTTAAAGCACCAAAAGACGATTGCTTTTAGACAATAGAAGAAGAGAAGATTCTAGGGGAGAAACTTTAATGTGAAAATATTTTAGAAAGGGAAATAGACACACAAATTTCCCTAGAAATGAAGAAATGCAAGGAACCCCAGATGGGTCCCACCGGGTGTGCCAAAATGTTTTGATCCTTTTTACGTACAATCAGAGACTGAAACAGATAAGGGTGAAAGGTAGGCTTACCTGTTGTTTAGTTGATGGGTGGAATGCGCACGTGTAGACTTCTGATCTTAGTCGATCATGTGAACTCCTTTTTGGCTGGGAAGGACTACCCTAAAATAAGAAAGCAAGACCATAAGAGAGTTAAACAACATATGCAGTGGACTGCCTAGCATATGCTAGATCTAGAAAGTGCGGTACTCCTTAGAGGGTTATCAATCCACTGTTTATAAATTAATATTAAATGACCAAAACATGTAAATAAAAGATGCAGTGCTGGCGCTCTGATTTGGGTGCCTTAGGTTGCTATTAGTGTCGATTCGATTAAATATTAAACAATGCGGGTAAAAAGGTGTTTGGGTTGGGTCCTAGGTAGGTTGGGTAGTCTGCGGGTCACATACAGAGTCAGGTTGAGGTTGGGTAGGGTATTGTAGGTGGTTTGGGTGAACGGTAGGTTTCTGGTTTGTACTATGTTGATAGACACAAAGATCGACGCCGACCGGATATGACCGATGATGGTTATGATGGACCGATGCCGGTTAAGGGTAACCGACACTAGTCACTGTAGAAGTGACAGAGGATCAGAACAAAGATGTTTTGGGTTCTCTCAGGTGGGTAGAGAGAGTTAAAAGTGGTGTTGGTGGGGTTTAGGTGAGGGTAGATTTAGGGGCAGAGCCCAAGAGACTTAAAAGGTGGATTTTGGTGTATTCGGGTAGAAGGTGGGCAACTGACAGATGACAGGGTGACTGATGATGGTCAGGGCCGACCGATGGAGGTTAGGGTTAACCGATGACGGTCACTGGTTTTGGGTCAGAGTTTGGAAATGGGGATTGGGGTGCACTCTGTGACTGGTCAGAGGGTTGATAGGGAGTGGAATGGGGTGAGAGAGGGTCTTGGGTGTAGGCATGGGCTGGATAGGTGAGATTGAAATGGTAGGAAGAAAGTAGAGAAGCACAAGTAGGAAAAACACCAGCGAGAGTTCTACTTACTCGGAGTCCAATGCTTGTAGGATTATGAGCAACTGGAGAAGAGACATGATAGGTGTTGGTGACGGTGGTTGGTTGGTTGAAGAGCTCTTACTCGAGCTCAGTCTGGTCAGGTAGCCTTCAATGGCTATTCTCTCAAAGGTCCTTGTGAATTCATCCACAACTGGTTCTAGTTTGGAGTTCTGCAAGCTTTTTTTTTTTTTTCACCAGTAGCCAATGATCATGCAAACTTCAATGCTTGATGCCCATCAACCAGTAACACAAGAATCAACCGAAAATGACCAACCCTTTGGAAAGAGTCGGGACTGGGTAATTGTAGGTGACCGGTGCTAGTCCCACCTGATCGACATCGATCAGACTATAACCAACACTGGTTATGTTAGGGGGAGTTGTTTTTTTGAAAAGTGGGGAATATGCCTTCCCCACTTGATTTTGAGTGGCGGAGCACATGCGTCCTCCACCTTAAGAATGAGCAATAGGACAAAGAGGAGTCTTATGAGTGGGGTGGCCACTATTAGGGCATTCTAGAAGGGTATGGGAAAGGTATGGGCAAGGTAGGGAGTGGAATGGTGAGATAGAGGTGCAAGTGGGGTAGTGGAAGGGTGAGGTGGAGGTGTAAGTGGGCTAGTGGGCTGGTGAGGTGGTTAAGTGAGGTGGAAAGTCCAGTGGCATGGTGGGGTGGCTTTGATGAGTGGGTAAAAGGGGGAATTTAATTAATTGTTGTTAATTAAATCCTTGGGTATGCGAATGAGGGTCTTTGTGATGTGCAAAAGGGGGTGCGAGTGACCGAATTAGGGTTAAATCGATCGCCCATGTAGAATGTGGTTATTAGGTTATTTTTGAGGAAGATGATGAAATGTGACGTGTTTTTAGTGTCTACACTTTGCATCAGTTAATTTTAAAGTTACACACAATTTTATATTCACTTGAAACCCTAGCCAAAATAAAACCTGAGAGCCATTAATTTGAAGAAGATATTAGACTTTTATGTTTTCATGGCTTGTCAAGACTCAAAATACCTTCCCTAGACCTATTACATAGTTCCAAATCTTTTAGACCATCCACATAGTATGAATTCATCTTACACCTTCCATTTTTTTAGTTTCAGAGTCCTTAAAGGATTACAACACAATCTCTTTACCAGTCACCTTTTAGAGCTTATTTTTTCTTAAATGTTAACCATCAAAATTGAGGATTTTTACCCATGAATAACGCTACCAAACCTTCAAGAACATGTATCATGCATTTCTTAAACTTCAATGACAAGGTCTTAATTTAACCTTCTTAAGTTCTTCTTACCAAGTTACATCTAGTCTTGGATTCTTGTAACCTCACCATGTAAGCATACCTAAAAATTTCTTCCTCATTCATTCAAAGACTCGTTCCATGTAACTCATCATTCAATCAACATTTCATGTCAAGTAAACCTATCATTTTCAATCATAGCAAAACAAAATAATTCATTCCATTTATAGAATCATCAAAGAAATGTCAACATTTCATGCTTAAAGAAATTGACTATAAACAAGATGATGCTCTTGCATCAACAAGCTAGTCAATGAATGTATTGTCACCTAATTATACATACACATACACATACATATTCATATGTATACATATACATATACATATACATACATGGACATATATATATATGTGTGTATTTGTATATGCATGTTTATACATGCATATGCATATGCATATACATATACATATGCATATACATATACATATGCATATACATATACATATACATATACATATACATATATATGTACATGTATGTACAAGTATACACATACATATGGATATGTATTAGTCTCACATACCTGGATGTTTGTATTATCACATGGTTGTGTTGTTTGTCATATACACACTGTGTGTATAACATAAAAGAGAGATAAAATTTTCTATACTTTTGTCTTGGTTGGCTAGTCAGTGAATATGTTATGACACCTACTTATAGATACACATACATATCCATACATATGCATATACATACATGTACATACAAACACACACACACACACATGCATATAGATATGCATATATATGTACATGTATGTACGAGTATACATATATATACGTATATGTACTGGTCTTGCATACTTGAATGTTTGTATTATCATATGGTTCCCCCATATGGGACCTAGTTCTATAGAGGTTACATTGACCCAGCACAACCCAGTAGCCACGGTCACAACCCAGTCATTGACTCGTCATCCAAAACAAGAGAAAGTTACGACACAGTGGACGACAAAAGGTGGTGTATTTAAGAGGTTTGATGCATTACTTTGGTTTTCGTTACGCAACCACTAGACTCCACCATTTTGATTATTCACTCCAAGGTTAATAATGTTAAACACCAAAAAATTCACTCCAACTAGTTTTGTTAAGCGTCATAGGATCGTATGACCCCCATAAGATACACCATAAGATGTCATACATGCATAACCAAATTCTTTCTTTTGGTATACACATAGTGTGTATATAATAAACACCACTCCCATATGATAATACAAATGTCCAGGTACGTGAGACCAATACATATACATATGTATATGTATACTCGTACATGCATGTACATGTACATATAAATATGCATATGTATATGTATATGCATATACATGTACACACACACACACATTTATGTATGTATATGTATATGTATACGTATGTGTATGTATGTGTATGTATTTGTAGGTGTCAAATCCCAGTAGAAGATGGAAATGGGTGATGCATGTATGACATCTTATGGTGTATCTTAAGATACTCTCTAGACTGTGTCATAAAAGTGATTAGAGAAACAAGAAGCAAGGACAACTGTGCAGAGGCCCTGAAAAAGAAGGATCTTGACTTAGGTGTCTAGAAAAGGACTGGGGCACCTATGGGCACTCTGGTTTGTAGAATGGGTGCCCTGGTCTGTGCAAAAGCTCCAAAACTAATCTTCACAGGTTGTGGAGGTGGTCCAAAACTGTCATTGTATGTCACATCAGATTCGTTGTACTGTGTCAGGTGTCATTGTTAATCCAAGATGAAAGGAACACCTGAAAAACCCTAAACAAACATTAATCCCTAAAAAAGAAAAATGCATATGATAGGGCCAGACTGACCTCAACTGCCACAATGGTGGACTTACCAATTGAGCATTGCACTACAATCCAGACCCAAATGTAGTTATGTGTGTGTCTGACTCTTGTACCAATCACACTTTGTGATGTAGTGAGCTAACTATGTGTAGAGAACATGTAATAGAATAGAATCCTCCCCTTATGCTTGTGTGATGCAGATATCCTAGTGTTGTGCCTTATGATGGAGCTATGTGGATGCAAATGATCTCCCAATGTAATAGATGGATGCAATTCTATGTGGATGATAGTAGTGACTAGTGCTTGGTCCCTCATTATGGTCTCATAACTTTATATTTATAGGGTTCACTTGATCTAATTTCATAATTAACCCCGAAATGGCTGACCACTAAAAAGATAAAGACCTCAAATAGCTAGAAAGAGCCCAAAAAGTGGTTACCCCTAACTTCTCTTCAAACCCTAAGCACGCCAACATATCACCCAACTTGACTGGGAGCTCACCTGAGGCACATGCAGGTGTTGAGCCTCTCCTTTATATGAGCTTCATGAGAATGTTCTCCATTAATGAAAAGGTGTTTGCACAAATAGAAACTAGTTACATTCATTCTTACAATTCAGATCAAGAACTAGATCTAGGTTTGGGTGCACCACATATGGAAGTAAACATGATCACATTACAACAATATCATAGATAAACCCTAAACAATATCAAGAACACAAAGGTTCAAATTCATAGACAATAAAGAAAACACATACATCAAGACCCATAACACAAATGTTCAGAACCACTCCAATGTATTAATTCATCAACATATAATAGCCAAATACATTAATGTATCCATGAATAAAGATAATACAACACATTCTTAGCATGCTCTCTATAGTAACTTCATTATAGGGCTTGCAATCACCTCCTACACTCTTCACTCCTCTCCACCTCATTCGAACCCATCCTTTATATATTTCTACTCTATTCGCACCCACCTTATACCTTTTCCAATTCATCATTACAAGGGAAGGGCCCGAAGGAATCCTCCATAACCTTCTAAACATCATTACTCATGAACATGCCAAATGTCATCTTGTCTTTCCCCAATCGAGTATCCTCAGCATGAAGGTGC
Source organism: Taxus chinensis (assembly GCA_019776745.2). Classification (NCBI taxonomy): domain Eukaryota; kingdom Viridiplantae; phylum Streptophyta; class Pinopsida; order Cupressales; family Taxaceae; genus Taxus; species Taxus chinensis. The sequence continues at coordinate 232,641,215 of CM034153.1, forward strand.
CGGCTATCTGTAACTAACTCCACCTTTTCAGCCCCTGATCCTTTCATGATAACTGTAATAATACCTAGGAATATTCATTCCTTGAGTTATATGGCTTCATAGCTTAACCTTATCCAAACCAAATTTTGCTACCTTTCCACATGCTCTCCAAACGCGATTTTGATAACGGCTCAAAAGTGACTAAGTCCTGAACCTTTCCTATGTGGGCACGAGCCTTCACGCATCGCCAAAAGTTACCTTCGTACGTGCCCTCGCGCCCTGTTCCTGCGTGCCACATCCCTTCACGCCTCAGGTACTTGGTCATTTTAGGGGCTCAACATCACCCCACACTAATGTGATTTCCACTCACGGAAATCCTTTGCACTGCTTTGAATAAAACTTTAATGACCAAAAAAAATATGCTAAGGAAAAAATGTTGCATAGGTTCAACCATTAATACAACTAACTGGAGGAGTTCAGGGAACTCCTGCATCTATTTCATCCTTCAGCTTCTCCCCATGCCTTCAATTCTGCTAAATCCTTTCCTAGCGCCTCTCCTATAATGTTGGGCACTTGGTCTAGAGTGACTTCCTCCACTTTCCCCTTGAGCTCATTTATGGCTACCAACAACTCCACGCAGATACCTTCGAACTTGTCCATCCACTCAGTGATGGAGTCTCAGAGTTTGCCAATCTTGAAATCCATTTTCTCATGCTTTGTTTTTTATTTTATCCTTCTGCACAGTAGTGTCAACAATTAACTATGCATGCTCAGACTTGTTGGTAGGGATTTTCTCCTGTAATGCCTTGAGAGCGGCCTCTTCCTTAGCTACCCACAAATCGATTATGGGCTTGCACTTCCTACACCTGTCAAAACCCTTGTTTGCCAAGATGTCTACCTCCTTGAGCTGGTTGAGCAGATCCTCCAACTTTAAAACCTTGGCCTTAACTTCGATTTTGTTATTCTCCTTCTCCTTACTGAGGTCTATGGTTATCGACCCCGTGCCATCCTTGATGTTGGTCAGCAATGACTTAGCAACATCCCCACTAGGTCCTCTAAATATTCCATCTCGTCACCATAATCTGTCCTGACTTGGCTCACCAGCACCATACATTGTCCCAAAATACCTTTAATGAGGGCACCAACTTGATCATAGGCCTCCTTGGTTTGTGCCTGCTCGCCCTTTAGTCCTTAGCGTAATCTCTCTATCTCCTTTTATTTTTCCTTCTTCACCATGACTAAGGTTTGAATAGTGGCCCCTACATCCAAGCTGCGTTGCACCACCTCTAAGGACATATTCTGTAGAGAATTGTAATCTTTCTCATTTGTGAGGTGGCTAGGATCCACCACTTGGTATGTCTCTCCTCCCTTCTTCTTCAGGTGAATGGTCTCGATCAGGTGATCACTGACCTCAAATTTTGGCTCTTCTACATGGTAGTGCAGGTTCCAACTTATCATCTTCCTCATTTTGGGCATGCCCCCTTCTTGATCCAAGATATCCCATACATGTAGTTTCTCTAGGGGAAGGGTGGCCTGAAACCTCATATGCAATACCTTCGTGGGGTCATCCACAAAGTCCATATGGGGGGACATGGGTGTCTACTTTTTCCTTGTCACCTTGCACTTTGAACATTGCTTCTTCAATCCAGGAGTGAACCCCTTATCCTCCTTTATGAAAAAAGAGTCTCCCTTACTTTCTTCCTCTAGATTGGTTGGCCATGTAGGAGAAGACTCTTATGCTAGTCTCTTCTCATTTTTTTTCAAAGAATGAGTGTTCTCCTTGGCATGCGCATCAACTGCCACCTAGGTATCTGCCTCAGCTCTTCTCTTCTGTTCTGCTTTGAGCTTAGCCTTGAGATTCTCCTTGAAGGTCTCATTATCTTCCTCGAGCCTATTTCCGTTACTAAATTAGAAACCTCGTGCACCTTGTGTTTCTTTCATTCTGGATCCTCTCATTCAGGTAACTCTCCTCCCTTGCACCCTTCTTCAGTGTCCTCAGCACCACCCAATTGTGAAGAAATTACACCCCGCCACTACTACCTCAACATGTATAGTATTTCTGCTTCTAGGAGGTGTCCAACTTCTCCTCACTTTCTTCTTCTCCCACTACTACCTCCTCATCTTCCTGAACCACTTTCATAGGGGGGACTGATGCTTCTCGTGGCTTGGGGAAGGGGGCATCTCTAACGTCCATCTCAACTCCTCCCTGTGTCTTGGGGCGCAACTACAAAAATACTCTGTGGATGTATCCCTTGATGGTAACATTAATCTGTGGGTGTAGATCTAAGAATTCAGGCTCTAGGGTTTCCACATATGCTGGTCTCGAGTTGTATGTGTAGGTTACATGCAAGGTGTGAACATCCACATCCACCTTTTTCTGAGTCAAATGCCAACATCTGTGCATCTTTCAATTGGTTGATGGCACACTTCAGGTACTTAGCGGTGAATGCAAATGGGAGTTTGCACCATGGCCCTTTCTCTCCTTTGGCCATCACAAACCATGCCAGACTAAAATGTTGCATGACTACAAACTGAACTTGGTCCCCAATGATCTTTGGAAGCTCATGTGGGATGCACCATTCATTTTCAAAAGCTGCACGTAGTCTCTCATACCATTTGTTCATCTGTGCCTTATACGCATTAGATATACTCCTGTCACAAGTGAATTGTTTGAACTATATTGTAGGAGATGGGTGAGTTGGTGGGTAAACCCACATGTTATCATCTAGTCCATCTAGGACACTAAGTTCCTAGAATATAATTATTAACAAAATGGACCCCCAAGTTATCTTTGCTCCTAGGTCATTCTGCACTCGCACCTCCTCAATGATACTATCCATAATAAACTGTGAAAAAATTGTAATGTGCTCACTTGGACACCCTATATGCAACATACATGAACCTCTTGTTTATGTTTTTCCACCTCTCAGATGTGCCCAAATTGCAACTAATGAGTCGGGAAGTGACTCTCAATGTTGGGTCTGGTAGATCCACAATAACTTGTGCCCTTCCCCCCTTCTCATAGTTTAATTACTTGGCTAGCTCTTCTACCTTCGCAGTGGCACTTAAATCGAGGGCCATGTCTTCACCTTTGTTTTGTAGGCCCGTTACCCTATGGATTAAATTTCCTGTGAGTCTCATCCTTCTCCCTGAAAAGTAGAAAAATTCTTCATGCACTCGTGACATCAACCATCTGAACAATGACACATGTTTAGAAAAAAATGACATCTCCCAAAGCTACAAGACCCTAGTTTTCTACAACTCCCTCTTCACTGAATCATCTACCCTAGGGTTTCCTTGTTCATCCAACCCTGGTAGCTCCTTGTAGAGATCCACCCACATTAACTCATCATATTCGGTGGTTCTATGGTTGAATTCACTGATTTTGCATCTGTATAACTTCCAAGCTCCACTTCTCTACCTTAATAACCCCTGGGGGATACTGCATTTCTGAATAGACTTCCACAGGTTCTTCCTTTTCCACCACTGGTCTCTTTGTACGAGCTTTCTTGGGTGCCATCTCCTTTTTCTGTCATTCTTCCATGCCCTAGGTGCTTCCAAATTTTCCTTTTTCTGTCCTAACTTGATGACCTCCACACTTCTCTCTCACACAACCCCCTCCTACTCTGTTGTCTTCTTCCCTACTTGCTATACTGCAAGATCACACCACAACTCACACAATTTTACTGGTTAGTGAAAAGTACCTTGCTCTTCTTTGCAAAACCATCGTCAACCTTCAAGTTGGGATCACCAAAATTTGCTATGGAAAAGTAGTTGAAATGACTACCTTTACCCTCTATTTATACTTTTTCAACACCTTAACATTCCTCCGACCCAATGTCTTAGCGTCTCTTTTTAATAAAGCACTTTATTTCACTTAAATAAACTTTCGTGACTCCCCTTCATGCGTCACAGTTATAACCTTCTGTAACTCCAATACTACTTCACTACCACAGATCTCCTTCACGCACGTCACCGTGTTGAAGTACATAACCTTTGCATTATTCACCAAGTAGTTCCCCATGGTGTCACCTTCCTCTTGTTATACTGTGTGATCATTGTTTCTCTTTTGTGTGGTCTTTAAAATTTTCTCAACACACCTTTATAACTGTATGAATTTGAACACCTTATACACTGTACCACTCATTCTTCTACCTTTGCACTAACAATCCATCTTCTCAAAGAATTTTTCAACCATATCCAAACATATCTGCCAATCCATCCACCCCACACTAAATGTATGTGTGGTCCTCTGTGCATGGAATCACTTACAATGTAATTAGCTACTAGTGCACCAATGTGTAACACAACACTGAATAGAGAAGACAAAGCAAAATGACAACAAAAGGAAACACACAAAAGGGAAATGTGTTAAGGGAAACCTAATCTAACTGGTAATACTGCCTTATTTACAAACACACATAATCCTTATTTATAGTAGGGCTTCAACCTACTCCCATTGAAATAACCTGAAAACGTATCCCATCTAACACATGTTACTGGAACACGCCTGAATCCAATATCAAGAATATAATATACAACCCCAACCAATGGACTTTGAGCTTCCCAGGATGGTAGAAACTTAGAATCATAAAGTAAAACCATCTGCCCAACCTCAAATTGCTTATTCTTAATGTGACGATCATGTCATGCCTTTTGTCATGCCTTCTCAGTCCTCTGACTCCATCTAGCAAGGGATCATCTTTCATCCAACTGCATTAACTTATCAATGCGCTCTTGCAACACCTGTTCATCAGCCAATCCTCCTGCACACACAATACGCAGAGAGGGTAACATGAACTCTACTGACAAAACAACTTCTGCACCAAACACCAATTGAAATGGCATGGCTTTGTTCAATATTTTGTAAGTTGTTCTATATGCCCATAACACGATCAAGACTTTGTCATCCCAATCCTATCTCCCAACATCAAAAATCTTGGTCAATGTGTGATTCAATATTTTGTTAAAGGATTATGCTATCCCATTAGCTTGTGGGTGGTAAGGGGTAGTCTTGTGATGGGCCACCATGAATTCTGCCAATATAATTCTCATAGTTTCATTTAGGAAATGTGTACCTCTATCACTCATTAAACTCAGTGGGCAACCATATCTACTAATGATGTTTTCCCATAAAAATATAGTTGTCGTCATTGATGTGCAATGCTTAGTAGGTGCTACTTCTGCCCACTGTGTAAGATAATCAGTGCAAGTAATTGTGTACCGTGAACTCATCCTTCAAGTGGCAGGTGAAATAGGGCATACAAAGTCAATTTCCCATTTCTTAAATGGTTCAACACTAGCTATTGGTCTCGATGGCCTTTTATCCATTTTTCTTGGCTTACCAAGGCATTGACAATGATCACATGCCTTGTAATACTCAATACAATCCTAGTAAAGGGTTTCCCACCAAAGACTTGCCAATAAAATCTTCCACATGGTGGCATTTCTTGCATAGTTCCCTCCTGCAATTCCACCATGTGCTTCCTCCATGATTGCATGGTGCTAATGATCTAGTACACACCGAAGCAAGACCTCATCCTGACCTAACTTGTATAGGTCTCCATTGATTAACATGTAAGGCGTGACGCGTGCAACTAATTATTTCCTCTCCAAGGCCTTCATCCCCTTTGGGGCCACACTCGTTCTTAAGAACACAACAATATCTTCCAAGTCAGAGGGTGCACGCTGCAATCTAAATAGTTGTGCATCTAGCATTATATCCTTAATGCTCTACGCATCCTCTCCTGAGTCAATCCTTGATAAATGGTCAGGCCCTAAATTACTCTTACCTAGTTTTACAACAACTGTAAACTCAAACTCCTGAAATAATAGGACCCACCTGTATATGTGCCCTTGCAAGATGGGGTTGTTCACCAAGTACTTTAATGCCATGTGGTCCGTATAAAAGATAAAAGGTGTCGCTAGAAAATACTGCTTGAATTTTTACAGTGCGTAGATCATCGATAATGCCTCATGCTCTATGGTAGTATAATTATGTTATGCTAGGGTTAGCTTCCTACTAGAAAAGCACAAGGGATGGTCAACAATTCCCTCTCCAGGTTGTGCTAAGACTACTCCAATTGCCATCCCAGATGCATCAACATGCACGTGAAAAGGTTTATCCCAAGAGGGAAAGCATAATATGGGCACAATAATGAGTCTTTTCTTCAGTTTGTCAAAAGCCATCTGCTATGCCTCTCCCCAATGGAACATACTCTTGTGTTTTAACAACTCCTCCAATGACGCGACAATATTAGCATAACCCTTGATGAACTTCCTGTAATACCCAGTATGTCCAAGGAATCTACACACCACACTTTGGCTGGTAGGTTCCGCCAATCCCACAATAAAGACAACTTTGGCAGGATCCACCAGGAAGCCTTCTTTACATATGATATGTCCTAACAAGGTGACAAATGGAGTAGCAAAGACACATTTATTAATGTTGAGGGATACAGTTAACTACATGCATCTTTTGAACATCAACCTCAGATTGTCACAATGGTCCTTCACTAATCCATACATCATCTAATCATCCAGGTAGACTTGCAAAAAATTGTGGATGAAGTCCTGAAATTCCTGAACCACAATGCGTGAAAACACAATAGGCGTACGTATTCTTCAGTCCAAAGGGCATAACAATGTAAGAAAAACTTCCCCACTCTGTTGTAAAAGTAGTTTTCTCCTAATCCTCCTTAGCAATTCTAACTTGATGATATCCAGAGAATCCATCTGTAAATGAATAAATTTCACCCTCGACTACTCCTTTTAGGATCTCCTTAGTGAATGGTGTTGGGAAAGGATTAATGACACACACCTCATTCAGATCCCTGTAGTTAACGCAAATCCCTATCCTCCCATACTTTTTAATGTTAATGACCATCAAAATTATCCACTCCAATTCCTCAACATCCTCAATGATGCCTGATGTGATCATCTTGTCAATCTCCTCCTTGAATTTGATGCGTAGATTCTTATTCATTGTATAAGGTCTCTTCTGAATTGGGTGTGAACCCTCCTTCTGTTTGATCCACATCTCTTCTAAAGAGTGGTGAACCCCCTTGAGTTCATGGTACCCACATGGGAATAAATCCTGGAATTCACACAACAAATAAATAATCTTTGAAACCTCCCTTTCCGACTAGTAATCTCCAATAGTAGCTTCCTTTAGTTCTGCCTCTGAGCCAATGTTAACCTTCTTAGTTTTCAGAGGTTCATGGTAAGAGCGTGCTTACTCATCAATACTATCCATAACCTCGCGGGTACCCTCCATATGGTTAAAATCCAAGATTTCTACATGTTCACCATCTATCATGTAGACCAACCTCCTTACTCCTTTTCCATGCAGGTGCGCTCAAGCTGTACCTCCTCTGGTTTTCCCTCATTGAAGAGCACTTCCAAACTAGGTTCACCTAAAAATTCTAGTATGTTTTCTTTTTCCATGTCACTATCCCCCATAGTCAGGCATTTAACAACCTGTAGTGCCTCATTCATCAATGGCTTAGTACTCCAATACTCAAAAGTTTGAATAAGATACACCCTCAACTCCTACCAGTTTCCTATTTGACAATGTAACTATGAATGGATGTACCACATGCGGATAGTCTTGTAAGGTGGAGTAAATCTTATACACCCATAGTGATGGAGGAAAGGCTTCTACACCTTCCATCTGAGCCTTCTCACATGCGTGGATGTGAAACAAGGTGGGTTCCTTCCCATGATAGTCTTGTATAGCAGTAGGTGCATTGCTTTGGATAAACCTAACAGAGAACATGATTCTCACCTCATGCCACTCTAGAAGGTTATCTTGATGGGTTGTCCACCAATGTGTTGTGGTCCAGCACAAAGTATAGATAAGCATACTTCTCCTTTCAATCTCACATCTCCACTGGGTCTCCATTTCTCATAGGAAAACATTAGGGTTTCCTTCCCTAATGTAACTTGATAACTATTTTCCTCCCAAGTACCTTGCTAAGCATGCCTTTTCTACTCTTGTCATAAAACCTTTTAACTACCTTCCAACTAACTCATATGTCCTGTGCACCCAATTGTCACATACAACACTAGTTGTATCTCTTATAGATTGAGCGTTTTCCCACTTAATAACCCCTTTTCTTATTAGATTCATAATCTGAGGGTCTCTGATAGTGCACACATAAATTATGACTAGGTCTTCTTCTCCCAAGGGATTAGTATAGGGCGTTGACTTTCCATCTATCATAGAAATAATAACACGTTCCTCCTTATTCTAAAAAATTATATACCCCTTATTCAAATGCAAGTAAACATATTTCTTATAGCACCAGGGGCGCCCAAGTAATGCTGGAAAGTTGTCCACCTCAGCAAGTGCCAAGACTTTGAAGTCTCTAGTGAAATTTTCCCCTTGGATAGTTATAACAACATCCTTTAAAACACCAATGGGCATTTCCTTTGTGTTGTTAGCCATATACAACACATTTTAAGATGGTTGTAATGGGGCCCTTCCCATTTGATTCCATGCATCTAAGGTGAGAACATTAACTTCCGTGCCCCTGTCAACCATAATACTACTTAGGAGCCATCCATCAACAACTACATACAAGGTAATATTTTTATCATCGTCAAGACTGTGAGGAGGAAAATTAACATGCAAAACCTACCTCTCGTGGTCTCCTTCGATGCTTGGTACTTTTCCTCTCAACCATTGTTCTAATAGAGGGATGATATTCTTTTAGCACATTTTACATACTTCCCTTACTTCATCTATATCTGCCTGAGGGACTTCAACGATTTTCTTCTACTCCAACTTCTATGATTACTCCTTCAAGCACTGAATCTCCCTTTGAAGACTCCTAATCACCTCCATGGTCTCTTGATAGACCACTTTCTGGTGGGAAGGATATGATATTTCCCATGTATCACTTTTTCCCTTTTAACAAGTGGTCTTTGCTTTAGTATCTATTATCCTGTAAAATTGACAAGGAAAATTTCATGGGTAACCATACCAAAATTTCTGTTTTGGTCTCCCGTTGAGGTCTCTTAAACGTTTAGAATGGCATAAAACCCCTTTCCAGAAAATCTAGTTTTTAGAACTTGGTCATTTTCAACCTTTTTGGGTTGGGCGCAGTTTTCTTTCATGTTACATCAACCAAAACTACACCCCCTCTATTCCTTTGGCGCATTCTATTAAGTGTCAACATTCCAAATGTTGTGCCTATCAAAGGTGTGCCAAGGCGCACACACCAACTTGTCAGCACTCCAAATGTTGTGCCCCTCAATGGTGCGCAAAGGGGCTGAAAATGCAGTGTCGATGCTTCCAAAGCTGCCCTATGGCGTAAATATTTTCGTGTCGACATCTTCCTAAGTGTGCCATAGAAAAAGTTGGTGGCACATTTATTACACCTTTTGCTATATATAGACGCGTCCGACCTGTCATTTTCACGATTCAAAAAAACATGAAAAAGTTATTCCTCTGTACTTGTCAGTGTTCCTGTCAGCCTTGCGTGTTGCCATTTGTCACATTCATGGATCCCACATTGTCTCCTTTATCATTATATATTCTTGGTAAGTGGCCCTTGCTTTTCTTGTGGCTTTGTTGAGGTTTTTCTGTTGGTTTAGGTGATTAGGATTGATAATAAACAAATGAACCTGTTTTACAAATCCAAATACTCAACTCCAAAACCATTCTCCATCCTCCTTCTAGATCTGTAAATCTGGAAGACCTCTACCATGAAACTGCTCAAACTTATTCCCTACTTTGTTGGATTTTTCCCCCTAACCATCAAATCCGAGCCAAAGAATGAAAATCATGAAATTTTTGCAAACACTCACTATTTTTCCTTCAGCACAAGTTTCATTGTTGTTACATCAAACACAATTGTGCCATAGGCACACTATCCCTGCATGTGGCATAATACTTCTCCACGCCTTGAAATAAACTGCAAAAATTCCTTAGGCACGGATGCAGGCACAAGTGCACCTACAGCTACAACAACATCTAAATGTTGTGCAAACCCTTCTCGTTCCGCGCAAGCTAAACCCTTGGCGCTCCTTACCTTAATGTTGCATATACCACATCTACACCAATGGCACACCCTAAGACCTTGCTACACCAAATAGATCTGCGCCCAGTTAAAACCCTTCATGTGGCGCAAGCGCACATCAATTGACACTAACATCTTAATGTTGTGTGTAGCCTTTCCGCGCCCTGCGCCCCTTTTGGCACTATTTTCTCCCATGCAACACTTTTCCAAAGTGCACCTTGCTTTTCTAAGACCCTGCAGCCTGCAGTAGAGTTGCGCCTTGCGCCCAAAGACTCATAAATTGCTAACTTTTCATTGTATAAGCTTTGATGGACAACTTAACAGCTAACATGGCTATTCTGCGATGGACTTCCCTGATTCTTCTTGCAGATCAATAGCTAAACTCAGATTCACACATGTCTTCATCGAGTAAGAAGCCAACTAAGTCCAAGGATAAAGCCAAGCTAATGGAAGAAGAAATGAAATATAAATACCAAAGGGTCAGGATGCCTGAATCCCTTGTAGAGTGTGACCTGGATATCAGAGATTCAGAACTCAGCCACATTGACATGGAGGACTTCTGGGCTAGAACCAAGAAGGTCACAAGTAGCCTATGGATGGATAAATTGGTTGGCAGTGGTCTGCACTTTGCCGCAGGGATCCCCGTAAGCGCAATTAACAAAGAGTTCATGATGTTGGTGGGCCGTTGTTACAATAAAGACATAAGATGTGTCGAAAATGAGAAGGGTGAGGTAATAATCAACCTCACGGCCCGACATTTTGAGATCATGTTGGGTATCCCTCACCACCAACATTTTGTAGTAGTAAGCCAAGAGGACTACATGAAGACATGGAATGAAAACGAAGACAAATGCATGCAGCTGATGAATGAGGTGTACCTCAAAAACAAGAAGGTAATAAGTAGGTGGCCGCAAGTCATTCATCGTAGTGCCTTTTCAGAAGAGCTGAGTAACACCATCACCTTCCTCAGCAGGGTGTTTGGGCTCCCTGATGCCCATTACTTTCACAAATGGATGCTCCAGTATTTAGAAACCATGAGTAAAAATGTTCCTAATCAACGTTTCAAATGGGGAGAGATTATAAGTAGCACAATCTCTGAGTAGCTTCAACAACTTTCAACAACTGGGAAGTTCTATATGAACTCCTGTGTGGTATATGTTGCCACCTTAGAGAGGGACTACCCAGCATTGAGTCGGTATGGGGTATGGCCCCATGTCAGGATATACGAGTACTATCCAGAGTTGAAACTGGAAAACAACATAGCCTAATTCAGCAAAGTCAACGACGTCTTCTTCTATGGTGTCATCTACCTCTTGAGGCCCAACATGACTCACGGTCGGATGACCAAAAGCATGGTCACTACCAAAAAGAAGTGGGGAGCATTATTCACACAATTCCCCACTTTCACCTATCTCAGAGCCGCCAACTTCTTGGGAGAGCCCACCAAATTGCCGAGGTATGCGGGACCCAAGTTGATCCTATTGGAGCTATCTAGACAACTTATCACATACCATGAAAAGTGTTTGAAAAGAAAGAAGGGTGGAACTCCATTCCCCCTCATAGTGGGTAGGTACAACTATAATTGATAGAGAAAAGCCCAAGAAATGTTTACATAGCTTGAATTGCTCAAATTAAAGCATAATTTCTTGACGAGGCCAACCTTTGATCCTCGTGATTACCTTCCAAGGGCAAAGCTCAATCCAATTCATGTCCCTCAGATCGAAGATATCTACATTGATCTATATCACGAAGTCGAGCTCAGACGAAAGTATCAGTCCCGCCTGGCCCTAACAGAGATCATTCAATATGGTGTGGCCATTGTCCCAAAGGGCTTCCAAGCAACTGATCAAGAGCTTGATCAGGTTTATCTAGACACGGATGGGGACAATTGGCCATTTGCTGAAATTGATAGAAACAAGGAACCTCAGACTATTGAGGAAAGGGTCAAAGGCACTCTGTAGCACATTGAGCATTAGTGCAATAAAAATGGTCTCATCTACCTTGGAGTAGACTTTACCACATCTCCCTTGGGTAATGTACCCACCAAGCTAAAGAACTTGCCTAAAGGCAAAGGAAAAGATAAAGAGGGGGAGACAAGCACTACTCAAGAGGGAATTCCTGAGAGCCCTCCTTCCGTCACCGAGGAGTAGGTAGTAAGCCTAATATCCCTAGGAGAAGAAGAAGTAGTAAGTGCTCCAATGGGCACATCCACTCAAGATGTTTCCACTACTACAATTGGTGAGGTTCCCACCATCCCATCTCCCACTCCTCCTTCCCCCCTCATGTCGCTCAACCAACCACTCCTTTGGTTGTGTCTTCTCCCCCGTCTTCTACCGTTACCCCTCCCTCTTCCTCCATCTTATCTTCCCTTGCAGATCTATCTCCCAACATTTCTTCCCTCATCTCATAGATCCCTTTCACCCCCATGGTTTCCTCTCCTACAATGACTCCTACCCCTGTGAGCGTTGGAGGGTTGGCTTCTTTCTCAATGCCACTACCAAGCGTCTCGACACATTTCCTTGTGTTCACTGTAGTTACTCCTTCTTCCACCCCCGTTTCCTCTTCTTCCTCTGGTCCCACTCCCCTAAGTCCAGAATGGATATCTAAACACCTGAGTCAGCACAAGAGGAAAGTCCCTATTGCACTTATGGACTTCTCTATTATTCCAGCTAAAGGAGCTAAGAAGCAAAAGGCTATAACCCGCTTCTCTAAAAGTGCTTCAGGTGAAAGAGTTATGGAGATCACATACCCTGATCCCACAAAGGAGAAAAAAGATCCATCTCCTATAGATTTTATAGTGACTCAGGTCACAATGGGAACATCCTCAGAGAGCCTGCAAGGAGAGGCCTTATGTGTAATGGATGCCCTTTAAAAAAAGCTTTAAGAAGAAAAGGAAGAGAAGAGAATATTATAAGAGCAAAACAAGCATCTTCTCCAAGCCTTGTAAAAGATGGGAAATGCACCTCCTGTAGCTGCCACCGAAACTCATGAAGCCCTTAGTCAGGAGAAGATAAATGAGTACACCAAGATTGGTGAGCAAGGTGTAGCAGTGTCCACCTAGAGAGAGCAGATCCTCAAAGATAGTGAGGAAGTGATTACGAAGTTCATAGAGCTGTATCAAAATATAGATCAAGCTAACAAGGAACTCTAGGCAATAGCATGACCTATCTCTGAAGAGTTGGACCATGCCAGGTTACAACACGAGACATTCTAGAAGATACTCAACTGCCCAGTCGATGACTTAATGAAATTCGACATCTTCGATCACTTGAGAGCACCCAACAAAGTCCTTACTGCTTTAGACGATCGGGTTGACCAAATGGAGTTTGTCTTGGAGAAAATAAAAAAAATCAAGGAGGAAGCCCTAGATGCAATGCATCAAATGGAGCATATCGTCTTAAGGATGTCTAGAGGTTTGCTCACGCCATCATATGCCTTGAGGAAGGTAGATGATACTATTCGTATTTTCAAGGAAATCATGTCGCAGGGTTTAGTGTAAGAAGCCACTTTTGATATAACATCTATCAACAACCTTCTGGCCTACCGTGACTTTGTTAGATACCTGATGGAGGTAGGTAATGAATACTTCAAACTCCCGGAAAGACTCAGAGATGAATGGGAGACTTGCAAAGTCATCAGAGATCACACCAAGGGTCCCACTCAGGATCAACTTCAAGCGATGGTCAGCAAGTTCATGGAGTATCAAGCTCAATTTCACATTTCCTCTCCTGAGAAGAAGCAGGACACTCCTTTCCAGCCAAGGGATGACGATGAATAGGCTCCTTCCTCATGGGATTTATCCCATTTTTGTGAAATATTTAAAAGAATGTTGACACAAATGATGACATAATCCATGTTGCATCATGAGATGTTATTATCCACAAAACTTGCCCCAAAGTTAACTTTTGACTTTTAAATATTTTGTAGATATTTTGTAAATAGTTGTTGGCTCCTTTTTGTCTTCTTTCTCCTTCTCCTTCTATAAATACTGGAATGTTTTTTGTATTCCAGGGTGAGTAAATTTGTATGAAAAATAGAAGTGAGGAGAGAAAGACTTTGAGCTTTCCTTGTAACAGAACAATATTCATACAGAAAATTAAGACTTTTTGTTGAATTCCTGTGTTATGTGTTAGATCTTTTCTTAAGTTAGATCTGCATGCTTATTCTATTGGATCCACCTATGCTTTTGTAATTTGTTTATCAGTATTGCTTTGTTTGTTTATGTGAGTAAGTTTGGCTCTGTTTATTACCAGCCTAAAACATAAACCCTCTGACCTTTCTACTTTGGAATTCATTTATCTTCTCCCTTCAGATCCACCTTTCTTCCATTCCTTCCTTCATTCCTTTCTGTTCTTCGTCAGAACTAACTCCAATGGGATGAGATCCTAAAACCCCCTGAAGGAAAAATACTGTAAGACTTGCAATGATTCTTGTTGGTAGAATAGTAATAAACTAGTTTCACTTTGCTGTCTCAAAGAGGGGCTATGCCCTGCACATTGTTGGCCTATCTATCCATAGATCTACCCACCTGACAGATTTTCAGACCAACAGTATCTCCCTAGCGCGTGCAACCTCAACTTTTTTCATTACAAATATAGGCTCTAACTCAGATTCATGTGCCACCCACGACATCCATTATGGATCAACACATTTTATGCTCACCATCCCCGTGCCTCTGTCCTTCTAATTTTGGATCATGTGTTCATATAACTCCTGACATTCTTCATAATTTTGCTTCTTTCCACACCATGAGCATTCCAACAAATCAGGACACTCACACTTGTAATGTTATGTAGATCCACATTCATAACAAGTTCCACAAAGAAATTCACTTCTTCCACCCCCATAATTTCCATGACCTCTAAATCCTCCTCAGAAGCCTTTTCCATGACCTCCTCCATCCACGCACCCTTCATAATGACAACCATAATCCTTGGAACTACTAACAACGCTAGTCTGGCGCACACCAATATTAATGGCATCATGTATATGGTCAATCAATCTACAATCCTTGGTGTCATGAGTAGTAGAGGTGAAAATATTGTAATAGCAAGATACATTCTTTTGGATCACGTACTGCAACAACGAACACCTAATTACATCATGATCTCCATGGAAAATCTCATAGTCCATTGATATGGTGTGAAATGACCTTTGCGGGAAACTTTCCTTTGTATGCCCCTCTAATTCGTAGTCCGTGCACCATAGCCCACTGCAAGTCTCATGAGCCGAGTTTGCAGATGATTTCTCTAGCTAATTTTCCATTGCAGCAATTTGGGCTTATAGCAATAGACTAACTCATGTATGAATGCTTCCTACTACCTTGACGTGCAAGGTAACTTCTAAGGTCTCGCGTAAATTTATGAAAGTTTTTTGTGAAAGCATCCTCCTGAACAGTGTGATTAGTCCTTCCATGAACACTGAGCATGCTGCGAAGGGTGAATGTCACAAGACAAATTAGATAGGAGAGCCTTGAAATGTGCATCATACTCCCACACACTCTCCACCATTCCTTACTGAATCTCCTTCAACACGCTGATATTATGCAAAAATACATTACGCAACACAGTATAATCCACCACTGTTTGGTGTGTATCATATTTTTGGTACTAGCTATGTGCGTGACCTTGCAACGTGGTTATAAACTAGTTTTCTTTCCACTCCATGGTAGTGATTCCCTTCGTGTGGCATAGAAAATTGCACTTGTGTACATGTTCCATGACATCCTCAACATCTTGTTGAGTTGTGGAGCTCAATTACTTCAGTTTAGCATGTAATGGAAACTTGCTGGAAAATACAGTAACCATCATTAGTTAAGGGGGAACTGACATCGGTCACCCAGGAACTGGCAGCAATTAGGTACGACCAGACATCAGTCAGGCAAGGGAGGAACCAAAAGTCGGTTAGGACTAACTAGTGCATCGGTTACCTGTGCGAGGATGTTTTAATTAACTCTCGAGAATTAGATCTATTTTTAGCATTAAAGTATTTCTATTGAATGTAATTGCATGGCTAAGTGCCCTAAGTCTATAAATGACTATATAAGCATAAAAGCTAGGGTTTAGAAGTAAGAAAGTAAGAATGATTAACAAGAATTAGAAAGAGCTTGCAAAAGGTTGGTGAGAGAGAGAATTCTTGGTGATGAAGTAAAAGCTTGATAGAAAGAAAGTACTAAACATCTGAGAGGTGTGGAAGATTGTAAATCTTCATTGTATATCTTTTGAAAGATTTAGATAATAGATTGACTTGTTTCTTGGTGGACGTAGCCCACATTGGGTGAACCACGTTAAATCTAGTGTTGATTTATGTATCTTATTTTGTATATTTCTTGTGGTAGAATATCAGCTTTTATTTGCATGTATGCTTAGATCTGATATATTGTATGTACAACTGGTATGCTAACCCCAACAACTGGTATCAGAGATTTGTTTGGAGGTTTTGTGTGTTGAAAAATTTACTCACAGAGGGTTTTCTGATTGAGTGGGAGCTACAACAATGGTAGAAGAAAATAAATACAAGGTAGAGAAATTTGATGGCTGAAATTATCAATTATGGAAGATGCAGATTGAGGATTATCTGTATCAAAGAGATTTGTACTTACCGTTGGATGAGAAGTCTAGACCTACGAAGATGACTGATGAATAATGGAAGATTCTTGACCAGAAAGGATTTGGTATCTATAATATTGAGCCTGACAACATCCATGCCTTCTAATATTACAGAAGCGACTTCTACGGTAGAGTTAATGAAATCTCTTGCTAGTTTATAAGAAAAACCTAGTGCTTCAAATAAATTGTATTTTATGAAGAAACTATTTAGTTCTAAGATGCATGAAAGTGGGTATGTATCTAGTCATTTGAATGATTTATGATCTATTGTAAATTAGTTAAAATCGATTGCTATACCATTTGATGATGAAATAAAAGCACTTTTATTCTTATGTTCTTTGCCTGATAGTTGGGATAACTTGGTAATGGCTATTAGTAATACAACATCTGCTAATAATATTTTGAAGTTTGATGATGTGGTTAGTATAATCTTGAATGAAGAAATTCGCAGGAAGATTATAAAGTGATCATCATCTGGAAATGCTTTGAATGTAGAAAGTAGGGCAGGAAGAAGGAGAGATCCAAGAGTAAGAGTAATGAGAAATAAAATTCAAGGGATAACAAATCTAAATCTAGAAGTAAAGGAATTAATTTTTGGAAATGTGGAAAGAAAGGACATGCAAAGAAAGATTTTTGGTCAAAGGATAAAGAGAATCAACAACTAGAAAAAGGTAAAGAAGAAAATCTTGTTGCATCAGAGGTAATGTAAGATGCTCTTATTCTTTCTTTAGATAATAGAATTGAATCATGGGTTTTAGATTCAGGAGCTTCTTTCCATGTAACCCCTAATAAGGGTTATTTTAGAAATTATGTCCAGGGCAATTTTGGGCATGTTTATTTGGGTGATGATGAACCTTGCAGTATTACTGATAAAGGGGAAGTTCATCTAAAATTACAAAATGTAAATACATGGGTATTGAAAGATGTGAGGCATGTGCCAAGCCTCAAGAGGAATCTTATTTCTGCAGGTCAACTAGGTGAATCTGGTTGCATGGTTACTTTTACATGAGACTCTTGGAAAGTCACCAAGGGTGCTTTTGTTGTGGCAAGAGGTAAGAAGGTAGGAACGTTATATTTATCTACCTGTATTACTGATTCCTTTTCTGTATTATCTACTTCAGATTCAGATGCATGCATGTGGCATAATTGGTTGGGTCATATGAGTAAAAAAGGAATGCAAATCTTAAAGGCTAAGGGTAAGTTATCAGATTTGAAAGATTTAGATCTTGATTTTTGTGAGCATTGTATCTTTGGAAAGAAAAAGAGAGTGAGATTTCTCAAAGTTGGGGCAACTAAGAAGGAGCAGAAATTGGAGCTTGTACACTTAGATGTGTGGGGACCAGCTCAGGTAGCTTCTCATGGAGGATCCCAGTATTATGTTACTTTCATTGATGATGCTACAAGAAAGGTATGGGTTTATTGTATTAAACGTAAATCTGATGTTTTTGAGACTTTTAAAAGATGGAAAGCCCTTGTTGAGAATGAATCAAATTCTAAGTTAAAGTTCCTTAGATCTGAAAATGGTGGTGAATATTATAGCAAGGCTTTCAATGATTATTGTTCAGTGAATGGATACGTAGAGAAAGAACGGTTCCAAGAACACCATAGGAGAATGGTGTTGCAGAAAGAATAAACACGACAATCATGGAATGTGATAGAACAATGAGGATACATTCTAGATTTCCCTTGCAGTTTTGGGCAGAAGCAGTTGATACAACAGTTTATTTGATTAACCATGGGCCTTCAAGTTCACTAGATGGAGGAATACCAGAGGAAGCTTGGACCAGAAAAGAGGTAGATCTTTCTTTTCTTAAATTTTTTGGTTCAGAAGCTTTTGTGCATGTTGATAAGGAAAATCAAAAAAAGTTGGATGCAAAATCCAAGAGATGCACTTTCATTGGTTATGGATCTGGTGATTTCAGTTTCCATTTTTGGGATTTAGAGAATTCTAAAATTATTAGGAGTCATGATGTTGAATGGAATGAAAAGAGAATGTACAGGGATCAAATTTTGGTACCCAAGGATGAACTAGTTGAGAAGTTTGTGAATGAAAATGAACTCTCAGATTTAAAAGAATTACCGACAGGGTTACACAGTAACCAGTGTAGGTTGACCCCTAACCGACACCGGTCAGACAAACTGGTATCTATTACAGAGGATCCAAATTGGCATCGGTTAGCAGAACCGATATCAATTAGAGGTGACTGATGTTGGTCACTATCAAATTTGGATAGGAATGTCCAAGAGGCCTAGATTGAGTCCCGGGTACCCCGAAATCTTGTGAGAAGGTCATAAAGAGTAAGTAAACTTCCAGAAAAATTTACACCTTCTCTATTTTATTTATTATTGACTGATAATGGTGAACCATAGAGATTTGAAGAAGTAATGCAGGATAAGACTTACATCTAGTGGGAGCATGACATGGATGAGGAGATGGACTCCTTAGAACAAAACCAAACTTGGGATTTGGTTAAGTTGCCAGCATTTAAGAGAACATTACAGAACAAGTGGGTTTATATGATCAAAGAAGAAGAGGGTGGATAGAAAAGATACAAGGAAAGGCTTGTGGTAAAGGTATTTACACTAAAAGCAAGTATTGACTTTGGTGAAATATTTTCTCCTATTGTTAAGATGACTTTTATTTGTACTATATTGTGTTTAGTTGCAGTATAAGATTTACATTTAGAGCAACTAGATGTGAAGATGGATTTCCTTCATGGTGATTTGGATGAAAAGATTTATATGCAACATCCACTTGGGTATGAAGTCAAGGGTAAGGAGAAATTAGTGTGCAGGTTGAAAAAGAGCCTATATGGGCTCAAACAAGCTCTAAGACAATGGTACATGAGGTTTGATAGTTTTATGCATGAGCATGGTTACTTGAGATGTGGATCTAACCATTGTGTTTATTTCAAGAAGCTTGAAAATGGGAGCTATATTATTTTTTTACTATATGTGGATGATATGCTTATTGCAGGATCTAGTATGCAGGACATTGGTGAGCTTAAGGGAAATCTAGCTCACACATTTTCTATGAAGGATTTAGGAGCTAAAAAAGAATCCTTGGCATGTAAATACACAGAGATAGGAAGAACAAGAAATTATAATTGTCTCAGGAAGATTATATCTACAAGGTGTTAGAAAGGTTCAACATGTAGAATGTAAAACCTGTTAATACACCTATGGCTGAAAACTTCAAATTGAGAAAAGATCAGTGTCCTTCATCACATGAAGAGGTCAAATACATGACATGAGTGCCATATGCTTCAACAGTTGGAAGTCTCATGTATGCTATGGTTTGTACCAGACCATACATTGCACAGGCAGTGGGAGTTGTGAGTAGATATATGGCTAATCTAGGTAAAGAACATTAAAAATCAATCCAATGGATACTTAGGTATTTAAAATGGACATCTAGCATTTAGTTATGCTATGGAGGTTTGGATATTTCATTACATGGCTATGTTGATTTGGATATGGATGGTATGAGAAGCACTACTAGATATATTTTCATAGTAGGTGGAATAGTAGTTAGCTGGATTTCAAGATTGCAGAAGGTTGTGGCTTTGTCTACTACAGAGGTAGAGTATGTTGTAGCTACAGAGGCTAGTAAGGAGATGATATGGATGAGTAGGTTTATGGAAGAGTTGGGAAAGGAGCAAGGTGATTGTAAACTATTCAGTGACAGTCAGAGTGTAATTCATTTGGAAAAGAACTTAGCGTTTCATTCGAGAATGAAACACATTCAGTTGAGGTATCACTTCATACGATAGGTATTGGAGGATGGACAGTTGAATCTGGAAAAGATTCATATGAGCAAGAACCCTGTGGATATGCTAACGAAGCCATTAGCAAAGGAGAAGTTGGAGCTACACTCCACTTCTGTTGGTCTTCAAGTTTGAGACTTGAAGAGGAAGAAACAAAGCTAAAGAAGGATCCAAGAATGATGCTATATAGGTATGGTGCAGTAATTAATCTCCAAGTGGGAGATTTTTGAGTTATGGAGCTCAATTACTTCAATTTAGCATGCAATGAAAACTTACTGGAAAATTCAGTAAATGTCATCGGTTAAGGGGGAACCGACATCGGTCACCCAGGACCGGCATCAGTCAGGTATGACTGGCATCGGTCAGGCAAGGGAGGAACCGGTAGTGGTTAGGGCTAACTGGCGTCGGTTACCTGTGCGAGGATGTTTTAATTAACTCTTGGGAATTAGATCTATTTTTAGCATTAAGAATTTCTATTGATTGTAATTACATGGCTAAGTTCCCTAAGTCTATAAACGACTATATATGCATAAACGCTAGGGTTTAGAAGTAAGAAATAAGAATGATTAACATGAATTAGAAAGAACTTGCAAAAGTTGGTGAGAGAGAGAATTCTTGGTGATGAAGTAAAATCTTGAGGAAAGAAAGTACTGAACATCTGAGAGGTGTGGAAGATTGTAAATCTTCATTGTATATCTTGTCAAAGCTTTGGATAATAGATTGGCTTGTTTCTTGGTGGATGTAGCCCACACTGGGTGAACCACGTTAAATCTGGTGTTGATTTATGTATCTTGTTTTGTATTTTTTTGGGTAGAATATCCACTTTTATTTGCATGTAGGCTTAGATTTGATATATTGTCTATATAACCGGTATGCTAACCCCAACACACCTTGCAATCAAGTAAGTGGAGTGACATTTTATAAAACACATGTTGATGATGTTGTGGACCTTGTCCGCTAGATCCAAGACCTTGATTCCCTTTGGTGTTTCCTCCACCACTAGACCCACTAGATCTACTAGCTCCTATCCCTCCGGATCCACCTAATCCTCCTCCTATAGCAAAAAAGGGCCCTGAAGTAGTTGCACCCTACAAACCCATCATTGCGCTAAACTACGCGCTGATAATTTGTGATACCAAACCACTCCCAGATGTGTTTCCCATGCCACTTCCAGACGTGATACTTAAACCTTGTGAACCCATACTTTTCCCAGACGATGTGCTAGACAAAATGCCTCCAAACACTAGAAATGTATGTGCTGCCATAGATGTACTGAATGTAAAATTATATCTACTAGATGTTGTTCAACTATCAATAATGATACCAGCTAGAATGCCAAAACTTATCTCAGGAAATGGAAAACTAAGTGCAAGGTTCTAGTCACCATGTGAGTTAAGATGCACGCCTATGGCTCTCCTCCTTTCTTCATATGATGAGCTCTCTCTAGAAGCTGAGGGGGTTTCTCTTCCACACTTACCAAGATGGGGTAGCTCAGAATACTTAGGTTCCACGACCTCTTCGCAAACCTCAAATCCTTCTTGCAATGTCTGGCTCCATAGATCCATCACTCCTACAACTTTACGCTATTTTTCCAACTCCCTCTCTTGAGCTTATTGTACTTGAGCCACCTCTCCTCTATCTTGATTTCTACCACAAGGTCTGCCATCCTCTACCACACCAGCTTTCATGCCCCACACCTAAAAAGAGTTTATCCAGCCGTGGGAAAGGCTTCCAAACTCAACGCAATACCCAAGATCTTGATAGCCAGTGGAATAACACATAAGAACAATCCTATATGCTCCCTCAAGAACTCAAACTCAGTAATCTCTGGATAAGAATATGTAGAAATAACATATTCCAATGTATATCTAGTCAGCATTCTCCTTAATTAGTGATAAAAAACACAAGTCCAAGTCAAATCACCATCATGCAACCTCTGATACTCATCTTGGGCCCATACACGAGGTCTATAGTACCAACTTGACCTAGATGCATATGTTGAGAGCCATTTATATAACTCTATTGGGAAACAACAGAAGAATGTCTTATAGAGTTCGTGATATAGGTTCTCCTCCACCCATTTTCATGCATCAAACTCAGATCCAATATTGAACCTCTGAGAAAACTCATCCTTCATGCTTTTAAGCCAAGTCTCGACACTATCCAAGGTCAGACACTCTGTCATTACACATAATTATCACAAAAAATTCAAAAGATGTCCGGTAACAGAACCAAAATGTAGTCTCTATTTACCCCTAACTTCTCTTTAAACCCTAAGCATGCCGACATATCACCCAGCCTGAATAGGAGCTCATCCGAGGCATGCATAGGTGCCGATCCCCTCCTTTATATGAGATTCATGTGAGCATTCTCCATTAATGAAAAGGTATTTGTACAAATAGAAACTAGTTACATTTATTCTTACAATTCAGATCAAGAACTAGATCTAGGTTCGGGTGCACCACATAAGGAAGTAAACATGATCACATTAGAACAATATCATAGATAAAACCTAAACAATATCAATAACACAAAGGTTCAAATTCATAGACAATAAAGAAAACACATACATCGAGACCCATAACAAAAATGTTTAGAATTACTCCATTGTATTAATTCATCAACATACAATAACCAAATACATTAAGTTATCCATGAATAAAGATAATACAACAACAAATTCTTAGCATGCTCTCTACAGTAACTTCTTTACATGGCTTTCAATCACCTCCTGCACTCTTCAATCCTCTCCCCCTCATTCAAACCCATCCTCTATATCTTTATACTCTACTCGCACCCAACTTATGCATTTACCGATTCATCATTACAAGGGAAGGGCCTATAGGAATCTTCCATAACCACCTAAACATCATTACACATGAACATGCCAAATGTCATCTTGTCTTTCCCCAATCAAGTATCCTCAGCATGAAAATGCCAACTATCTATAACTAACTCCACCTTTTCAGCCCCTTTTCCTTTCATGATAACCGTAATGATACCCAAGAATATTCATTCCTTGAGTTGCAAGGTTTCATAGCTTAAACTTATCTAAACCGAATCTGGTCGCCTTTCCACGTGCTCTCAAAACGTGACTTTGATCAAGGCTCAAAAGTGATTAAGTCCCAAATCTTTCCTGCCTAGGCACGAGCCTTTGTGCATCACCAAAATTTACCTCCGTGTGTGCCCTCATGCCCTATTCTTGCGCACCACAACCCTTCACGCCTCGGGTAATTAGTCATTTTAGGGGCTCAACACTACACAAGCTATGTTATTTTTTCAACTTGATGTCGTACCTACCAAAAAATCAAGGTGAACACCAATGATGGGAGTGAAACCCAACTCAATTTATAGGGGTATGAAACCCGACTCAAAAGAAAACATTTTATGAAAGAATTACATCTATTACGTGCACTAGGCAACGCAAGAAAAATTGATTTCATTACAATAACATTATTATTATGACAAAGTATTATTATATTTGTACAATATATCATTGACATGCATTTTAATTCATGATGAGATTCAAATAATTTATCCTTCACATGTGTACTAAAATTATTATTTAGGCATGACATGTGTTTTAATTGTGGATATTTTTGATTTATTCATGACTATAGTTGTCATCATTGTTTTGTATTTTAATGTGCAATGTGGCATCACAATGATAACCACATGTAATCACTACATCTTGTTCTCACTTTATTCAACCATCACGTGACTTTAAAAATACTAAACATGTGAACATATTCTTCCTCTATTTATTACAACAATTTTTCATTGTTAGTATTTGTATTACAATTAAGGTTTGATTCATTTTCCTCCCTTCCTTCAATAACAGTTAAGGTACATATCTTCATAAACTCTACATATTTAAAATAAATGTTACTCCCATTTGACTATCTGTGTCTTGATTCCTAAACTGTATTATGCTGTTTTTTATTTCCTTACAAAATATTGATTTCCTCTCTTATATATTCTTCTAAAATTTTGATTTTGTTACAAGTTAATTTCACTCTAACAATTGGTGTTGCATTTGATAAAAAACTACTTCACTGTGTAAAACTAATTTCTTGTATGTGTTTGTCTACCGGGATGCTAAAAATGTCCATGTCTAACATGATGCTAAAAATGCATGTGCATATACGTGTTTCACATACATTTGACCTCCAAATAATTTATAAAATTACATGACCATGTTTTATCAGATATTACAGGTGAATTACAAGGAGAATTACATGTCCTGAGTTGTTTATAAGAAAATTGAAGGATTAGGTCCATTAAGCAAGGTTCTGGAGCCCTAGTCTCGATATGTTCTATTTTCCCCACCACTAAGAAAATAGGTACTAAGAATTTGACCGCCTAACATTTATATTGTAGTTTCATAGAAATTTACCTAACCTTTTTCATTTGGCCATTCAGAGAGATGTGTCTCTATCTAAGACCCAATATGATATCATTGATGCCCATGATCATGGATGTATCTATGGAGTCTATGACACAATATGAACTTACTTAATGGTATCAACTCAATATTACCCATGGTATAGTTTTAATAACTATTCCAAACATGAAAGAATACTTCTACGACTTTGGTTTGTCTCGTAGCTCACATTGAGGTCTATTTTTTACTATGAATTTCCACACTCAAACACTTATTCCCAAACTTTACACATGGAGGCAACCTCAAAGGAATCCTGGGGGTTTTTCACATAAATCATTTCCACATATCCACATGTTTATCACCATTTTTGATTAAATTTTGTTCACCCATAACACCAATGTGTTACATAGTATGACTGGTGGATGGAATACCTGGATTAGTGTAAGACATTTTTGGGAATCCAATCCCAAAAATCATTAATAAAGCTAATATTTTTCAAATTTTGTTGAGTTGTGGAGCTCAATTACTTTAGATTAGTATGAAATGTAAAACTTGCTAGAAAACACAGTAACCGTCATCGGTTAGGAGGGACCGGCATCGATCACCTAGGACTGAGATCGGTTAGGCAAGGAGGAACCATCTTCAATTAGGGAAAACTGACATTGGTTACTTTTGTGTGAGTGTTTTAATTAACTCTCAGGAATTAGATCTATTTTTAGCATTAAAATATATCTATTTATTGTAATTTCATGGCTAAGTGCACTAAGTTTATAAATGCCTATATAAGCATGAAAGTTAGGGTTTAGAAGTAAGAATATAAGAAGAACTTAATTATTATGAGAATAATTTTGTGAGAGAGATAATTCTTGGAGGAGAAGCAAAAGCTTGAGCGAAAGAAAGTACTGTACATCCGAGAGGGGTGGAATATTGTAAATCTTCTCAAAGCTTTGGATAATAGATTGACTTGTTTCTTGGTGGACGTAGCCCACACTGGGTGAACCAAGTTAAATATGGTGTTGATTTATATCTTTTATTTTATATATTTCTTCTAGTATAATATCCACTTTTATTTGCATGTATGCTTAGATATGATATATTGTATGTACAATTGGTGTGCTAACCCCAACAACTGGTATCAGAGCTTTGTTTGAGGGTTTTGTGTGTTGATAGATTTACTCATAGAGGGTTTTTCGGATTGAGTGGGAGCTACAACAATGGCAGAAGAAAAAAATACAATGTAGAGAAGTTTGACAACCGAAATTATCAATTATGGAAGATGTAGATTGAGGATTATCTGTATTGAAGAGATTTGTATTTACCGTTGGATGAGAAGTCTAGACCTATAAAGATGACTGATGAAGAATGTAAGATTTTTGACAGAAAGGCTTTAGGATCTATAATATTGAGCCTGACAACATTCGTGGCTTCCAATATTACAGAAACGAATTCTACGGTAGGGCTAATGAAATCTCTTGCTAATTTATAAGAAAAACCTAGTGCTTTAAATAAAGTTTATTTGACGAAGAAACTATTTAGTTCTAAGATGCATGAAAGTGGATCTACATCTAGTCATTTGAATGATTTCTAATCTATTGTAAATCAGTTAAAATTGGTTGATATACCATTTGACGATGAAGTAAAATAACTTTTATTCTTATGTTCTTTGCCTGATAGTTGGGATTACTTGGTAGTGGCTATTAGTAATACGACATATGCTAGTAATATTTAGAAGTTTGATGATGTGGTTAGTATAATATTCAATGAAGAAATTCGCAAGAAGAGTACAAAGGAATCATCATTTGGGAATGCTTTGAATGTAGAAACTAGGGGCATGTAGAAGGAGAGATCCAAGAATAAGAGTAATGGGAAATCAAAGTCAAGGGATATCAGATCTAAATCCAGAAGTAAGTGAATTACTTGTTGGAAATGTGGAAAGAAAGAACATGCAAAGAAATGTTGTTGGTCAAAGAATAAAGAGAACCAACAACCATAAAAAGGTAAAGAAACAAATCTCGCTGCATCAGAGGTAATGCAAGATGTTCTTATTCTTTCTTTAGATAATTGAATTGAATCATGGGTTTTAGATTCAGGATCTTCTTTCCATGCAACCCCTAATAAGGGTTATTTCAGAAATTATGTCCAGGAAAATTTTGGGCATGTTTATTTGGGTGATGACGAGCCTTGCAATATTACTGGTAAAGGGGAAGTTCATCTAAAATTACAGAATGGAAATACATGGGTATTGAAAGACGTGAGGCATGTGTCAAGCCTCAAGAGGAATCTTATTTCAGCAGGGAAACTAGGTGAGTCTGGTTGCATGATTACTTTTATAGGAGACTCTTGGAAAGTCACCAAGGGTGATTTTGTTGTGGCAAGATGTAAGAAGGTAGGAACATTATATTTATCTACTTGTGTTATTAATTCCTTTTTTGCATTATCTACTTCAGATTCGAATGCATGCATGTGGCATAATCGGTTGGGCCATAAGAGTCAAAAAATAATGTAGATCTTAAAGGCTAAGGGTAAGTTATCATATTTGAAAGATTTAGATCTTGATTTCTGTGAGAATTGTATCTTCGGAAAACAAAAGAGAGTTAGATTTCTCAAAGTTGGGGCAACTAAGAAGGAGCATAAATTGGAGCTTGTACACTCAGATGTGTGGGGACCAACTCAGGTATCTTCTCATGGAGGATCCTACTATTATGTTACTTTCATTGATGATTGTACAAGAAAGGTATGTGTTTATTGTATTAAATGTAAATTTTATAATTTTGAGACTTTTAAAAGATGAAAAACCCTTGTTGATAATGAATCAAATTCTAAGTCAAAGTGCCTTAGATCTGACAATGGTGGTGAATACCGTAGCAAGGCTTTCAATGATTATTATTCAGTGAATGAGATACGTAGAGAAAGAATGGTTTCAAAAACACCATAGGATAATGGTGTTGTAGAAAGAATGAACAAGACAATCATGGAATGTGCTAGAAGTATGAGGATAAATTCTAGATTGCCCCTACAATTTTGGGTGGAAGCAGTTGATACAATTGCTTATTTGATTAACCGTGGGCCTTCAAGTTCACTAGATGGAGGAATACCAGAGGAAGCTTAGATAGGAAAAGAGGTAGGTATTTCTTTTCTTAAAGTTTTTGGTTTAGAAGATTTTGTGCATGTTGATAAGGAAAATAGAAAAAAGTTGGATGCAAAATCCAAGAGTTCCACTTTAATTGGTTATGGATCTGGTGATTTCGGATTCCATTTTTGGGATTTAGAGAATTCTAAAATTATTAGGAGTCGTGATGTAGAATGGAATGAAAAGAGAATGTACAGAGATCAAATTTTTGTACCCAAGGATGAACCAATTGAGAAGTTTGTGCATGAAAATGAACTCTCAGATTTATAAGTAATACCTACAGGGTTACACAGTAACCGATGTCAGTTTACCCTTGATCGAAATCGGTTAGTTGAACTGGTATCAGTTATAGAAGAGCCATATTGGCATCGGTTAGCAGAACGAATGTCGGTTACAGGTGACCAATGTCAGTCAGTATTAGATTTGGATACAAATGTCCAGGAGGCCTAGATTGAGCCTCTGGTACCTGAAACTCATGTGAAAAGGTCACAAAGAGTAAGAAAACCTCCAGAAGCATTTACACCTCTATTTTATTTATTATTGACTGATAATGGTGAACCAAAAAGTTTTGAAGTAGCAATGTAGGGTAAAACCCACGTTTAGTGGGAGCATGACATGAATGAGGAGATGAACTCCTTAGAACAAAACCAGACTTGGGATTTGGTTAAGTTTCCAGCAGGTAAGAGGATATTGTAGAACAAGTGGGTTTATAGGATTAAGGAAGAAGAGGGTGGGAAAAAAGATATAAGGAAAGACTTGTAGTAAAGGGATTTGCATAGAAAGCAGGTATTGACTTTGGAGAAATATTTTCTCTTATTATAAAGATGACTTCTATTCATACTATATTGAGTTTAGTTGCAATATAATATTTTCATTTAGAGCAACTAGATGTGAAGATGACCTTTCTTTATTGTGATTTGGATGAAGAAATTTATATGCAGCAACCATTTGGGTATGAAGTCAAGGGTAAGGAGAAATTAGTGTGTAGGTTGGAAAAGAGCCTATATCAGCTCAAGAAAGCTCCAAGGAAATGGTACATGAGGTTTGATAGTTTTATGCAAGAGCATGGTTACTTGAGATGTGAATATGAACATTGTGTTTATTTCAAGAAGCTTGAAAATGGGAGCTATATTATTTTGTTACTGTATGTGGATGATATGCTTATTGCAGGATCTAGTATGTAGGACATTGGTGAGCTTAAAGGAAAACTAGTTCACACTTTTTCTATGAAGGATTTAGGAGCTGAAAAATAATCCTTGGCATGTAAATACACAGAAACAGGAAGAACACGAAATTGTATTTGTCTCAGGAAGATTATATAAACAAGGTGTTAGAAAGGTTCAACATGTAGAATGTAAAATCTGTTAGTACACCTATGGCTAGACACTTTAAATTAAGTAAAGATAAGTGTCCATCATCACACGAGGAGGTCAAATACATGACATGAGTGCCATGTGCTTCAATAGTTGGGAGTATCATGTATGCTATGGTTTGTACCAGACCAGACATTGCACATGCAGTGGGAGTTGTGAATAGATATGTAGTGCCCACTTCCCTTTGGCACCTTTTATTACTGGTCATGATAATGTAGACTATATGACAAAAATTTTAATAGTTTTGATTTAGTATGGTGTTAGATGTCAGATCCTGGATTATTGTTGAATCTGATTATATATAATGCATGGTGATTATTAGAGACACTCACATGTGGATGATGATATACTATTGACATGGATGTTTAGTAAAATTTATTCGGACATGTGATTTTGGAGATTATGAATAAACCTAGAAAAGGAAAATGATTTGATGATGACATAGTTGTCAATATAAATTGTAAATGATTTCGTTGATTACCTTGAGGACTATCGTGATTCATATGTATAGATGATTTCATGATTATATTTTATATTCATTTTGGATGTTCTGATATGGCCACGAGGATGAAGGAGGTATTTGTGTTTTGCAGGTTTAAAAATATCACAACAAAACATCGGGGCATTGGAGACCAACCAAAATGGAATTCTCGGTGAATTCAACACGGTCACCATGACAACTTATTTTATTGTGTTGTGTGTTAGAGATTCCCATGGGGGGGAAATCATCTTTATATGTGACCATGGGTTTGTGTATTTTATTAATGTGTTTCTTTTATTTATTGTTGTATGTATTTTATTAGTAATGTGTTCCTTCTTTTATTTAATTAAAATTGTGTTAGAATTATGTGAGAATCATTTGATTGAAATTTAAATAAATTAAATTGGGATATGGGAAAGTAATTATAAGAGTTGTTGGCTGTTTGTGTTTAATTTGTAAGAGATGTGTAAGAGCTTGTGTAAGTCAGTTTTGGAGTATGAAATACTCCCCTCCATGACAAATTCGAATTTGTCCTTGGGAGCTATTTTTGAAGGCTTGTGGGACAAGTAAAACTTGTCCCATGCCTCTAAATTTATGTTACCAATCATACTTATGGTTGGGGAAGTGATTGGTGACTTTTATAATGCATTTTATTCATCTTGTGCATGTTTTTAATTGCACTTTCTTACATTTCATTTATTTTGCTATCCCTTGAGGTGTGGGCTCTTTTGTGTGTGCAAGTAACTTGTCATTATTCACCCACCTCTTTATTGTGCTTGGGAGAATGAAATCTTGTCTTTTGTGTTTGAAATTGAGGATGTTTGAGGTGGCATCCTACATGGATCCACATCATCCTCTTCCTTCCCTCTTCTATATAATTCCAACTCTCTTCTTGTTTTGAGGTTGTTGAAACATTTGGTATGCAAGCCTGGGGTGCATTTTTCTTATGATTGGAGCTCTTACTTTGGAGAATCTTTGGAAAAGATGGTTTCTTGGTTGTTGAATGATTTTTACAAACTCCCTTGGGGCGTATTTTTGCTGTTTGGAGCTCTTATGGATTGTGGAGGAATTTGGAGATAACTTCTTACTTGAGATTGTTGTTTTGGACTGTGTTCTTGGATTTGAGAGCTTGCTATTGGAAACAAAAGCTACCATGGAAAGGTAGGAATTTATTTCTTTCTTATTGCTGTTATTTTCTTATTGTGTTGTGTGTATGGTGCATGCATTGTTTTATTTGTTGGCTGGTTGGGTAGACTACCTTAGGAATGGTGTAGGAGAAGGCTATGGGGAATTCTTGTGGGGGGGCATAAGGAAAATTCCATGGGCATTAGAATTTTTTGAAGGGAGTTTTGGGTTTGGGATCCACCATGGAAAAGAAATAGCTTGTATTTATTACTTGTGGGGTGGCATAAGGGAAAATTATGGGGGGGGGGGCATAAGGAGGGGTTGAGAGGCATAAGGTTTATGGGATATGATATGTTATATTGGTGGTATGATTATAGGTGGATGCCCAATTCCCAATTGGGAGGCATAAGTAGCTTCCCCCATAGTCCTTGCTCCTTTTGCTTGCAAGATCAAACCTAAGTTCTACTTTGAAATGTTGTTGAATGCAGTTATGAACTGCTGTTTACTTTTGGTGTTACATTGTGGTTTTTTAAAAAAAAACGTGTGTGTGAAAGAATGCTGTGTTGTGGAAGCCAGTTGTTGCCATGGTTGAATTGCATCTTTTATTGTATCATTGGCCCCCGAGCCCCAACTAAGATAAGAATGTGCCATGTGGCACCTTGGGGGTGGCAGCGGGGGGGGGGGGGGGGCGTACCCTTTGTCTTTTTTTAGTTTTGGCCTTTGGAAAATTTTGAAATTTCCCCCCCTACGGATCCATTTTCCTATGCTCAACATGGGGTTTTATTCCCTCCGCAGGCGCGCAGACCCACGCACCATTTTGTTTATCTTTTTCCCCTTTGGCAAAAATTGCCAACTTCTCCTGCTACTCCGCACCCCTTCTTCTCCCTTCTCCTATGAAAAATCATGGAGTGCCACATGTCCCTAAGTAGACCTGCGGGTGCGGGAGCGTTGTTTGGTTTTTCCTCTTCCATGGGCGATGTACCCCAAATCCTTCCGCCACTTCGCCCTTCCCTTCCTTGTTTCCGGCAACGAATTAGAGGCCACCATGTGTCCTTGGAGGACCCGCGGAGGCACGGGCGCAATTGGGAAATTTCTCCCACACAAGGAAAATTTCCTTAAGCTGCCCTGTGACCCGCCAACCCGCCAAAAGGTTTCCCCCTCCTCTTGACACATGTCCCCTTGGGGAAAATTTGACCTAAAAACTCTGCCCGCTCATATCTTGAGTTCTGTAAGGAGTTAGGAGGACTTATTTATATCACCAGAAAGGTGAGAAAATTTCCTATCCATTGGGTATGGTTTAGGGAAATTTTGGAAGAATTAATTATGAGAAAAATCAAGTTGAAACTCTAGTCCTGTTAGAGAGTGGGTATGAGAGTAAAATTGATCCCTGAACCTAACTGAAACTTATAGCCCTAAGTTTAGACCTTGTGACCTCTGAGAATTGTTTATAAAAGAGAATTTTTTTCTGGTGGATTTGAGTTGCTCTGGAGCCCGTTAGTGGCAAATGTTGCCTTGTAACCTAGTTGTAGACTCTCTCAATCAAGCTCTGGGAGTGGGTTAGTGAGACCTTACTCTGTTGTTTTAAATATGTATTCCCTTCCTCACTATAATTAAATCCTGCTCTTGAATTAAATACCTTGGGTATTTAATTGTTTGGGTCCCTTAACTCTAAATTTTATTCAGGGACTATTTAGCTAAAAGGTCATTGTAATCGGTGATTAATTTAATCCCTAGGGAGATTTGAGCTAGGTGTGGACCTATTACATTTATTGCTTTATAATGTGAAATAAGTAATTATTATAATGGGATAAGTTATCAGTTGAATTTAACTATCTATGAGACTTTGGTCATTAACTCCTAATAAAAAAAAATTATTCCATAATTTTCTAACTAAACCTAGGTTGTTCATGGGTCTCAAGTGGGTTGTTTTAACCGGGCATCACAAGATATATGACTAATCCAAGTAAAGAGCATTGGAAAGCAATCCAATGGATACTTAGATATTTGAAAGGGACATCTAGCATGCAGTTATGATATGAAGGTTCAAATATTTCATTATGTGGCTATGTTGATTCAGATATGGCTTGAGATTTGGATGGTAGAAGGAACACTACTGGATATATTTTCACAATAGGTGGGATGAAAGTTAGCTGGATTTCAAGATTGCATAAGGTTGTGGCTTTGTCTACTACAGAGGCAGAGTATGTTGCAGCTACAGAGGCTAGCAAGGATATGATATGGATGAGCAGGTTTATGAAAGAGTTGGGAAAGGAGAAAGATGATTGAAAACTATTTAGTGATAGTCAAATTATAATTCATTTGGCAAAGAACTCAACATTTCATTCGAGAACGAAACACATTAAGTTGAGGTATCACTTCATACGACAGGTATTGGAGGATGGGCAGTTGAATCTGGAAAAGATTCAAACGAGTGAGAACCCTGCGGATATGCCAATGAAGCCATTAACAAAGGATAAGTTTGAGCTACACTCCACTTCTGTTGGTTGTCGAGTTTGAGACTTGAAGAGGAAGAAACAAAGCTAAGGAAGGATCCAAGAATGATGCTATACATGTACGGTGCAGTAATTAATCTCCAAGTGGGAGATTGTTGAGTTTTGGAGCTCAATTACTTCAGATTAACATGTAATGTAAAAATTTCTGGAAAACACAGTAACCGTCATTAGTTAGGAGGGACTAGCATCGGTCTCCTAGAACTGACATTAGCCAGGAAAGGAGGAACCATCATCAGTTAGGGTGAACATGCATTGGTTACTTGTGCGTGAGTGTTTTAATTAACTCTTGGGAATTAGATCTATTTTTAGCATTAAAATATATCTATTGATTGTAATTACATGGCTAAGTGCCCTAATTTTATAAACGCCTATATAAGCATGAAATCTAGGGTTTAGAAGTAAGAATAAAAGAACTTAATTATTGTGAGAATAATTTTGTGAGAGAGAGAATTCTTGGAGGAGAAGAAAAATCTTGAGAGAAAGAAAGTACTGTACATCTAAGAGGTGTGGAAGATTGTAAATCTTTAATTGTATATCTTGTCAAAGCTTTGGATAATAGATTAACTTGTTTCTTGGTGTACGTATCCCACATTAGGTGAACCATGTTAAATCTGGTGTTGATTTATATCTCTTGTTTTGTATATTTCTTCTGGTAGAATATCTGCTTTTATTTACATGTATGCTTAGATATGATATATTGTCTGTATAACCGGTCTGCTAACCCCAAAAAATTGAGTATGATCCATAATTTTGTCTAATCTCACTCTCCATTACATTTTGGTAAACCCTTCATGTTTTAAATTTTCAAGACTGGTGAATGAAGAAGAGTGATTAGCTCTCATGATTTCTTAGAATTTGATTTACAAATTCTACAACCATATATCCTCCATCTCTACGCCATACTGTCAACTATAAAATCTATAAATCAAGTTAAAGGTTGCTATTTCCATTTAGTGCTATCTTCCTTCAATTTCCAATAGTCATCCTCACAAAGAATATGAATAGCTAATCAAATCTATTGTTTTAGTATTATTTCTCAATGCGCATTTTGTATGCAGGTCTATTTGAAAAGTGTTGATATCATTAGCAAAAACAATTCCATGAAGTTTGTCTAAGGCTTGGTGAATTAGTGAAAACTCATTGTGTTTACAAATCCATCAGATCTATGTTGCAATTTCAATGATTTTAAAGTCCTTTTAGACTCTTTTATTGAAGAAAAATGGACGTGGGGAGAAGGTTTTAAAGCACACCAAGCTGAAATGTGCACCATTCATGAATTAATGGAAAACCTTATAGTATAATACATAGTAAGATATAAATAAGGAATCAAATTAATAAAGGTTTTGGGAATTGTTTCAAAATGATTATTCCGTCTTCATGGTTTCATACTACTATTATAGGATTCTTACTATTTCATCATGTGCATGGTCTCTAAACTAAGAAAATAGTTGTCTCCTCCACATGGCTTGGTATCTATCCAACTTTGCCAAGTCTCCAATATCTTCACATACATGGATTTTAAAGCAAGTTTTGACATTTATATGAGATTTTAAATTCTGTTCACATGAGTTTTATAGTTTATTCCATCTTCCATGTCCCTTTTGATGTTGTTCATTTAGATTGTGTCCAAATGTTGTCACCCCTCTTTATATTTCCAACTAGGAGACCTATGCACTAACCTAAAGCTCTTCTTTTCTTCGTTATTATTATTACAAAGTTTTACAGTTGGCCGATAATTTACAATCCTCTCCTATGAATTCTAGTAGTCAAACTCATTTGATTACCTAAATATATTGTTGAAAGGCTAGTCTTGGCCATGCAAAACATTTTCAAAATTATCATGCAACCTTTATTGATTTGATTCGTTATTTCAATCTTGCTATGTATTTAAAATTTCATTTTTATCTCAGTCTTATTTGAAGGTTTTGGGAATTGTTTCAAAAATTCGTGAATTAATGGACAACCTTATAGTATAATGATGGGAGTATAAATCCCTCTAATATGTCAATTTAATGATGGACATGCCTATAGTTTAATTGAACTTAGTTTTTGTAATTTTAATGATGGAAAAACTTATATTTTAATTGAAATTAGTTTTTATTTTCTTTATGTAAATTTCATTGCATATTAATAAGTTAAGTCATTATTCTACATCTTTTGTATGTTCACAATGCAATGATCAATCTGTAGACTTTATCTAAATATTTTGTATGTTGACAATGCAATGATCAATCTATGATCAAATATTTATAGTTTACTGTCAATTAAAAATATTGTTGTAGATCAATATCGTAGCTCATTCTCACTTAAGAATACCATTCCATGTGTATTATTTGACTATTGACTATTTTATTTTATTTTTTATTGAGCAATAACATTATGTCTCTATCACATTTCCATTTTCACATTGTCCACCACGATGGTACAAACTAAATCGTAAGGTGGTTTAAATATCCCTTCCATTTTCACCGATCCACCACCGAATGTCGACACATTTGAAAGTGACTCACATCCATCTAAAGGAGAAGGGATGAATTGAAGTTTATTGTCTTTGGAGGTAAATACAAATTCGATGACAAGATTTTACTTTGATTTTTTTGTAAAGACCATAACAAAATGTTTTCACACAGATTCGCATGCCCCAAATTTTTTGTCCTTGTTGAAAGGGTACGAGGATATGAGGCAAGTGGATAAAAAACATGTGAAGGTTTTGGAAGAGAAACTTGCATTTTTTGAAAAAGAGAACGATTAACTACGATAATAATTTTTTTTTGTTAGGATGAAGGCCATGGAACTGTGTGAGTCGAAGGTCAATATGGAGTTGGAAATATGTCATCTATAGATGGATAGAAAACCCTGGAAATAATGAGTGTGGAAAGGCAACAAATGTCAGAAATTGCGATGGAAAAGGTACAAGAGATGACAAACATTCATGAACGGGAACATAAACACTCAAAACAAGTGCACAGAAGCATAATGGGTTTTCCTAATGAATGTAATGAGAAGACTGATTAAAAACATGTCATTAACGCATGTTTGTAAAACTTATTTTGATCTAATTTTAACATACTATTTGAAGTAATAGTTTGTATTTTCTATCTTAGTATCTACATTAGAACATGGTATATTTACATTAATGCTACTAATTTTAATATAAAAATTAATAACATTATTTAATCTTGAACATGGATTGTATTTATGTTTCCATTCCACTTGATACCTTTCATGTATTTATTTAAAGGAGTAATTCATTATTTCCAATGATAAAATTTGATCCCACTTTGTGATTTTTTATAGTGTTTCATTCTTTCCAATGATCAAATACTGTGAACACAAGTTCTAAAGAAATTGCAGCTAAATGATGATTGAAATGGAAATGCATTGGAGCTACGCAATGTTAAGTGTGAGGGTGTGTCACCTGAGATAAGAAGATATTTTTAATACTTCACCTTTGATACCCAAAATGCGTACAAGTAACCAAGAAATTGGCAATTTATACTACTCACAATAAACTCCTCAATGTTCAACTCATTTGGTAATTTATACATTCATTCTCTCCACTATTATAGGAGATATTTGTAACCAAATCAACAACAACCTATTTATGAGAATGTTGTTATTAAAGAAATTATTGCTTCATCTTTGCATTAATTTCTTTAGAAATTATTTCTTCATCTTTGCATTAATTTATTTAAAATTCCTTTCATTTTGTAATTTAGTTTTACCATTATTGAACTCAATATAATCTTTGGGTCTCTTTCCATAAGCCTTCTAGAGCATTGTTAGATTTTTTGGCCCAAGATTGCCTCAACATTTCTATTATTATTACTATGAGAGTCAACATTCATAATATCAATTAACCTCTTTGCTTGGCTTTCGTTTTGTTCAGATGGTCTATCTAGATGTGAAGCAGGAGGATATCATTTAACTATTTGATTTTCCATTAGCCCATTTATCTCTCCCTCAAATTTCTTCTCATTAGATCTCATTAAATGTCAAAAGCACATTTTCTATCAAATATCCTGCATAAATCTTTTTCAGTGTATGTATCCTAGATGTTGATGCAATTCTATTGCCTTGTGCATTAAATAAAGAACTAAGAGGTTCATAGTTGGTTGAACTATGTATCATTATATGTAGCCATCCTATTCCTTCTTGTCATTTTAGTCAAGGGGTTTTCTATGTTTGTAAATTCTCTCACAATAATTCTCTTTTGTATGCTTCCCCAATCTGTACCACAATATTCAAGTAGGAGAGCTTAAATGGAAGAGAAATAACTGTGTTGAAGCAAAAATATCATAAACAATAAATTCACATCGTATCTAACTAGTATTGCATGTATCTCTGGTTTGTTGGAAGTGAACAACAGACAAATCTTATCTTTTCCAAGTAAGGAAGATTACACTTTTAAATGCCCTCTTTGTCAGAAATAAATCAATGCTATAATTATAACAAGTTCATAAAGTAATGATAACTGCATTGAAAAGATAAGGTTTGGAGTAAATGTATTATACTCCAGATTTCTTATTAAAATCCAATATTCTTCTTAAAGCTCAAATGGGGGGGGGGGATGACATTAAGGAGAAGAATGAAAATTGTAAGAAAGTACAATAAAAAGAAGGGAACTCTATTTTTGCATGGTGATAGTGTCCTTTTCATCAAGAATTGCGAGTTTGACATCTTTTATTGAAGAATTAGTGACTTTTGTCTTATGTGAACTTATAGGAGTTAATTGGATTCTACTTCAAGAAGTTTTATATGACGTATTATTAGTGATTCAATCAGAAACTAATGTAAAGTTATAACAAATTATTCACTTTCTTAACAAGACAACATCTTGGATTTCAATCCAAAATAATATAAACAAAAGTAAAATGGAATTTGTGCCTCCTTTGTTTAATTCATTGAGATGTTGTGCCTTGACACTTGGTTTATCACTCAAAGAAAAATTGACTTTGTGATCTAGATATGTTTATATTGATTTGAAATAAATTTCGTTGAAAGGAGAGTAAATTGTAATATAGGAAGAGATATTGTAATTGTTTTTACACTAATTGAGAACTCGAGATCCGAAACCCATGTCACTATCAACATGTAGCCAACATAAACTAGCTTGAGGAAATATCTTCCACTTTAGGAAGATCATAATTTTTCAGCAAATCTCTTCAATCATAGATTCATATTTTTGTATTTAGTGATTTGTAGTAGAACTTGAAATTTGAAACCTTATTTTCCATTTGTGCATATATCTGCATTGGTATTTGTATCTCTGTGATATTCATAGTCATACCTTTGAACTTTTGTGCTTTCTAATAATAATTAAGGTTCTATATCTGATTTTATGCCCTTACTAATATGGGATGAAGACCACAATGTTGAGTGCTAGTTACCTTTGAAATTTGGAGCTTTTAATTAATACTTGAGGCTCTATATATGATATTATACCCTTAGTAATGTGGAATGAAGACCATAATGTTGAGTACCAGTTAATATTGTCCCAAGGGAAATAAATGAAATTAGTTTGATGTTTAGATTTGAACCTAAAATGTCTATGACTCTATACATACATGTTTGAATTAGAGACCTATGTAGAATGTAAGAAAAGTGAACTTTATGAAAATGACTTCTTAGAGAAGATAATGAATGAACATGAACAAAAGTCACCAAGATACAAGATTGGGTGTGTGAGAATATCCATTATTTGATAACAATATGTAAGTTATTTAAAGTAACCATTGTTTTTATTAGGATTTCTCTTCCAAATCTAGAACCACAACACAAGATAATGTTATATAGCATGTCAGCTTGCAATACAAGTCTAGACAGACCTTGAGACATTTGATCCATGAGCTAGGCATTGTGATACCCTATAACAACATTAGTATTGAAAGATTTATGACCACCTCAATAAGAGACCCAATTCAATGGTCAGTTTCACTTATGACCCTTACTACTCCATATCTGGAAATGGCTCACCTATAGTTCCACCCCCCACGACGATTCTCCTAGATTCCTTTGAGCTCCCTTACCAATGCTAGAAAAATTAAACGCCAAACTAGGAATGAGAAGGAACTTACTCTTTCATCACCTCTAGCTGTATTTTCCATTGAACTTACACTTCTTCTTATGCCACCCTTACCAAATAAAAGCCATGTACTTTGTATTAAGTTATACATTTACTATGTATAAACTTATGCCCAAGGCTTAATGAATAACTATGATACCGTCCATGCAAAACCCATTGGTAATGACTCAAAGTTTAATGTAGGGGTTGTTTGTGTCAAAATATTTGTAAGTGCCTTAAAAATATAGATAGAGAATACATTTGTGACTGGAATGGTCCATTTAATTTCACCTACTCATAGATGTTTGTCACATTACCATAGGCATATCTCTTTTTCATGCATGATATGAATTCTATTTCTGAATGCTCATTTACATAAGAGAAACATGTATATATAATTTATTTTTTTTGCAAAGAAATTTAATGTTTCCAACTCTCACCTAAAAACTTCCAGATGCCAATCTCCTTTTAATGGTACTTTTCTGATGAGGGTTATTGGGAATTACCAGTCCAGTCGATTGAGTTATTTCTCTTTAGCCCTATAAACTCTTTCATCCATCTTGATATTGCATGATCACCTCTACCCCAACAATATGCAACACTATACAGATTTGAGTATTTTTTCAATGGTTAAATTTTGAGATCCTCGTAATTTTATACTCCCTTAAAACCCTACACAGGGTATAACTTGAGAACACTTATTTTTGGTTTATAACACTTTTTGATTCTTGGAGATTTAACCAAGATTAAGGATGCATCTACAGACCCCCATTTCCATATTGCAACTTGCATAAAACATTAAAGTCCTTTAGATTAACCTAAAACCTTCAAATTCTAGAGGTGATTGTCCTCATAGGCTTAAACACATATTTTTTCCAACTTCTTTTAAACGTTCCTTTCATAGTGAAGTAATATCAACCTATGAGAATCACATTTAGATAATATTGCCATGAGTTTAAGAAACTTAGTCATGTACAAAAATCTAAAATACTTATCTTGTCCTATCATTTTGTTAATTCCTTATGCATAGTAGTCTCATTGGATAATCTGATCACCTCTTCCTGAAATTTCGCACTGATCTATCATACCACTTCCTTTGTATCTTCCTCTCTCAATTTTGTTTTCCACATTTGAAGAAGAAAGGCCATTTATTGAAAACTAGTGTTTTAAGACTATTTGGTCTACACTGTCAATACAAGGTGGTTTGGAGGGTCAAATAAGACCTGTAGAAGGAATTAATAGAGTGAAGCATCCCAATCTAGTGCCGCTGAAGGGATGGTGTAATGACAAGCATGAGCTTGTGGTGGTTTATGAGTATATATAGAATGGTAGTTTGGATAAGTGGTTGTTTTCCAGAGGGGTTCTGCCATGGTTAAGAAAATATAAGGTGGCAAAGGATGTTGTCAAGGTAATATGCTTCTTGCATAGTGGCTGGGAGAAGAATTTGGTGCAAAAAATATCAAGATCAGCAATGTGTTACTGGACATTACATTCAGGTCTAGGCTTGGATATTGAAATTGAAGCTTAAATATCAGTTTCCCCTGAAATCCTCCATGTCATGCAACTGATGTAAAGATGGATGTCTATAAATTTGGGGTCATGGTTCTTAACATTGTATTAGGGAGGAGGTCTATGGATTTTTCTTGGAGCCTACATGAGAAAGAGAAGTTGATGCAGTTGGTGGATAAGAGGTTGTTTATGCTTACACCCTAACATCCTAATTTGCACTTAAACACCCCAAATTTATGCTCTAATCATGTTTATGCTTACATAATAGACTAATACCAGATTAAACATGGAATTTTATGAATAAACTTATGAGCCTGTTTTGTGAAGCATAAATGGCATGGCTGAATGTGTAGACATATACTCATAACTTTGAGAGTCATAGCCATAAAATTCAGAGATAAAATTGCCTCTATACAATGGGGTTAACACTAATGATGTTACCAATTTTGATATGAAGATAAAATGTTTTGATTATGTAGGACCAAATACAAGCCTAGATTTAATAAATTGACAACAATGTATGAGATGCCCCCGCAACAAGGTTATTCAAAGCTTCAAGACTTTTGCACACCCCTCCATTGTATAAGCTGCAAAAAACCAGATACCACCATTATCAGATACAAGATCAAAAAATACCACATAATACAGAAAAAACTGGAGTGTGTAAAACACAAAACACGAAGAAAACAACATTAATCATTATTTGTCATAAACATGATAAAACCAGACTATGTAAACCACATAACACATAAAAAAACATTAAGCATTATTTTTCATACACACAATAAAACTAGACTGTGTATACCACATAACATACCGAAAACAACATGAAGCATTATTTTTTGTATACACACTAAAACCAGACTGTGTAAACCACGTAACACACAGAAAACAAAATTAAGCATTATTGGTCATGAAGACAAAAATAAATTCAAGATGCATTAAATGTTCCAAAAGATAGCCGATGATGTGGAAGTTGAATTTTGGTCAAGGGGGTTTTCGATGTGATTCATCAAACACAAAATTAAGTGTTTTGAAGTCGAATGAATACATATTATAATCACATAACAATGATACTCACCCAAACTCTATGTTATAGCTTCACAACTATCTTTGATTGTTGTATCTGATATGTTTTTGTGTTTTCTTGATAATTTTTCTTCCACGAGTTGTGTCAAGAAATGTGTACTCCTCATAGTTGTGAGCATCATTTTTAAAATCCTCTACCATGACCTCCTTTTGCTTTCTCTTTTGAGGTTACCTACTTGCACTGAACCATGACCAGATAAATGGGTGGTAGAAGTGTCGTTTCCACTATAATACTGGAATGAAATAAAATGGAAATGAACCAGAGTTGTGTAAAAGCTTTTAAAATTGTACTACACACAATATCCAAAATAAAAAATATTTTCATTAATTTTTG
Source organism: Taxus chinensis (assembly GCA_019776745.2). Lineage (NCBI taxonomy): Eukaryota > Viridiplantae > Streptophyta > Pinopsida > Cupressales > Taxaceae > Taxus > Taxus chinensis. Next base: position 232,683,596 of record CM034153.1, read on the forward strand.
ACACCACACACAACAATGATTTTAAAAACTCTTTCGATTGGTTGAGCAATTGCAATACATGCCCATGGTTTCTATCATATTACTCAAGGTTGAGGTATTGTGTTATCTGTTATATTCTATCATCACCCTCAACTGCCATAAAAAAGAAAATTGTATTAGTAATTGAAAAATAGTTTACATACCAAACACTATTTCGTAATAATAAAATGTGTATTTGTTAATGACAATTGTGGGGCTGCTCTGATGCAACTTCTTTAGGTGCATTGCATTCAAACTACTTCTATAACATGAACACAGGGTCACCTACAATGACAAAAATACTTATATTAATGTACAATGAATTGTTTTCAGGATAAAAATGATATAACATAGTTGAAATAATGAAACAAAAAAATCCACCCTCACAACTAAAATTTGGATTCCTTGTATATGCACTATCCTCGTGTGTTCCTCTGAAGTTGACAACACCTTCAAAACATGTTTTGCGGGTGTTGCCTTAGGTAGCCTAAGGACAGTCATAGACATGAAAATTTGGGCCAAATCTCTGAACCAAATACCATCGGTCCCTAGATGTTTGAACTTTTAACCATGTAAGACCCAAGAATTATATGGTTTATGCGTAACAATCACTATCAAGTATTGTCTCTAGCCATCTCAGTGGCGGTCAAAATTTTGTTCTTCTTCTTGTAATTTATCAAGAATACTGATACTTGACAACTTCCTCCTATTTTTATAATGTTGGGTTCAGCTCGAAACACCAACATGTAAAATAACCAATCCATTCTCCTTTTGAATTTTTTTCTTCCATCACACACTTATTGGGTCTTCAAGAAACAATGATAAGATTCTATGGATGAATTCGTATCATGATTGACATGGATGAAGTTGTGGATTTTTTTACCACATAGTTGCATGTGGAAACAATAAACCATTAGAAATAACCAATTTTTTTTAACTCTACACAGTTAAAAATATAATCATAAGTAGTTAACACTTACCAATATGTCCATCTTGTAACCACATCTTTTTGAAATACTCCATAAACACTGTCTCCTCCTTGAACCCCTCCATGAATTCATCGATGAGGAAAAAGGTCATGTGCTCATTTTTGTTGATGGCACACATGATGTTTCCTAGTCTCTGAAACATAACCATTTGCACTTCCTTCTTTGTATATCTATAAATAAAATTTTCGTTGACAATAAGTAATGAAAAATAACAAAAACCAACCCAAGCCTATAAATTTTGTATCAAAAAATGAAGAAAAAAAACCTCTAAATATTCTTTAGCTAAGCCCTTTGATCATGCCAAATGCATAACAAAACATGAGAACTAAATACAACCCTAACACACAAAGAGTGTTGTTAGGGTTGTAAATTATGTGCATTAAATTTATACAACAAAATGTTAGTGGATTTGTACCTTATAGCTTCTATTTTGGGAGCCACACCATCTATAATGAATGCATTAACATGCCAATCAATCCTTTTCCTTTTCCCCCTTGTGTAGAATTCAACAAGCCATACATATATGTCATCCACATTATTAGGGGACGAAAATGCCCATGCAAAACCCTAACCTTTTGCTCGTAAAAAATAAGAAGTGTGTATAATTGGTACTGAGGCAAATGTGTACACAAAAATATGGTTAGAATGATAATGACATAAACAAGTATATCCAAATATAAAATATGCTTGGAAATGAGATAACAATGACCTTACCCCATATTTATTAGTTAAGAACATTGAATCCATTAAAATAATGGAGTTGTGGAAATGATGTACCATCATTTCAAGCATCCATGGTGTTTGAAGGTCCATAATGAAAGGAATGTCAGTCACACACAACCTCTGATAATAGAAAAATGTATCCCTCTTTGCGACATGCCACAAGTTGATACTAGTGCTGTCCTATTGGTGCTTTTGGGATCTAATGCACTTCACCCTCTTCCATGCATTCAACACATATTTCTTGGTTAAGCACACATACCTTTTGTTGACAATATTCACCAACTCCAAACCCACGTAGTTCCTTTTGTTAATGGTGTCAATAGATATTCCAACAATCAAAAGAGATTCAATGTATTTCTTGTATTCAGGTGATAAATTAGGAGTAAAACCACTTCGTAGATCTAATCTTATGTCCTTTGTACCATGGAAAAACTCATCATTCATATCACAATGATACATATCATTGTATATGATATGTACCACATCTGGTATACCAAAAATAACTCTCACATTGAAATGACACTGACATCCACATTTTTTCTAAAACCTCCTTATTCTTTCAGTAGTAGGTAGTTTGTTCCTCTTGTTGTCAGGGCCATAAGCACACCCGTAGCCAAAACAAAAGGAAATACAAACTGATATTAGGTATGGAATATGAAAAAATTAGCACTAACATATGTGAACACTATTCCTAAGGTGTACTAAACATAAAGTTAATATAAATAAACATGCAATACATAATGGTAACATGTGGTGCTTTGTATTCCACCGTATCCGTGAATATCATTTTCTTATTGCATATGAATGTCATCTTGTTGCTATCGAGAAGGACTTCCCATTTAATAAAGGCATAGCTCAATGATAGAGGGATCACCATACAAAGATCCATATGATCATTATCTTCACCAATCATTGTCCATTCAAGATCATTTTGTGAAAAATGAGATTTCCCATTTCCCACGTTTTGAACATCTAGGGAAAACAATTATTCGTACTTTGTATTTCAAGGCATCCTAAACAAAATCATGTAAATAAAAACATATAAACAATAATCATGACATTGAACATATCAATATATGATGAAATATGAAAAACAAAACAAAAGTATTATGCTCTTAAGATATTTGTAAACAAAATTGCATGAAATGATATACAAACTATGTTTTTTTGTAAAAAAACAACACCCTAATCTGATACTAGTAATTAAAATGTTCTAAACACGTATGTTGTGGTATACACAGGCTGTCTTTTTTGTGTGTATTTGACAAATGAGGCCAACACCTTAATATGATACTAGTAGTGAAATTTTGTGGTATACATAGACTGTATTTTTTGTACATATTTGACAAATGATGCCAACACCCTAATATGATTCTAGCAGTGAAATTTTTTGGTATACATAGGCTGTCATTTTTGTGTGTGTTTGACAAATGAAGCCAACACCCTAATATGATACTAGTGGTGAAATTCTATGGTATACACATGCTATATTTTTTGTGTGTATGTGACAAACAACACCAACACCCTAATGTGATACTAGTAGTGAAATTATGTGATATACATAGGCTATCTTTTTTATGCGTATGTGACAAATGATGCCAACACCCTAATATGATACTAGTAGTGAAATTATGTGGTATACACATGCTATCATTTTTGTGTGTATGTGACAAACAATGTCAACACCCTAATATGATACTAGTGGTGAAATTTTGTGGTATACACAAGTTGTTAGTTTTGTGTGTATGTGAAAAATGACACCAACACCCTAATATGATACTAGTAGTGAAATTTTGTGGTATACACAACCTATCTTTTTGTGTGTATTTGAAAAATGACACCAACACCCTAATATGATAATAGCAGTGAAATTATGTGGTATACATAGGCTATCATTTTTGTGCCTATGTGACAAACGATGCCAACACCCTAATATGACACTAGTAGTGAAATTTTGTGGTATACATAGGCTATAATTTTTGTGTGTACATGAAAAATGATGCTCACACCCTGATATGATACTATTAGTGAAATTTTGTGGTATACATAGGCTATCTTTTTTGTCCGTATTTGACAAATGACGCCAACACCCTAATATAATACCAACAATGAAATTCCGTGGTATACACATGCAATATTTTTTGTGCATATGTGACAAATGACAATAACACCCTAATATGATACTAATACTGAAATTCTATGGTATATAGAAGTTGTCTTTTTTGTGCGTATGTGAAAAACGACGCCAACACCCTAATATGATACTAGTAGTGAAACACACACACACACACACACACACATTTAGTTGCAATGTGTACATATACTATATGTAACATGTTTTCTATCATGGGGTAGAGATGTCATATGTCTATGTAAAATCATGGTTCTCCCATCAAAAAAATTAAAGTGGAATCTAGATATGATAGATGTCGCTAAAACAATGTACATTGCCTAACAATATTCCTAAAGAAATTTTGATTAAATTTTTTAAATAAGGATAAACATTCCAAGTGAGGTTCATAAGAAATTTTGAAGATATTGAATGAAATGTATAACTTCTCAAACTAATAGGTCTTTTACACTTTCTATTATTTCAGTTCATGTCGGGTTTAACAACAAGAGTGTGAAGGATGCAATTCTTGATTTGAAAATTTTAAAAACATGCATAGAAATTTTGGAAACACGATTAAAAATTTGGGGGGATTATGCTAATTTTTTAGGAAGCTGGTAAAATATTTGGATACATAAATGCCGGGGATAATCGAATTGAAGGAATTTAACAAATATCTTTAGGTAAAGTTTTATCATCACTGCTAAGATTCAAAGCACTTTTTCACATCAACACTTAATGTAATATTTTTTAGACAAGAACTAAAATCAAAGAATAATTTTGTAACCAGGTGTACAATATATTTTAAAGTATTCAAAATATTTCACTTTTGTTTTATTGTTCAACTATTTATAACATAAATGGAATTAGTCGAGCCATTGTCTTACTCACCATTCATAACTTTTCAAGCAAAGGTCTCAACATATTAGTCATTATATCTTATGTTTTATCTCATTTTTTAATTTATGTTTTTTTATTTATAAGGTGCATCAATGTCCACCATTTTATCTTGTTATGGTTTTTATCATCCTTTACTAATGTACTCTTATTCGATTTAAAATTTATAAGGAACCTTTCCTAAAAAAACATGAATTGCTCTACAATTCGGTGAGTCATTTTTTAGATTTTAAAGTTTAGAGCTCCCCTATGGTAACCTTCATTGCTAAGTAGCTTTCAATTTTAGGTCCATATTGAGAAAAAATCACGATAATAAGCATTTGATCAACAAATGTGAATTTCTTACCTGGGATAAGGTAGTTTATAGGATCATTACAACATTATCAACATTTATCTACATAAGCAGGTTTATCTATCTCCATAGACCTCATATGATGATAAAAAACTTAGGAATAATATAAATCATATCAACATATGAAATTAATCATTTCATTCTTGAATAAATACTCTAAATAAGCACCTTTCCATATTTGTAACTTCTCTCCCTCCCAATTCTCCTATGTTGGCTGGTTATAGGGACCTTGCTTTGGAAAAAAATGGTGTATGGAGCTTCACTGAAAATTTTTCAGTGTTTCGGCACTTAAGCTTGGAGTGAGTAATTGAAAATGAAAGTCTGGAAGTTGCATAAGGAAATGAAAAACAAAGTGATGCATTACACCTCTTAAATGCATGCCACCTTTTTCCATCCTTTCCTCCACCTTTCTCTACCTTGGGATCTGTCATGTCTTGGAAAGTGAGTCACTGATGCCGGCTGTGATTGGGCTATGTTGTCTAGATGCCATGTCTGTAGAACTGGGTCCCACACATGGGCATTATATGTATGACATATTATGGTCTATCGCATGGGGTCATGTGATCCTATCATCAGGATAGACAAATATGATATTTGAGGGTTTCCTTCACCCGTCTGAAAGATGATATATTCATTGGTTCCAAAATTTATTATGGGAACTTGTATTTATATTAATAATACAAAAACGTTATAAGAGTGGGGTGATTAGAAATTCGTGATCCAAAATAAAAATGTCATTAAGGTACGAGAAATGCCAAAAAAGTAACCACGATACCAGAAAATCACATAACTAAATAACATTTAATGTAATTGTATGTTTCCTTCAAATTTATTTTAAAAATGGCTTTGATGATTTGAATTTACACATATATATGTCAATGATATGTGCTCCCAACATTTTTTATTTTTTCACGTGAGGCAAATAATATTTTTGTACTGAAAAATGTTTTTGGAGAAAACTATGTAAGAGAACTTTTTTTCAACATTTTAGGTTATATTCATTGATATGTCATCAAATGAGAATACATGCAATATATGTGTTGGTTACACAAGGATTTGGATATCTCTTAACCATGACAGTTTCACATGACTATTTGAAGGCATCACCTTTCTTGTAGAGAACTCCCTATATTTTGTAACTGACACTTTGATAACCACTCTTTCTTTGCTTTAATAAAAGGAGTGAATATCAATCACCCTATGGATTACCTCGACATATTGTGTATGGGATCAAGTTATAACATTTGGCGGAGGAAAAATCAATGATATAAATTGTCTTTCACTCCCCTCATCCTTGAATTCAAAGCTACTCCTGGAAATGGATTAAAATGGTTAGATTTTTCACTTTTTTGGCATCCTTCTAATAAGAAGTTATCCTACTAGATTACTAAACCACTCTCCATAGTAAATAGGTATGCTCTAAGTTTCTTAATGCAACCCATGTCTAATACTTATCTTATTTCATTCCATCTTAAGCTTCATACCAAAATATTTAGTAACTTCTAAGGGATTTCCTTCAGGTTGGTCTCGAGCATGGGAAATGATTTCACCAAGTTTCTTGAGAATATTGTTGTTTCTTATCATAGAAATTTTGTGAGGGAACAAAAATTTATGCGTCACCTTGGTAAGGTGATAAATACCACATGTGATAATATAGGGGATAATTTTTATTTATAACTTGTGTACTAGTCTACTAATAGAAATAGTGGTAGTAGTGTAAAGAGGGGACATAAGAATGGGAGTATGTTGTGGTAAATCCCAAAAGTAAGGGGTAATAATTGTATCCCATAATCACATATGTTTTAAACATTTAATATCAAAGGATCACCCCATGATTCTTTCTCTATCATCTTCTAAAACTTTATATTTTTTGGCTCTTCATTAGTACATTACCCCTTACAATTTTATTTTTTTGGTCAATTTTTTCACATAAATTTGTAGCATTGTCAACTATCTTCCATAACATCTCTTGTTCTAATTTCAAAAATTCTAGGAGATCCTACAAATCCTTCAAAGTATCAACCTTTTTGTATTGAACCTCAGTTGTATAATGTAGTATACTTTCCTATAGTCATGTACCATTTTATTAACATCAACTTGTAATAGCTCTGTTGGAGTCATTACCTCTACAAAATATTTCATGTTGATCTCTAGATGCTTGATCGCAACTTCATGCATCATCGATTCAATATCATAATAACACATTAATAATATTAATTATTAATAAATGATAAAGTATAACTCAAATACATGAGAGAGATGAAGACTTAGCTATATGGATAATAATAGAGAAGATCCATATATGTGATTTAATTTAATTTGACTTATTTTATTGAACCCTGTTGCAGAGTAACTATCACATCCCACATTTTCATTTCATGATTGTTGCAAGATGGGTTAATAACGTAAAGTGATTTATGAAGGTTTGGGAGTGAGAAGCATTACCTAGCCAATATCATAGCTAGGAGTACACATGGTTACCCTGAAAAGGATAAACATGCTTACGCGTAGTTGCAAAGCTAACTGAGTAACTTTGTTAGCCAACAAACACTCACAATTTGTGTTGTAATATTACCCTATTTTTTTGCTTGTGTGCTAAGTTTTAATATTGTCGAGTTGATGATTCCATACCTATATGCTTTGTTGTTGCTATACCTTCTATTGATATTGTGACTTACTTTCTTGCTAGAAGTAAAAACTTGTAAATATGGTTGAAATTATTCATGGTTTTGATATATTATTTCATTATGTGGAAATAGTGATGATTGTTAAAAGTAATAACTCTTTAGATGATCATTGATTGAACAATGAGAAACGACGTTCTATTGGGACATGTAAAATTTGGATTCGATTAAGTACATGTATAAACATCTTAATGTTACAATTGTTCATTGATTGAGATTACTTTAAATTATGATCATAAAGTGTTTATTTTGATCATCACTGCATAAATTTAATGTAATGAGTTATTAAATTTCTAGAGCCATTTGATATTTTAAATTTAGTAATTACATTGACAGTTTTACATATCGACATTATTGGTTTTTATAGTTTGTTAAGACACCCTTGGCTAGGCAGACATGAGTATGACTGGTTAATGAAATTGTTCTTGAATTTTATTCTTAGACCATAATTGAATGGATGCGTTTTGTGTTATATGGCATTGATCATACTTAAGATTATGAGATTTATTTAGATTAAATCATTTAACTTTTGTTAAGGCCTTGATTGGTTAATTTTTAACATCAATTCAAATATAGTTGAATGGTATTTAACATGGTTTGATTTAATAGAGAGTTATTCAAATCATGACCCATGCAAGTTATTCTTTGAATTTAATACTATGACCATTCATATCCAACAAGTTGGAAATTGGAGGGAAACTACGAGTGGGAAGTGAAGGTAGATGGGAAGGCCACTACGTGGCACCTATAAATAATAAATGCATTTAATATACCCCATGGATCTCGGGGAATGGGGAGGATTCCTCCAGAAGCTATGATGTAAAACTTGTTTTCCATTTTTATTCATTTCTTACATTCATGCTGAGCTCTTCCCTCTCCTCTTCGAGTTTTTTCATGTATTCTCTTTTTTTTTTAGTTGGTTGAGTTATTTTTGGATGACAATAATGGAGGATTTAATAGCTAGAGTTGTGGATGACTTTGGGTTATTTATTGCTTTGCATTCAAGTTACTCTTTTGGGGTTTTAGAGAAATGAATTGAAGGATATTGTTGGGAGCTTCAAGGTTATCTGATCGAGTTTATCATGCACGGTTATATTTCCCTGTAGACACCAAATTTTGGTATCACTCCACAACAAAATTATTTCATTTCCCACCAAACCTACATGTTTGTTTAATCAATTAATCTCCTTTAAATCCTTAAACATCATTATGTGCTAATAATATCTAAATATTCCAATTAAATCACATCACCCCACCCAATCAAATTGTGTTCCCCTCCATCCAAATCATGAACCCCACTTAATCAAATCAAATCTATTATCTCACATAACTAGTCAAATCATGTCCCCCCCACTCACCTGAAAAAAGTTAATTTATCGAAACCCGGTTACCCTTTAACCCCAATATAACCTCACCTCCAAGGTATAAATATGGGTCTTCCCCCCTCTTTCTGGAGGAAGAATCAGTATGAAATCTCTACTTATTGAAGTTTTCAGGAGAGGAGAAGAAAGTACTGAATTCAGTTTTACAAGTTTGAGGTCAAGGCAAACCTTTGCCATTGTTAGAAGTTAGAGGTGAGGAGTGTTGGAGATAGATTTGACATTTCTCATCATCTTACCATCTTGATGCCCATTTCATCTTCATACTAGAGCACCAACTAAGTCCCCTCGCAATTCCAAATACTTGGCATTTTGCATTTCATTGTTTCTGCATGATATCTACTGTTCATCATTTATTGCTATCTTTATACACATGGGGGTTGACATCCTCCAAGGGATTTCATAGCTTCTTGTAACCGGTATTGTCTGAGAAACCCTCGCATATTGTTATCTAATCACATCTATTTTAGTTTTGTAGATATTATCACAGATCTATCTTCTTTTATCACAAATATATCTTCTCTATGCCCGTAGATTCATATCCGCATCTGAGGTCCTAAGCCCTCCATCATTCAAACTTGCTGGTGGCTTCTAGTATCAAAATTCACCTGCGCAATAATGAGGTTTCCTATATAACATTCCCCATGTATGAATATTTCATTATAAAATAGTAGAATGAATATTGACTATAAAATGCTCGTCATTTGGTCTGTGTGCATCGTTGCTTGTTAAATAATTTCCTTGTAACTAGGTTGATGTATTGATCTGGGTGTTTGTTTTTATACTTAGATAAATTATTTTGAAAGATATGGGGTATGCTTTTGGTCTGAGTGTTGATCTCTTCATGTTCTATGTATATTATTTGTGACGGGTACAAGTTACCCGTATATCTAGCTGCTAAGCCAATATAGGCTAGTTTGAATCTTATACCAGTTGGGGTTTAAGATAAATCTATAGGTTCTTAATATGAGGAATTCAATTGGGCTTACAACAAGTCAACATGACTCTGTCTTTGTTTTGGATCTCCATTAACTAAAGCTAGACCTTGGTTTGGGTATTTTAATATATGATGAAAACTTATTAGATTTAACCCATAAGGGTACCTCTTGTATCGTTATGTACAACCAGGTTTGAATTAATCCCAAATACTAGTGACTATATGTTCACTGCCATGAGAAAAGGTGGAGTTGATCGGGTCGGTTTTCTGGAAAAACATGACACTGAGTCACTGTAATGATTTAGTGAGAAAGGTTTAGTTTCAAACTGAGTCACCTTGAGCATGAATGTTGGGATTTAATACTTTTGTTAATACTAGAACTTGGATTATTTGGCTTCTATTACCTTAATTTTGATGATATTATAAGAAGGGTTGGTCGTTTGGGGATATTTTATCTATTCTTAATTGTATGGCTACGTTTGGGAATGTTGATAGTATCTTATATTATTTTTGAGTTGTGCTTTCAATCCTTGAAAAATGTTTTTACCTTAAACAAAACTCTGTCAAAGTTCTATTGAACCTTACATGGATTGAGTTGGTAATCAAGTTGGGTTCGGTTGTAATGGTTAGGTATAGTCTAAACCAATCCTCTATGATATGGTATATAATTCAATTAGTATTGTTGGATGACTCAAAAAAACTATAATAGAGGGTATGAAAGTCATGGAAAATTTTAGTGTCGAATTTTTGTAAACTCGTGAATATTCAAGTTTTTGGAAATTGGAAATGGTGAATTTTCAGCAACTGACAATTGCCTAATTCACCAAAATTTTTGGCCAATAGGTCCTTAGTACGGGTCATTTCACCTAGTATTTACAAATATAAATAAACTTATGCATGTATTCCACCAATGGTTTTGAATCAATCTGTGCACATATTCGCCGAAGTATACATAGACAACTGTGAACCATCCAACCTCTTTTGCAATCTTTTCTGCCAAAGTTGAATATCAACCCATCCAACCTCTGCTAGCCTGACTACAAGTTTTCAAACTAACCATATAACTGTAAGCTAATCAACTGTAAAAATACTATCCGTCTAAGGTGATCCATCCAACCACCAGAGGAAATGCAAACTTTCCAATAAGGTGTTCAACTCATCACCGTCTAACTAGCCGTAGTCCAACCATTTTCCTTCCAACAGGTTTCCATTTAATAGGTTATCGTCCATCTAGCTACAAGCCGTCCAACCATTCACCATCTAATTTCAAGCCTCCTAACTCCTTGCCATCCAACTAAAGCCATCCAACCATCTACCATCCAACATTTAACCATCTCCATGCTAGCTGTCCAACCCTTTACCATCCAAAATTTAGCCATCTCCCTGCTATCCATCCAACTACAATAGTGAGCATTCATGCAGTTGTTGTCCAATGTCTGGTGGTCCACCTTGGTGCCTAGTTGTTTTGCGTCCTACTCCAAAATGGTCAAAAGTAGGTCATCTAACTTGTTTCTCAAACTCCATAGTCCAACCATGTCTGTCCTTGTTTAGCGACATATCCATGGGTTTTGGAAAGTAGAGTAAGAAGGTTACAAATACAAATAGCTCAAAAAAGGGTTCCAAGACATTGTTTGGCTATTTTGGAGACTCACAAAAAATGAAGGTTGTATCTGGATCTGCTGAAAATATTGGTATGCACTATTAACAATTTACTAATTTATAGTCTTGTAGAATTTTATAATTATATTTTTCATATTGTTTTTCAAACTCTTTGTACTCTTGTTTTATGTTTAGTGGGTGGTATTAATAATATAAATAATTAATACTATTTCTATAACACTTTTATACAATTATATGCAAACATTTCTCAAATACCTTCACAAACTAATCCATTTCTAGATATCGATGATCCTTTATATGTTGAGGAAAACATTCCTTCCTTTGATGACATTGATCTATAAGAAGATTCATCGAATTATCATCCAACACCAACAACAAAGGAAGATTCTAATCTAATGTCTGTTTCCAGAAAAAGGAGACGCGAGGATCAAGATATTCTTGCTGAGAACTTAGATGCACAAGTTGAAGGCCAATACCAAAAAAAATATGTAAAAAGAAAGAGGACAAACTAGACTATAGGAGGAATTTTAAGTTCGATTAGGTAGCCAAATATCCTTTTATTGAACCCATGGAGCCAAAAAATGGTAATGATGTTCTAACTCAATGTCGATGCAAAATATGTAGTTGGAAATAAGGGAAGGATCACACAATGCAACTCAAACTAGACACCATTGAAAAAAATTGTGGGAAAATATATATTTCCCAAAAATAAAAGGATGTGAGCATAGCCAGATCTCATAAATGGAAAAATGCAAAAGACTATTTGCATGTAAGATACACAGAAGAATATGAAAAAAGAACAAAAACACTTGAAAAATCTAAATGAAAAAGGTGGCACAATTGTAGCAAAATTGAGCAAAGCTATGGAGACTGAAGTGCATGAAAAAATTATTCAGTTTGTTAATGTATTCCATATATTGAAAAGGAATACCAATTTCACATTTTTCAAAAAATAAAATTATGTATCAAGCTATTGGTGTATAGAACGTTCCTCAATCACACTGGTCAGATACCAGTGACTAGGAAATTGTAAAATGTCTTTCTCTAGTAGAAAAGGAGGATCTCAAAGAGTCTATTCAAAAGATAAACTTTATTTCCCTTTCAATTGATGAGGTGACATGAGTGGACAATACTTCCTGGATTTATATTCATGTATACACATTTGCAAATGAAGTCAGAACTCCCCATCTCTTAACAGTTCATAAAATGAGTGAAAATTGTAATTATGAAAAAATTACAAATTAGTGGTGTTAAAGTTTGAAGGATATTAGAGGTATGGATGATTTTTCCATTATAACTAAGTTAGTTTGTGTTGGAACTGATGGTGTAGCTATAATGCAGGGGGCCGAAAATGGTCTCTGCGTATGACTACAGACAACTGTTGCCCCCTATATGACTGCAATTCATTGCATAACTCACAAAATAAATCTAGCCTACAAAATTGTGAGAACATTAAAAAATGTTGCTAAAGTGGAGGAGTTGATTCGTGACTTGTATGCTTATTATTATAGTAGTCCAAAGAGATTTTAAGAATTTTAGAATTTTTCAATTGGACCAACAGATGGGAAAAAACTTCTCAAAGATGTAGATACCAGATGGATCTCAATGTATGAACCAACCTATAAAATATCCTTCATTGAAAGGTTTTAAGTGTAAATACCAAAGGGACGTAGATAAAGCTAAAGAAATATTGTACCATCTAACAAACATTGAAACTTTACTCACATCATGTGGCATTTTTCCTATGTTGAAGGAGCTAAATGTTTTAATGAAGCATGCACAAGAGCATTGTATCTACATAACATACTTCATAAGACTAAGAACACATGTGTTCTTGAGTTTAGATTGTAGTCATTTTTATGTCCTTAAAGCAATACTCTAATCCCATGCGTGTCGGCCTGCCACCTGGTAGGCATCGGGTGCTCACCCGAGGCACGCGTGGGCGTCGGGCCCCTCCTTTATGTGAGCTTTGTGAGAAGATGATGCCATTGATAAAAGACTAGATGCAAAAAAAATTGTTCATGCATTCATTGTGAAAGCATAGGATGAGTTATTACATCAATATACCCATTCAAATAATAAGAGAAATATCATATAAAGAAAAAATATGATTCTTAACATAAAGAAAAGACATTAGGGTTTGCACCCATGAGCCAAATATTCAGAACATAGTTATATATTCATATTGACCATAATTTTAGTAACCACCTTACATTCAAAGGGTCATATTAGAACAAAATGTATCAAAATAGGTATTTGACTCATGTATCAGAAGTCCTAGCTATGCTTCTCTTATTACAACAATGTTGTAGACCCATCCCCTTAGATATGATATCATTCATACAATCCTCTAATGAGAACCCCAACTCCTAGAACCTCCAAATATTTTTGCAGAGATTTTCTTTCCATCCTCTCTATGATGATCTTGATGCTTCTCTATTCTCTCCACCCTCTTCTTCTACTTGAGCATCTTCATAAATAGGTTTAGTACCCACTTCCATGCCTTCCTTCAGGATTAGATCGCTTGCTAAGTGTCTATGTGGTCCTCCAATGGAGCATGATTATTCTGATCCAAGCTCTCTACTCTTTGAAATGATGTCTTTGGGGAACCTTTCATGTGTGGAATATTCTTTCCTTGGCCACCAAGTCTCCAGGATGGCACCTTATCCAATTGGCATGCCTAGTCATGTCACGTTTTTCATCATGTGCATCTACAATGTCAAATGTGGCTAAATCCTCCATCCTCAGAAACATACTAATTCTCCAAAGAATAAATAATGGTGGGACTTAGACATTTTGAATAAAGAATGAAGGAATAAAGAATTGGAGGAATGAAAGAATGGAGAAGGGAATATGGAAGAATTTTGCTACTACTGTAAAAGGAGTGGGAAATCCTTCCTCATTATCACCTCAATATTATCCCAAGCATCAACCTCACCCTACACATGTTGGAGTAGGTCACCCACGAGAGTGCTCACCTCTTTAAAGCTTAGCTCATCACCCATAACATTCAACGTATCAACAATTCCTTCCAACTGCTTGCTAAGGTCATCAAGCACATCCATTCTTCGTGTAACATAGGGGTACAATTCCTTGAGCCGATTCTTGAGCAAACCTTTTAAGGTTTCAATTTCTTCCCTTTTCTTTTCAACCTCAGCTAGGATCTTATCCTGCTCTGCCCTATTTCCTTTATTCTTCTCCTAGAACTCCTTTAAATCCACCTCATGTGTAATAACTAGTATACTTGCCACTCTGCCCCTATCAACATAATTATCATATATGGCCTTGGCCATCCACGTGGTGGTGTGTACAACAAGTAGTTGGGAATATTGAGTGACTGTATCCCCAAAATTTTGTTTCTCTTCCTCCTTATGGCACACCAACACTTCTTCTATTGATTGCAAAGTAAGTGGTCGCCTCAACATGGTAAGGATGCATGTTAATTATTCTAAGCATTGTAAGGTTGACTCATATTTATACTTAGGTGGTGATAGGTTTGGGTGTTTCAAGATGATGGCATCTGAGATCATCTCAATCTTCTTATACACCTCACGTACTTGTGACTTTTCCTCCTTTAGTTCACACCTTAATTATGTGTTGATCAACTCTTCCTGCTTCAGGTCCTTGCTTTTCTCAATGATTTCCTCCTTCTTCTTCTCCAATTCTTCTTCTAGGAACCTTACCATGTCATTCCTTCTAAATAGCCTCACCTCAACCTCAACCGATACCTTATTGAGGGCATTGCAGACTTTCTCATCTGATAAATGTTGAGCATTTACTAGTGGGTTTACTCCTTTGTTCTCTGGTACCTTCATCAACGCTCCCTGGCTAACCTCAAACTCGGGCTCATCAACATGGGACTCAAAATTCCAAGATAACATCTTCCTCATTCATGGGTACACACATTCTTCTTTGAAGGAATACCATGTAAGGAGTTGGTCTGTGGGCACTGTACTATAGAAGTGCATGCACAATACCTTACTTGGATAATTTATGTAGCTCATCCCCTGCTCCTGCACTGCTACCACACTCTTCCCTCATGTACGTGATGCCTTTGGAAAGTTTATTGCTAAGCTGGGATCTCTGCCCATGCTCCCATACTCCTTCCATATGCTTTCTTATTCTACCTCCTTGAGTATCTCATTAGTGCTTCGTTCCACTTCTTGCTCCAGTAACTCCTTTATTATGCATGCTACTTCTCTTTCCATGGCCTCTTCTATCTACTCCTTGGTGAGGCTAGGGGTCCTTTGATCCTTAGTATTTACTTCTTCACTCTCCCCTTTGCCTTGAGTGCCTCCCTCTTCTCCATATTTGTCTTCATTTTCTTTGTCTTCAGAATCATGCACATCGTACACCAGATGGTCTTGAGTTTCCTCATACTCATCATCATCCCTTTTTCCTCTGTAGGCCTCCAAGATCTCTGTTTTTTCTAAGTCTACCTCCTATGCTATCTTTTACTTCTTCCTAACTAGTGATTCCAGTGTAGGAGACTCTTCCTTTTCATCTTCTTCTGCAGGTGAATCCTTCCTTGGTGATTCCTCTCGTGCAGGAGGCTCTTATTGTTTTGGCACATCTTCCTTAGGTGATTTTTCCTTCTCCTTAGTGGGGACTTCTACCATGCATATGTACTTTTCTTGGCACCTGACTCCGGCGTGCCCATAGATTGTGATATCTACACACTTGGTGCTTTTTTCTTTGGTGCCTCTTCCCTCTCCCTCTTTCTTGGCATGGCCTTATTTCTTCTGGTGGGGTCTTCTGGGATGGAGAATTCACTCTCAAAGTAGGCACCATTCTCATATTTGGGCTTGATCCATAGGTATACACTCGCTGCGGTCCTTCCTGTAATTTGTAGCGTCACTAGTTTCATCATGCTCACCTCAAGGGAGATATATTTCTCCACATATGCGTGCCTCTTGGGATATACCAACTTCCTCCATAGCTCACGGTGGTCTTGGTCCACCTTGCTGAGGTCAAACTTTAGTATTTTGGATTATTTAAAGTAATTGACCCCTACTTGAAATTACTACATGGTGAAAGAGAAAGGTAGTTTGCACCATGGACTCTTGGTCCCCTTTGTCAATGTGAATCTGCTAATGCAGAAATTTTGGTAGATAGCGAAATCAACTTCTCCTTGTACTAGCACTGATAATTGTTCGAGTATCCTCAACTCATCTCTGAATGCATCGTGCATCCTCCTGTACCATTTCTCTAGGTGTGCCTTGTGCGTGGCCATCATGGTGTCACAAGTGTACTTTTCAAATCTTTTTGTGGGGGAAGGGTCTTCATCTAGATACTCCCATATTAAATTCTCTGGCCCATCAGGCACTCCAATATCAAAGAAGATGATGGTGAGGAGGACATTGCCAAACATGATCTTCTCTTCTTTGTGTCCGATGCTGATGATTTCTTCCACAATGAAGGTAGACAGGTTATAGATGGTTCCTTCTGTAATCTTTCAACAAACATTCAACCAAGCCTTGCTTATCTGAGTCCATGTCTCTTACCCATTCAACTTGGATACCAAGTGTGCAGCAATCCTCATCAATGGGTCAGAGATATCTGAAATATCGAAGCAACACGAGCCCATATTATAATCATAAGCCTAGACTATCTCTTTAATAGCTTTCTTATCCTCTAGTTCATCATCCAACAACTCTCCTTCAAAGAAAAGGCCAGTAAACTTAGAGATAAGTTGGGGAGTTACGTGCATTCTATGGCCTACAAAGTAGAAGTGGTTCTCATGCACGCGTGACATAAAACATTGGTATAGACACTCAAGATTTACAAAATAGGGAAACTCATATAGTTGTAGCAACTTGACCTTCTCCAATTTTACCTTCACCTTATCATCATAGATCGACATTCCTTCTAGTGTCCTTTTATCCATCGGGCGAACCAGTTCTAACACCATCTCCTACTTTGTGGTGTTTGTGTGATGGTTATAATCACTTAAGGCCATCATCCTCACGTGGTATACCCATTCTTTTCTAAGTAACACTCTATATGGGTATTGTATCTCAGCATACCACTCTTCATTGAAACTAGTGATGGCCATTTGTTTCCCCTTGCCCTTGCCCTTCTTTGGTGAGACGGTTGACTAAAATTTGAGCAGATCAAGGAAGAGGGGCAAGGAAGAGTTTGATTTTAACCCAAAAAAGAAAATGGCACCAACACAAAGAATCCATTTTCTCCCGTGCCCTAGCTATAGAACCCTAACCTGGATAATTCTTCCCTAAGACGATGTACCCTTTTGAACCCTTCTTCCCTACGCTTGTGTACTCCTTCCACTCTAGTTTGCAAATCACACTAGTCACACACTTAGATTTTTGCAATTCCTCCTTCGCACAATTATTTTTTCACGCATGCCCTAGTTCGCAAGAGCTCTTCAATATATTAATAGAAAGGTAAACAATAATGTGCCCAAACTTCTACTTATAGCTTTTTCTTATCTCCCGTAATAAATGCTATGCCACATACTAACGTACTTAACATTAAATGAAACTTTTTCCACTAAATCTGATCTTAAGAACTCTTTCCCACATGCCCAATCTTGCACGAAAAATACTTATAACCTTATGGCGTGTAAAAATCCTTACTAACCAAATACTTTTACGTGTGTGCTTGCAGAACTGAAGGTAGTTATTCTATCCTTGACTTGATTTTTGCTCACGCCTACCTCATGTTGTTCATGTGCTTCTCATCCCTTCTATGTGTTCTTTGTAAAGCTATCCTAATACCAAAATTCCTTGTATACCTTTTCTACACACACTCTCCTACCTTACGTCCTTTTTATCCTTTAATTCGGGCCATCAAAACATAACTACTATCAACTTCTATTTTTCTTTGCATTACTCCACCCCACACAAAAATAGATGTGTGGTCCTCTACACATACAAAACCTTTTGAAGTAATAAGTGGTTACTGACGCACAAGATGCACAAAACAACACAAATAGAAGAGAACAAGCAATGAGAAAAGGAAACACAAGAAAAAGAAATGCATAAAAGGAAATCCTAGGCTAACTGGCAATACTGCCTTATTTATAAACACAAGGAATAATTATTTATACTAGGGCTTCAACCTACTCGCATTGAAATGGCCTTGTAACCTCATTCCATCCAACAATTATAACTAGAAAGCTCCTGTGTCAAGGATGTATGAGATGATATATGGCCCTAACCAATGGACTTCCAGTTTCCTAGGATGGTGTAAAAACTTGGAATCATACAAAAAAATCATCTGCCCATCCTTGAATTGTTTGTTTTTAATATGATGATCATATAATGCTTTTTTTCATGCCTTTTCAATATTTTGACTCTATCTAGCAAGTGATCACCTTTTGTCCAGCTACATTAACTTCTCCATGTGCTCTTGAATTTATTTTTCATCAGCTAACCCTCTTGTGCATGCAATCCACAGTGATGGTAACATAAATTCAACTAGTAAAACAACCTCTGTGCCAAACACCAATTGAAATGGTGTGGATTTGTTGAACCTTTTGTAGGTTATCATGTATGCCCATAAAATGACTGATACCTTGTCATCCCAATCTTGTCTTCTCACATCGCAAAACTTTGTCAGCGTGTGACTTAGAATTTTGTTAAACACCTCAGTAGTTCCATTAGCTTGTGGGTGATAGGGGGTAGTCTTTTGATAGGTCATCATGAACTTTGCCAACAAAATCTTGATTGTTTCATTCAAAAAATGTGTACCCCTATCACTAGTCAAGCTTAAAGGACATCCATATCTATTGATTATGTTCTCCCACAAGAATCTAGTAGTTGTCATTGTTGTACAGTCCCTTATAGGTGATACCTCTGCCAATATTGTTAAGTAATTAGTGCAAGTGATGATATAACATGATCAAATATTTCACGTGGTAGGTGAAATTGGTCCTACAAAATCAATTTCCCATTTTTAAAATGGTTATGCACTGGTTATTAACCTCAAGGACATTTCATCTAGTCTTCCTGGCTTTCCAAAGCACTAGCAATGGTCACAAACCTTGCAAAAATCAAAACAATCTTGGTATATAATTTCCCACCAAAGCCCTGTGAGTAGAATCTAGCGCGCGATGGAATTCTCTGTATAGTGCCCTTGTGTAATCCCACCATGTGCTTCTTCTATGATAAAAAAATGCTCATGTTCTTACACACATCAATGGAGAACCTCATCACGACCCAACTTGTATAATTATTCACTAATTAGCATATAGGTCATGAAATGTATAGATAATTGTTTCCTCTCCAAATATTTCATTCCTTCCAGTGCCACACCCGTTTTAAGAAACACTGCAGTATCCTCTAAGTCAGAGGGAACACACTACAATCTAAAAAATTACATGTTTAACATAACATCCTCAATGCTTTGTGCTTCCTCCCTTGAGTAAATCCTTAATAAGTGATCAGGCCCTAAGTTACTCTTTCCTTGTTTCACAAAAACTATAAACTCAAATTCCTAAAACAAAAGGACCCACCAACATAGATGACCTTACAAAACAAGCTTGTTCACCAAGTACTTGAAGGCCATGTGATCTGTGTAAAATATGAAAGGTGTTGCCAGTAGATAGTGCCTAAACTTGTGTAACACATATATCATCTAATTAATCTAAATGTAAATCATGTACTGCAACTAAACTCAATACAGTATGAATAGAAGTCATCTTTACAATAGGAGAAAATATTTCACCAAAATCAATACCTACTTTCTATAGAAATCCCGTTACTACAAGCTTTACCTTGTACCTTTTCTATCCACCCTCTTCTTCCTTGATCCTGTAAACCCACTTGTTCTACAATTTCCTCTTACCTGCTGGAAACTTACCTAAATCCCAGGCCTAGTTGTGTTCCAAGGAGTCCATCTCCTCATCCATGCCATGCTCCCATTGGACATGGGTCTTATCCTGGATTGCTTCTTCAAATTTTTTTGCTTCTTCAATAATAAATAAGATAGAGAAGGTGTAAATCTTTCTTGAGGTTTACTTACCCTTTGAGACCTTCTCATGGGAGTTTTGGGTATCGAAGGCTCATTCTGGACCTCATGGAAATTTGTATCCAAATCTGTTAGTGATCAACGCTGGTCACCTGTAACTGACGTCAGTTGTACTAACTGATTTCGGTTTGGATCTTATGTAATTGATATCGGTTTTGCTAATTGATGTCAGTTAGGGGTCAATCGACACAGGTTACTATGTAACCCTATCGGTATTAATTTTAAATATGAGAGTTCATTTTCATTCACAAAATTCTAAACTGGTTCATCCTTGGGTATGAAAATTTGATCCCTGTATATTCTCTTTTCATTCCATTCAATATCACGACTCTTAATAATTTTAGAATTCTATAAATCCAAAAAACAGAATCCGAAATCACCAGATCCATAACCAATGAAAGTGCATCTCTTGGATTTTGCATCCATTTTTTTTCCTATTTTCCTTATCAATATGCACAAAAGCTTCTGAACCAAAAAATTTAAGAAAAGAAATATCTACCTCTTTTTTGGTCCAAGCTTCTTCTCGTATTCCTCCATCAAGTGAACTTGAAGGCCCATGGTTAATCAAATAAATTGCTGTATTAACTACTTCTACCCAAAACTGCAAGGGCAATCTAGAATGTATCCTCATACTTTGAGCACATTTCATGATCATCCTGTTCATTCTCTTGTGGATTTATTTGAGCCATCCTTTCTCTACATATCCCATTCAATGAACAATAATCATTGAAATCCTTGCTACATTATTCACCACCATTGTCAGATCTGAGGCACTTTAACTTTGAATTTGATTCATTCTCAACAAGGCCTTCCCATCTTTTAAAAGTCTCAAAAACATCAAATTTATGTTTAATATAATAAACCCATACCTTTCTTGTAGCATCATCAATGAAAGTAACATAATACTTGGATCCTCCATGATAAACTACCTGAGCTGGTCCCCACACATCTGAGTGTACAAGCTCTAATTTCTGCTCCTTCTTAGTTGCCCCAACTTTGAGAAATCTCACTCTCTTTTACTTTCCAAAGACACAATGCTCATAGAAATCAAGATCTAAATCTTTCAAATATGATAACTTACCTTTAGCCTTTAAGATCTACATTATTTTTTGACTCATATGGCCCAACCGATTATGCCACATGCATGCATCTGAATCTGAAATAGTTAATACATAAAAAGAATTAGTAACACATGTAGATAAATATAACATTCCTACCTTCTTACCTCTTGCGACAACAAAATAAACCTTGGTGAATTTCTAATAGTCTCATGTAAAAGTAACCATACAACCAAATTCACCTAGTTGCCCTGCAGAGATAAGATTCCTCCTGAGGCTTGGCATATTCCTCACATCCTTTAATACCCATGTATTTCTATTTTACAATTTTAGATGAACTTCCCCTTTACTAGTAATATTGCAAGGTTCACCATCACCCAAATTAACAGGCCCAAAATTACCCTGGACATAATTTCTGAAATAACCCTTATAAGGGGTTGCATGGAAAGAATCTTTTGAATCTAAAACCCATGATTCAATTCTATTGTCTAAAGAAATAATAAGAGCATCTTGCATTACCTTTGCTGCAACAAGATTTACTTCTTTACCTTTGTCTGGTTGTTGGTTCTATTTATCCTTTGACCAAAAATCTTTCTTTGCATGTCCTTTCTTTCCACATTTCCAATAGGTAATTCCCTTACCTCTGGATTTAGACCTAGTATCCCTTAACTTTGATTTCCCATTACTCTTACTCTTTGATCTCTCCTTCTGCCTGCCCCTGCTTTCTACATTCAAAGCATTCCCAAATCATTCCTTTGTACTTTTCTTACGGATTTATTCATTCAAGATTATACTAACCACATCATCAAACTTCAAAATATTATTAGCAAATAATGTATTGCTAACAACCATTAAAAAATTATCCCAACTATCAGGCAAAGAACATAAGAATAAAAGTGCTTTCAATTCATCATCAAATGAAATATCAACCAATTTTAACTGATTTACAATAAATGGAAATCATTCAAATGACAAGATGTAGATTCACATTCATGCATCTTAGAACTAAATAGTTTCTTCATCAAATAAAATTTATTTGAAGCACTAGGTTTTTCATATAAATTAACAAGAGACTTCATTAATCCTACCGTAGAAGTCACTTCTGTAATATTGGAAGCCACAGATGCTGCCAGGCTCAATCTTATAGATCCCAAAGCCTTCCTGTCAAGACTCTTCCATTCTTCATCAATCATCTGAGTAGGTCTAGACTTCTCATCCAACGGTAAATACAAATCTCTTTGATATAGATAATCCTCAATTTACATCTTCCGTAATTGATAATTTTTTTCGTAAAACTTCTCTACCTTGTATTTATTTTATTCTATCATTACTGTAGCTCCCACTCAATTAGAAAACCCTCTATGAGTAAATATGTCAACACATAAAACCCTCAAACAAAGCTCTGATACCATTTATTGGGGTTAGGTTGTACAGATAATATATCAGATCTAAACATACATGCAATGAAAGTGAATATTATACGAAAAAAATTATACAAAACAAGAGATATAAATCAACACTATATTTAATGTGGTTCACCCAGTGTGGGCTACGTCCACCAAGAAAAAATCCAATCTATTATTTAAATCTTTAACAAGATATACAATTGAAGATTTACAATCTTCCACACCTCTCAGATGTACAGTACTATCTTTAACCCAAGCTTTTGCTTCTTCTCCAAGAATTCTCTCTCTCACAATTATTCTCACAATAATCATCAAATTTTGCAAGTTATTCTTAATTCTTACTTCTAAACCCTAGCTTTCACGCTTGTATAGGCGTATACAAACTTAGGGCACTTAGCCATGCAATTACAATAAATAGATTTGCTTTAACACTAAAAATAGATCTAATTCCTAAGAGTTAATTAAAACATCCACACATAGGTAATTGATGCTAGTTAGCCCTAACCGATTCCGCTTCCTACTTTCCTGATCGATGCTGGTCATTCCATAATTGATTTTGGTTACTGTGTTTTCCAGCAAGTTTCATACTGCATGCTAATCCAAAGTAATTGAGCTCCACAACTCAACAATCTCTCACTTGGAGATTAAGTACTGCACCATACCTGTACAACGTCATTCTTGGATCCTTAGCTTTGTTTCTTCCTCTTCAATTCTCAAACTTGAAGACCAACATAAGTGGAGTGTAGCTCTAATTTCTCCTTTGCTAATGACTTTGTTAGCATATCCACATGGTTTTCACTCATATGAATAATTTCCAGATTCAACTTCTCATCCTCTAATACCTGCCATATGAAGTGATACCTCAATTGAATGTGTTTTGTTATTGAATGAAATGCAGAGTTCTTTGCCAAATGAATTACACTCTGAATTTCACTAAGAAATTTCAAATCATCTTGCTCCTTTCACAACTATTTCATGAACCTACTCATCCATATAATCTCCTTGCTAGCCTTTATAGCTATAACATACTCTTCCTCTGTAGTAGACAAAGCCACAACCTTCTACAATCTTGAAATCCAGTTAACTGTTGTCCCACCTACTGTAAAAACATATCCAATAGTGATCCTTCTACAAATATGATTATAAAATGATTCTTTTAACAATATACTTGCATACAGAACTTGCAAGAGACATTACCAGGGTTTGATATGCATTCAAATACCTCAAATATGTATGCACATGGATCAGATTAAACCAATGATCTCCTTGGAAATGGTGCCACTTGTGTTGGTACCCAATTTTGTTCTCCTTTTTAGTCTGAGCAGCATCACAGATATGGCATGAAGCTTGAAGAAAGATAGATCATGATGTATGTCATTTTGTAGCTGGGGATGTGATTTAACTAGCACTCATATTTGTGGAGGGATGGATAACACTTAAATAGGACTTGATCTTGTCCTAACTATTTTAGGTTGTGCCTTTCAACCAAGGTAAGAGGACCTATTTTGTAACCCTCAAATGGTGAAGGAGATGAAGATATCCCTCAATTTGTGTAAATAGTATGAAGGGGCCTTGGGAAAATATGATCAACACTCCAAATATTGACTTTCACAAGTTGTCACTTCTAGATTATGGAGATAATTTCAATGCAAGGCAAGGGTTCTTTGAAGACATTTTGAAATCTTGATTTTTTCTGCATACTTTAGCAAATGGATTTTGATCTTCTGTGGGTATACAGGTCAAAACAGGGGTAGTATGGGGTAGGATTATATTGTTTAGAATGATTTTTGGTGGGATACTGACAAGACAAACTTGACTATGCCAGATCTTTGCCAACCTCTACAACATTTGAACAATTATTAGATAAAATGCTTCAAAATAGTCAGGATGTTCTTTCAACAAGAAGAGATACATAAATGGAGGCCCAGGTTTGCACTCTTCACACAATCTTTGAGACCTCAACACAAAAGCTTGAGTTAAAGGACCTAATTAAACATCAAAATCTCTGATCAAATCATGCCTAAGGTACCCCAAAAGGCTTACAAGCAATCTTTGTCAACAAAATGAAGGTGAAGTGATTTCAAACTACTTATTTTCAATGCCAGATGAAAGCTCTTCTGAAAAATGAAATTACAAATGCCACTAAACAATTAATAAGGATGAGATCTATGTGATTCCTAAAAATTTCAATGCAAGATTGCAACAAGAACAAGAAAAATTGTTTGCAGACATTTAAACATGATAATAGACATCATATTGCCAAAAATAACATAGATTAATTCAAAATATTATTAGATTCATCAACAGGGGAGAGTTTCAAGAAAAATATCAGAGCTGTGTGATGGCTATACACTTGTAACCAACTCAACATGAATGAAGATCTAACACATAAGACATTAACCAAGTTTTTGGAGGGTTTCTTAGAAAATGAGCTTCTCTCAAATTTTTTTATTATTTTCAATTTCTTGACCCTTTGCATGTCAAAAAACATGCATTATATATCTCTCTATTACATTTGATCCTTCTTTCCCAAGAAAGAATATCCTATGGCATCTTAGTTTGTTACAAATTCACTCATGACTTGCAGAAAGGGACATC
This sequence comes from Taxus chinensis, assembly GCA_019776745.2. NCBI lineage: Eukaryota > Viridiplantae > Streptophyta > Pinopsida > Cupressales > Taxaceae > Taxus > Taxus chinensis. The sequence continues at coordinate 232,709,358 of CM034153.1, forward strand.
TAACAAAAAAACATTCAAAAAGTTGCCAGGTGCCTCAAAAAAGGTGAATCATTGCGAAATCCACATAATTATCCATTGTGGAGGCATGTTTTTCATCTTCAAAGCATGCATACCCCCTTCCTTTCATTATTTCATCCTTATCCCTCCAAAATTTGACTCTGCGACTTTTGGATTTGATATTTCACATTTTTTCTCAAGCCTGAACAAAATTTCATTTCAAAAGTACCTTAGATATGTAAATTGAATTTTCAAATTGATCCCATTGATCCTTGAAGGAAAAAACAACATGAATTCACCAAAAATTTGGTGAAAATTGATGCAAAAATCACATTTCCACACTTCCTGGAGCAAAAATGGTGGCCAAACTAGAAAATGCACAGTTACTGTTGATTTGCCTTTATCACTTCAATCTGAGCCCTCCACGTGTCACAATGCGATTGGAAATGGGTTTGGGATCACTTTTTGATATTTTAACATTTTTGGAAAAATGTAAACATTTGACATTTTTCTCCGCCCCTCCGAGCTTGACACGTGTCCCAATGTGGGTCCCATCAGAATTGCGGCTCGATTCTACACATTTCCACCTTTTTTGGAGAAAAGGAAAATTTTCAAAATTTCCTTTGCTACTCTGCCCTTGATATTTGGTGCTGATACATGGCACAATATGATTGAATCCGGGGTTGCCATTCAATTTTACACATTTCCACCTTTTTTGGAAAAAAGGAATTTTTTCACAATTTCCTCCGTGGACCCGCACCTTCGTTTCTGTCCTTGACACATGTCTCCCTCTGATTCATTGCGGAGCCATGCTTCAAATTATTATTTTAACTCACTTTTCCAAAATGGGAAATATTCTCAAGTTTCCCCCAAGGCCTGAAGTTTTGCCTCTGACCCTGCTCCTATCACGTGTCCTCTCATGAGTAGCCCGACGGACCCGTGACCTTTTTCATAACTTTTGGCCCCATTCACCAAAAAGAATTTTTTTTCTAAGTCCTCCACCAGCCTTCCATCCCACTTTTGATGAAAACACAACATGTGTCCACCTCTGATTCATGGAGAGCCTGTGCTCTGAAGCCGCCACATGTTCCATTCTATTTTGTTGCAGGCCATAGGCATTTTCTTTGTACTTAGCTCTTTTCTCCAAAATTCCTAAAGGCACAAAAAGACCCACCCATCCGCCTTCACTCTGCTTGTGACACATGTACCTCCTCTAGGGCTTGTAGAGCTATGGGGGCAACTTGTAAATTTTTTCAAAACACAAAACGTTAAGTTTTTCGAGCAGACCCACTGAATCTTGTCCAATAACAAACGGCCATGTATGAGAAGATGTTGAGCTAAAATTTGATGGGTAAATGACGTCCCGTATGACCGTCAAAAGACGTAAAAGTTGCCAGTGATGTCCTAGGATGCTGAAGATGAATTTGATGGGCAAATGATGCCCGTCTGACCGTAAAAAAACATAGAAAATGCCAGGGATGCCCAAAAGTGACTTTTTCTTCATGGGTGAAGGATTTTTTGATCAAAAGACAAATGGAAAGTGATTCAAAGAAATTTACGACCATGGGCATAGATTTTCAAAGGAAAACAAGCATAAATTGATCATTTTCAAGCATCCACAATCAGGAAACATTGAAAAATAGAAGAGCTCACAAATTTTGGAAAATTAGGGCACAAAAGAGGGAAAACATGTAGTTTTATTTCAAATTAGGGAAAAATAAGAATTTTGTGAGCACTTCGAAGCATCCAAGCAAGAGGGGAATAGTTACAGATCACTAATTTGAGAGAAAAACATTTTAGAGCACACAGAATAAAGGAAAATTAGGGAAAAAGATTGCAGGATCAAAAATGGCACCAACAAGTTCCATGCCTTCTACGTGAGCTCCAATTCCTTCACGAGCCATCTCTCTCCTCAACACCATCCTCTCTTTATTATCACATTGCTTGTTTGTCTCACTCTCACACACCTCATTTTACTTAAGTTGCATTTCTTCTTGCTCCCTCTCTACCGCTAGGTCTGTAATCCTTCACCAAACCTACTCCTTCCCCCGTGCATGGCGAGGTTTAGCTAGCTATCATCTTCTCTTACAAGTTCAGGGTTACCATTGAGATTTTGATTACTATCTAAATGCCTTGCAAATAAGTTCCCCTTGGATAATGTAAAAACTGGAACTTAGCTACCTCTGAGAAAGAATAAGTGGAAATTGAGTACTCCAAAATATAGTTATTCAAAACACCATGGAACCAAGTGTTCACATCGAGTGTCTAAATCAGATCAGCATCATAGAGGGCTTGAAATTATTCCTGCTTCCAGACAAGTGTGTGATACCTCCAATTCCTTTTAGATGCATAAGCCACTAGCCACTCGTACAGCTCTACCAGAAAGATAACAAAGAATATCTTATATAAAAATTCATACAAATTTTACTCCACCCACACGCATGCGTCAAACTCAGATCCAGTGTTAAACTTCTAAGCCTACTCTTCTTCGAGATCTTTTATCCACTCCTCAACACTTGCTAAGGTTAATTAGTATGTTTTTGATCATGAACCATCCTGAAAACAACTTAAAAAGAGGTCTTGGAAACAGAACCAATGATACAACCTAGAATCCACTATATAAAACCCAGCCATGTTGGCACATCACCCAGCTTGAGATGAGCGCTCACTCAAAACAGGCAAAGGTACTAGGCCCCTCTTTAGAGTTGCTTATGCAGGATGTTAGTGTGATGAAGATAAAGCATATATTCAGATCCATAAATAAACATAAATATTCCACACAGTATATTCTAGATCTAAATCTCAGAGAATCATGAATTAAACAATAACTATAATAAGATCAACAACACAAGAACCATTTATAGTCATGTTTAACACCATTATCCAAACAACATACTCCATTACATTAAACATTGTAAAACATAGAAGCTTATTACATCATAAAGTATCACCATAAGTCATGCACACATTAGATCCAACAACATAACTCTTCAATAATTCACTCTTAGTATATATCTCTAACTACATAGTTCACTACATATTTATAGGGGTGGGTACTTTCCCTTCACTACCTACGCACTTCTCAAAATAGGTTGCATGCTAATAGTAACCATGCACTTTTACAATAACATGCACACATGTAAGTGCACTAATAATAGGCATCCTATAGCTAACTCTAAGAAGAAATCCTATTATTAACTCAAACCATGCATGGAACTTATCAGTTTCTCATTCCCAAAATAACATTTGTGTGTCACAAAAGTCTCCATCTTGATGCATGCTCTACGCGCTATCTCCAAAAATAGTCTGTATCAATGAAAATGGCTAAGTCCCAAATCAAACTATCATAACATGCGTTGCCTTTCCTATCATTCTACACCTTCGAATGTGACTTGTTCCCATGTGTGAATCCTATGTGTGTCTTCTCCTTGGGACAATATTGTCTAATCAAAAGACATAAAGTTATGTAGTTGTTTATTCAACAGTATAACAGTCGAAGATACAAGTCATTAAGGGGCTCAAATTTGGCTTTACCTTCAAGAGAAGATAAATGATAAGTTCTTGATCCATAGGTATGGGTGACGATGTAAGGTCCAAGCCAATTATGAGAAAACTTGCCCCATTTACTTTTCTCTAATTTGGTCACATGTTGGTTTTCCTTTAGGACAAGTTCACTGATCTTAAAATTTTTCTCATGAACACTTTTGTCATAGGCATGCTTGATGCATTTTTCGTATATTTGGAGATGGTTTAGAGCATGTAGATAGTGTTCATCTAATAGCCCAAGTTGTGCCAATCATTTTTGGTGAAAATCATTGTCAAAGAGCATGTCTTTGATATACAAAGATATGGGATTTGGACTTCAAGAAGTAGGACAACCTCTGTATCATAGACCAAAGAGAAAGGTGTGGTGTTGGTAGAGGTATGACTACTACTATGGTAAGCCTATAAGGTGAAAGGAATGCACGTGTGCCAATCCTTACCAGTGTCGTTGACAACTTTCATAAGAATTTTGCTAGAAGATTTGGCTTGGCCATTTGCCTATGGGTAATAGGGTGTAGAGAAACTCAGTTGAATGCCAACGTTGTCACATAGTTCATGTAGGTTTTTTTAAAAAAATATTTTCCATTGTTAGTGATAAGGTGATGAGGAACACCAAAGTGGAAAATTATATGGTGGTTAATGAACTCGACTATCTTTTTGGATTTTATATAAATGAGAGGGATGGAATCTAACCATTTAGTGTAATATTCAGTTACTGTGATGATCCAATGATGATGTTGAGAGGAATGAGGGTTAATATCTCCAACGAGATCCAAACCCAATTGAGAGAAGGGCCAAAATTCTTTGGTAACTTGTAAGGTGTGACTAGGGGTGTGGTGAAGGTTAACATATTGCTGAAACTTCACACAACATTTGACATAATCACAACAATCTTGGTTAAGGGTTGGCTAGTAATATCAGAGGCAAAGGATTCATTTGGTAATGGAGAGGCCATTGAAAGGTCCACCACAAATTCCATCATGAATTTCTTTGATGGTGTATGGAATTTAAACACTGGTGAGGCACCGTAGGAGGATACCATCAAATCCACATTTGTAGAGAATACCTCTCATGATGACATAATGAGAGAAACTTTTGAGGAAGGTTCATCATCTATTACGAGTGAGATCCAGAGGTAGAATTGAAAGGGAGAGGTACTAAGAGAATCACTTATACCAGATGTCACATGGGTCAGTTTTGATTCTTCCCAAAAAATGTACGCCACAGATAATATAAGAGGGTTACTACAACTGTTGTACTATGACAAATATTTTGGAGTCCGAATTTGAGGCAAGTACTTGAGAAGCAAGATAAGCCATGGTATTCACAAATATGTTAGTGGACCATGAAGTGGTTTGAATGAGGAAATTGTCAAACATGGTCAAAAATATGTCTATATGATGTTTATAATTTTAAAGTTCCTTATTACAACACTGGTACAAACCATTGACTTGGTTCACAACTAGTTGAGAGTCACCAAAGATATTAATGGATTTAACATCTAGGGAAATAGAAATTTGAAGACCTAACACAAGTGCTTCATATTCGGTCATGTTATTAGTGTAGTCAAAGTCAAGTTTGAAGGATAAAGGCATAATATCACCATAAAGAGGAATGATGATGACCCTGTAACCACCCCCATGTTGAAATTTGGAACCATCGAAGAATAAGATGATTTGATAAATGATGTCATCCAAAGAAAGAGTAGAAATGGATTCGTGAGGAAAATCAAAGTTATAAGATTGATTCCTAGGAAGAGGGGTGTCTATAAGATGATCTGCAATGGTTTCTTTCTTGACAAAATTTTGATGAATGAATTTTAGGTCTAGGTCTGTAAGGAGCATGAGCACATGTGCGGTGCATTGGTTTTGGTAAGGTTTATCATATATATAATGTAGATGGTTGGTGTTAATGAAAATGAAGGTTTTGTGGTTAAGTAGGTAGTGGTAAAGTTTAGTGGCCATGAAAACCAAGGCTAGTAAAACCTTTTCACCATGAGTATACCTAGTCTCATAGTATAAAATAGTACAACTTACGTAATAAACCACTTTCTCCATGTGTTACTTGTTGCAATGAGATAGCATGGCATCCAAGGAATGATCAATGGCAGAAATGTAGAGGTAAAAAGGTTTTTCATCTTTAGGTAGGATGAGCACAGTTAGCTGAAGAAGGTATTTATTTAGTGCATTAAAGTCTATGTGGCACTCATCATTCCAATTGAAGGAGACATCCTTTTAAGGAGATGATGAAAATGGTGACATAGGTTGGAAAGTTGGAAAATAAAGAGTTGAATGGAATGTAATTTTCCTTGCAAACTACAAAGATATCAAAGGTTAGTAAGCAGAGGAATTTTTGCGAATATCCTTGATTTTGGTGGGATCAACTTCAATGCCCTACAAGGAGATGATGAAACCAAGGAGTTTTATGGAGAGAACAACAAAGACACACTTCTTTGGTTGAATGTAAACACATTATGGATGAGATGATCAAAGATAACTTTAAGAACTATAAGGTATTTGACATGACTTTTGGACTTACCAAGAAGGTCATTGACATAATCTTCCAATATATCATGCATGATATCATGGAAGATAGAGGTCATAGTGCACTGATAGGTGGTACCCCATGGGGTGATGAATGTAGTTTTGTGTTGATCTTCCAGAGTGAGTAATATTTTATTATAACCTGAGAATCCATCGATAAGAGACAACATCTCATGGCCAGTTGTAAGGTCAATGAGTTAGTCAATGCTAGGTAGAGGAAAGTCACCCTTAGGGTAGGAAAGGTTAAGGTTACATAATTCCATGCAGACGTGGAGTCCCCTTGTCACTTCGGTGACAGGAAAAATGTTAGAAATCCATTATGGATAGTCAATGGGTAGAATGAAGGAAACAGAAAGGAGGCATTGGAGTTCTTCTTTCGTAATAAGGGAAATGCATGGATTCATTTTTCGCAGCTTCTATTTCATAGGTTTGGCATCAAGGATAGTCACGATATTGTGGACCATGATATTACGATCAATACCAATAATATCGGCATAAGACCAAGAAAAAGTGTTGCTATGATATCGAAGGAAATAAGTGAAAGCTTCTTATTCAGAAGAATCTAAATATTGGCCTATCTTTAGAATTTTTCAGTTGTCCTGAGTGTGAATGTTGATCTTTATGGTCAATTCATTCAGCATGATTTTTGTTTGATAAGGTAACGACTAGTCAATGTAAGTATCATCTGCACCTAAATAGGTGATAATAGAATCATCATTGTGACATTGAACAACATTGATAGAAGGTGTGTCGTCATCCAACATGTTAGGATAAAGAAGAGGAAGGGAAGAGGGTGCCTCGCCATCACGATGATAGGTCAAAGGTCCCAAAGAAATGACGTTCATGAAAAAAAAAGTTAGGAGGGATGGATTTTGGATCCATGGACTCCATGGTTGAAGATGATGTGGTAAAAAAGCTAGATGGGGAAGGCTTTTCTTCATCAAAAAGGGTGATGTGAGTTTTCTTAGGAGGAGGTTGTAAAGAAAATCCAAGACCGCAATAGTCTTTGTGTTTTCAGGTGGTGCAAGGTATGACTGTGTTAGGACCTTACTCATAAAGACCAAAGAAAAAGCCCTTCCAAGTACATCGATGAAGAAAATCATGGGTGAAGTGGTGATTGGTGAAGTATTGGAAGTCAAATGAGAAATTTTGGGTTTGGGTAGGTGATCTTAGAGAATAAGAAGTATCGAGTCCCCCATATGTCAGGTTGGTGCGAAGATGGGGAGGACCGTATGGAAAAACCTCTCCTAAACGATGGTCGTAACGTGGGTGTTGGTGAAGGATTTCATAATATTGAGGAGTAAGGAAAGTGTCTATGTTGTATATGTGGTACTCCTCTAGGGAAAGGTGTTGAAAAGCACATACAAAGGGGTCAAAGTTTGGTACTTGGGTAGTGGGTATGGATGAGCTACTCGAATCCTGAGAAGGTGGGGCATCAATTACCAATGAAATAGGTGGGTTGGTATATGGGCTAGCTATGGAAGCTGTGACAGAAGTGGGGATAGATGGGATGGTTGTGGAAGGTATAACGGTAGAATTGGTAGATGAGGCAGTGAAAGAAGATGAAGTGGTAGATGAGGCAGTGAAAGAAGCTAAAGTGGTAGGGGTGGTAGATACCTTGACTGGGACAAGGACATCATTTGGTTAGTAAAGCATGTTGTAGGTTTTAAAAGGTGAAGTATCTACCTGAATGGTGTAGGGATGCCCTTTATATTCAAATTTCAGGAAACAGTGAAGGGTTGAAGGTACACACCCCATGGCACAAATCCAAGGTCAGCCAAACAGCAGGTTATATTGAAATTTCCCCTCAAGAACATAGAATAGTTAAGGACTGGTATGGGGTGTGGGAACCCATGTGGATGCTAAGGATGAAGGTGCCTAATGTAGAAGTCATGACATCATTGAAAGAACACAATATAACATGGTTATTATGCATGCAGTTGGTGAGTATTCACAATTGTTCATATGTATGGTAATAAATGATATTAATGCTAACACCTCCATCAATCAAAACATGGCAAACATGAGTATCATTGATGTAGGAGGTGATGAAGAGGGAAGGATCATGATCATCTGATTATAGAGGGGAAATCTCTAAATCATCAAAATTGATGGCAAAAACCTGAGGAAATGTAGTGGAAGCAGAAGTTTGAGGTGGACTAGTGAGGGCGGCCACATGATGAGGGGTAAAGATGGTAGCCACATGTGTACAATCATTTGGTGGAACCTTGATAGATTGTAAGACCTCAAGGAGGGTGTGACGATGAGACTCAGAGGTTTATATTAGGCCGTACAAGGACATCTTCTAAGGATATTGATGAGGTTGTTTAATCATAGAGCGATGTGTGACTCTATTAGAAATAGGATAAACTGACCCACAGATGGTTACCTTGGGGGAAGGTACAGGTGGAATGGTGGGTGAATGTGCACTGGATGGGCTACCAGTTTTCTCTTTTCCTTTATCTTTTTGCGATCGAGTTACTACTCGGATCATATATATTTCAAAGATTAGAGGAGGAAAAGAGGGTTATGGAGATGTAAGTAAAGGCTGCTGAATAGATATAGGGCTAGACTATGTAGCAGTGGGCAAAGGAGGATTGTGATTCTCCTCCAACAGATCATCTTCATTGAAGAGACCATCTAAAGTACAAAGTTGAATAAGAATATTTTTAAGGGCCTTATAACCTTCGACATCATGTCCTAGTGAGTGGTGATATGCACATATTTTGGTGTCATCAAACCCTACTGGTTTGGGTTTGAGCAGGTCATACGACTTAATAGGCAACAGTGAGATAGTGGAGGTTTCTAACAAACTAGTGAGGATGTTAGAATAAGATCCAACCAATGGATCACAATGAGAAGTCAAAGTTGGCTTGGATGAAGGTGTTATCAAAATAACTCTCCTAGTTATTTGGACAACTTACATGCATATTTTAGCTCATCTCAATTGTCTCTTTGGCACATTCACTTGGTCACTATTTCCTTACGCACCATTGTGTGCTTCCTTTTCTCCTCTTTACATTTTCCTTTTCCTATTTATTCCAATCTTACCTTACATGCATATTTTTTGCATTTTCCTTCTTCCTAACAGATATTCATCTTGTGTGCGTGCCTTGCACTTGCTTCAATAAGCTAATTCCTTGACCCTCTTGCATGCCCCACACATTACCTTGTAATACTTACGCCTTGATCATATGTTCTCCACTCAACAATTTTTTCCTTTTCCTCCATGCGCATTGTGATTACGTGCATGCCTTCCTTCTTTAATCCTCTCGTGCCTCATTCTTCCATGCACATACCTTTGCACCCTCATCTACATCATTCCATGCCACATCATTCTCTAATACAATTGAGTGTGCCACATGTAACCAGTCAAAGCATGCCAACAGGGAGACGAACCTTTGCAGAAAATTAATGAGTGACACGTGATAGAAAAAAAAATAATATTTACATAGTTGGTCCTCCTTTCAGCCAATCTGCATGTGCCACATGTATTATATGTGCAGAAAAATCTGACACTTCTAAAAGTGAGTAGGGGATCATTTTTTAAAATTCCCTAAACATCCTAAAATGGTGTCAATGTAGAAGATTGTGTCGATATCTTTCCATCGACTATGAGAACGCGACAAACAAACATTAGGATCTCTAGATATGTCCCATCAAATTTCAGTCAACGGGAAAGTCAACTATGGTAAACATGTCAATATTGAACCAATGACACTGTGACACGTGGTGAAAAGGCAAAGGGTGTTGTTTATTGGTTTTCGATCTTCGGTCTTCGACGGTTGTAAAAGATTGCTTGCCGGAAAAAGAGGCTCAAATTTTGTTACGGAGGGGAGTCCGACTGCCGTGTGGACTATGGTATTATTGTCGATGTGGTGGGTCCACAAGCCAACCACGTGGCTTGCCACCACGAATCGAATTCGCTTGATTTTCCTATCGAGAGACGACAAGTGGACTATATGCTATTGCCCGAGTTGATTATTTTCCATACCACATTGTATGGGTCGAATTTATATTATCTTGGTAAGTCCACTTACAAACGAATTTACATGCCACATGTCAAAGTGGGTGGGTTTTATTTGTGAAGCCATGTATTAATGTGAAGTGGTCAGCCCACATAATCCTCCAAACCCAAACCATATGCTAAGTCCACGTGGAGGGGAGGAGATGAAGCGGTGGTAAGGGGGGCTAGGCCCATGCTTGGAAAGTTCCACATGAAGAATGGAGGAGATAAGGTTTATTAAAACCTTCCCAAAATCTAAGGCCACTAAAATGGGATTTTATCCCCTCAATCAAACAAATACACCAACATGGGTAATTAGCCCATTAAAATATGCAAAATGGAGATAAGCCTATCCCATTTATTTTGCTATGGGCTATGCTAATATTAGCCTTCGATAATATTTGAGGCATTATTTTAAGGGCCCTAATTTTTGAATAAATAGTGAACCCATTTCATTGTAATGGACACACAATGCAATGAATAAGCTCATTCCTAGAGATCGGAAAGGAAGAGAGCAAGCCAAGAGGAGAGTTAGTTGTCATGGGCATAGTTGTGTAAAGACCTAATTTATTCAGGAATTATTATTTTACTTATTATTGACATATTATTTTTTAGGCAATAGTAAATAAAAATTATTGTGGCTAGGAGTTATTAATACTACGTATTCAACCCATAGCGCCACACGGAATTATTGTGAATCTTGGAATATTGACCGGAGTTCCATAGGGTGTTACGAAGTGTTTAGAAGGCTAATCTAGAATCGAAGGTTTCCGAAAAGTGGAGCTGGTGTCATTAAGCTTGCCGAATACGCTAGGAAAGGGGAAGTCGGGTGCTATTTTTCACCCTTGTCTTCTAAAGGTTTAGTTATTCTTCCAAGCAAGTTCTTAATAGTTTCCATTAGGTTTTCTTGTGAAAATTACTATTGTAACTTACAAGTTTTGACTAGTGAAACGGTTCGATAAGAACCTGGAGAAATAGGCAATTGCCGAACTCCGTAATCAATCATTGTGTAATTGTCTTTATTGTCTTACATTTATTTTTAAATTGATTACTTAAAAGGAGAAAATTATCGACAAATAATTAAAGCCTATAAGGGTCTGAGATCAGGTAGATAAAAACTTGATTATTTTTAGATCAAGTTGGTATCAGAAAGGTGATCAACACTTGCAAACTTGCTAATCTCTGAGCAAGTTTGGTATCAGAGTAGTTTATTTTCTTGCAAACTTGCTAATCTCTTAGCAAGTTTGGTATAAAGCTTGTTATTGGCTTGCAAACTTGCTAATCCCCAAGAAATTTTGGTATTAGAGCTAGTTTAGCTCCATTTCTATTTCAGTAAATCTGATTAATAGAGTGATTACTTCAAGATTGGTGCAGTTGGTTCAGTTTGTGTGAACAGGGTACAAGTGCACTATGGGAAAGATGTCTAAATAGGAGAAGCTCGAGGAAATTGAAGCTTATAATCACCAGATCCAAGAAGAGAACTCTCTCCTGTGATCAATGTATTACTCCTTGGAAGAGGAGAATGTTCGTTTGAAATCAGAATTGCAAACCAAGGATGAGCTCTTGGGAAGGTTGCAGTGTGGTGATCAGAGAAAGGAAATACCTTCAAATTCAGATGCAGTGACCATGGTAGATGACTGCACTGTAAGTTTTTCACCACTGGAATCTTCTTCTTCCTCCCATTCGGTTTCAGATTCAGGTAATGAAGTCTTTGGTTTATTTTGAAAAGCATACTAGAGGCATTGGATCCAAGTTACTAGATAAAATGGGATTTGATGGAAGAGGCCTTGGTAAAAATGGCCAAGGCATATCTAACCCAATACAGGTTGAGGATCGTCCTCATTTTGTAGGTTTGGGTTTTTCTAGTGCGGGAATGGATAATTGGAGAATGCTCCAAGAATGCTAATGGGAGACAAGCTTCCGAAAGAAAAGTGAATACCCCACTAGTCCTGCAAGAAGATTCTAAGCAGGAAAGTTGTGCTTCGTCATCATAGGTAGGATGTGGTAAGAGAAATCAATGAAGAGGTAATGAGATTCCACCTCCAGTTTCTTACCATAATCATAAGCATAGTAAAAATTCTGATCCACTTTTTCAGCTTAAGAAGTATGGCTATAATTTTAGGAAGATGTGGAATTCCTTTCCATGTACTTTTTTTGGATTGCATAATCATTCAGTGGCCAGATGCTGGAAGAGAAGGACACTGATGAAGAAGTTGATGTCGTTTGTCAGGAACAAGGAAAATTAAAAATACCAATCTCATCATGTAGAGTCGAGAAATGGTAGAAAGAGTTCCTCATCCCAGAAGAAGGAGATTAAGAGGAATTTTTTGTTCATTACCAGAGGAATGGGCATAGGTGGAAAATTTCTGGAAACTGCATCCATCTCACCATCAGAGTAATGGCAAGCCAAAGATGGAATGGAGGCCTATTGCAAAGGCAAAGGAAGTTTCTACTCCACCACCAGTTGACAAGTCAACCCAGGACTAGGTAATACCTAAAAGTGAAAGTCCTTTAAAATGGGTAAGTCAACAATTTTTCAATTATATATTGCATAATTCAGATTGATGAATAGTATGCAATATTTGTTTGGAGATCAGATTCTGTGAGAAAATACTGAGAGAAAGGTTTACAATACTCAATGGATTTTCTTACTTAGTAAATTTGATTAAATGGCAGCTTGTGAGTACCTGTTACAACTTGGATATAGGAATTAACTCATATAAAGCTTGGAGATTGATCTGCCATTTGTTCATAGAGTTAGAGTTCACCATTGGCATTAACGTCAAGTCGGAACTTCATTCATCGGGTCATTTTGTGTAGAGGCATTGTGACCGTGCACCAGAGTGGTACCTGATATTAGTGTGTCAACAAGAGGATCTCTCAAAGGATCATCTCGAAACATCATTCGGTGTCAAGGCATTACGACCACACATTCGAATGGTAGCTGATCAATAGACTTAACATCATGCATTGGAGGCTTGAGGTCTTGAAAGAGGCTTAGCATTGTGTATTGGAGGCATTGAGGTCTGTAACAGACTTAGCATCATGCATTGGAGGCTTGAGGTCTTGAAAGAGGCTTAACATCATGTATTGGAGGTGTTGAGGTCTGAAAAAGGACAAGTTATTGTCCATCATCGACATCGGATCAATAATAGCTCTACGTAACATGGAGTTCCTTCAAACCAGTTTGGATTCTGTGGAATCAACTCAGAGCCAAGAGCTGTGTTATAGAGTAAAAGAAGATCCTTGTTGTCAGATATCAGGAATCTTAGCACCACACAGTAGGAGCGTTGAGGTTTCATGCAAAAACTTAGCACCATACAGCAGAGGCGTGGAGGTCTTCTTTGGATATCAGAGTGGCGCAACAGAAGCATTGTGGGCCCATAACCCATTGGTCCCAGGATTGGAGAAAATTTTTTGAAGTGAGAAGGTTACAGAGGAGAAGACCCAAGGGTCTACTACAGTAAAACTTTTGAGGTGGCAGTAGAATTTCTAGATTCAGGACGGGATGGAAAAATGTTCTAATATAAGCTTTTTGGGACAAAAAGCCTTTCTCAGTGGGGAGGTGTGATTAGGGGATCATTTTTGAAAATTCCCTAAACATCCCTAAATGGTGTCAGTGTAGAATATCATTTCGAGAGATTTCTGTTGACTGTGAGAATGCGAAAAATGTACATCGGGAGCTCTAGATATGTCCAGTCAAAGTTCAGTCAACGTGAAAGTCAACTCTAGTCAATTGGTCAATATCGGACCAATGGCACTATGACACATGGAGAAAAGAAAAAGGGAGTCGTTTGTTGGTTTTCAATCTCTGGTCTTTGATAGTCGTAAAAGATTGCTCGCCGGAACAAGAGGCTCAACTTTTGTTACAGAGGGGAGCCCGGCAATTATCGTGTGGACTATGGTATTATCGCCGAATGGTGGGTCCACAAGCCAGCACGTGGCTTGCCACCATGAATCGAATTTGCTTGATTTTCCTATCGAGAGACGACAAGTGGACTATATGCTATGGACCGAGTTGATTATTTTCATACCACATTGTATGGGTCGAATTTATATTATCTTGGTAAGTCCACTTATAACTCAAATTTTGATGCCACATGTCAAAGTGGGCATGTATTATTGTGAAGCCATGTATTAATGTGAAGTGGTACAACCCACATAATCCTCGAAACCCACATCAACCGACAACTCCAAACCATATCTATGTACATGTGGATGGGGAGGAAGTGAAGCAGTGTAAGGGGGGCTAAATGCCATGTGTGGAAAGTTCCACATGAAGAATGGAGGAGATAAGGTTTATTAAAACCTTCCCAAAATCTAAGGCCACTAAAATGGGATTTTATCCCCTCAATCAAACAAATCCACCACATGGGTAATTATCCCATTAAAATATGCAAAATGGAGATAAGCCTATCCAAATGCTATGGGGCTGAGGCTAATATTAGCCTTAGGATAATAAATTTGAGGCATTATTTTAAGGGCCCTATTTTTGTATAAATAGGGAACCCATTTCATTGTAATGGACACACAATGCAATGGAGAAGCTCATTCCTAGAGCTCAGAAAGGTGGAGAGAGAGCCAAGAGGAGAGTTAGTTTCCATGGGCATAGTTGTGTGAAGACCTAATTTATTTAGGCATTATTATTTTAATTATTATTGACCTATTATTTTTAGGCAATGAGTCGGGCTCATTGTTAGTGTTGGACACTTTAGTTGTGCTACATGTGCCTAGCCTCCCTTGACACTTTTCCCTTCATTTTCGCTTAGAACAGATAGTGTTCATCCCTCTTTTTATGGTTCTATCACCTTCCTTAGATTAGTTTTCCTTTCTGTTATCCTTCTATCTCTGGTCCCTTACAATTGTTAGCTTAGTTTTCCCTTTCAACATTAGGAGTAGCAGTAGTAGTAGAAATAGTTAGAGGAACCGACCTTCTTTAGAGATCTGTCTTAAGTGTGCAAGGTCCCACAACTTGGAGATGGTTCCATTGTTGTATCAAATGACTTAGTTTTTCTAGATCTGAGACATGAGTGTAAGTTTGACCACCAAAATTTTATGGAACACCCAGTGGGAGTAGTAGTGAAAGCTTAAATTTCATATTGCTAAGTTCTGGTGTGTGAACTTAATATTTTCAGTGTTTGGAGGCTTAGTTCAACACATCTGGTGACTCCAAACATTTCTAGACTCCTGTTTTATAGTCCTGAGCACATTTTATGAAAAGAGTACATACCAGGAAGAGTGTTGCAGCTGAAGGATCCTTTGGATGCCTCCAACTTTTTCCAAGAATCAAATGCAACGGATATACCACACGTGCATCCCCATCTCCATCACGTCGCACACACTCTACTCTTCCTCAAAATAGACAAGTGAACCCTTTCATGGTGCTTCAACCTCCTCCTCCAAGGAACTTTTTCAGCTTCATAGGTGGAAACCCGCTCAATCTCAATGCCCAACACAATATGCCAGTGGCCGTGCTCAAGAGTATTCCATACTTCACAGGAGAAAATCAAGTCACCCCTTTTGAACACATTCAAGATGTGGTCAATGTATCCTCTGTCTATCTGATTACTAATGATGATGTTGTTTTTAGGTTATTTGTAGCCTCTTTCAAGGGTAAATCACTCTAATGGTACCGTGGCCTGATACCTACATCTATTTCTACCTAGGACGAGCTTGGAACGACTCTATGCAATTACTTTAAAGATAAATCAGATCATTTATCATTGGTGGAGTAGCCAACTACAAAAAAGTGTGCTCCCAACAAGAAGATGACTGATTTCAACATCATATTCCATAAGAATTGGGATAGAATTCCTCAAGTGGTAAGTCCTAAAACCCAACATGCTTTCTTGTACTATCTAAGGGCTTTAAATAGTGACATTTCAGTCATGATTCAATCTATGGGAAGGACAACCCTACCTGTTACATACAAAACTGCACTAAGGGAAGAGAAAAGTCTCATTCAGGCTGGTAGGTTGGTGCTTAGGCCTCCTGCACCCTTGTTCCTAGAGTTGTCTCTAGCACCCCAGCCTTATATTGCTCCAGTTTCAGTGTAGAGCACCCAACCAGTTGCATCTACATCCTACTCTCCTACATAATAAAAAAAAGAAAATGAATTGAAGGCCCTGATTAGAAACTTGTCCAACAAGGTCATATCATTGGAGAAGTAGCAGGTGCAATCCTATAAAGGAAATTCTAATTAGGCGCAAATCCAAAATAATCAACCTTGGTGAAATCAGTATGGGAATCTAAGATACAGACAAAACCAACAGAACGATAGATGACATGCTAATGCACACTTGCCTTTGTAAGTTATTCCTCTTGCACAACCTATTCTAGCACCCATCACAAGTCAAGAACTTGTCCCAGTCCATAACAACATGGCGTAGGAGTCTTAATAGTGTTTTCCTTGTAATACGCCTCATATCTAGTATCAATGCGCTAATGTTACGTGAGCGCAAGCTTATATGATCCAGAATAATTCCATTGTGAGCCTTCAACAAATGCACCTGAAAAAGATGACCAAGAAAGGCCAAAAGCTCCTCCAAGTTACATATGATGTGAAAAACCCTTGCATCCAAGCTGTAGACAACACAAGATACAAGAAGAGAATGCTTGAGCCTGACACATAGGTTATAATTCCAACAACACTAGCAAACCCTCAAAAGAAAAAGGAAGAAGCTAACACATCCAGTAGTAAAAGTGCACAAGTGCCTACACCTGAGGGTCCATGTGAAGATCCTCTAGAAGTGGCATGTGCCACTCCTTTGGTTGGTCAAGCCTCTGCGCCAGCTAATGTTCCTACCTCTATACCTTAGCAACCAAGCAAGGATGTTGTTGTTCCTCAAATGTGCAAGTCAATGGGTTTTCCATTTAGCATTATGGACTAGATGAATAAGACAAACCTAAATGTTACAATGTGGGATGCCTTGACCATTCCATCCCAGTGCAAATTGTTGTATGAAGCTTTGGCGCAACTCTCACGCACTGATCCATATATGCAAAATCCGCGTGCTTCTATCAATATTTGCCAAGAAGAGGAGAAGCAAGTAAGTAAAGTTGTTAAAACCAAACCCTTCTATATGTATTTGATCATATGAAAATATCTTTTCCATAACTATATGATTAAATAAGGTGCTAGTACTTCTATCATTCCTCAAAATATTGTTAATGTCTTAGGTATTAAGTGTAGCCCCTTAAAAAAAGGAGTCTTTCAACTTGATGGTTCAACTGTCGCTACCCTAGGAGTCATCAGGGATCTTGAGTTAACCCTCCATGCATGCCCAAGTCTAAAAATAACTCAAAATGTGTATATAATTGATCTTCCCCCTTTGTTTTCCTTATGTTTTTCAAGATGTTTTACAACTAAAGTGGGTGGTTACTTGTCTTCTTATTGGACCCATATGTTACTCAAGACAAGGTATGCTACCTGGTTTACCATACAAGCTGAGCTAATATTTTCCTATCATGTAGAGTCATATGTCCCATCCCCTCTCTAATCTAATTGTTTAATCCAAGAAGAACAAGCTTCAGTTTCTAAAAAGTAGCCTCTTCCACCTTCTATTCCTGATCTACTACTTGATGAGTGGGTGGAGAGGCACCATAAATTTGACCCATATGATGAAGATCTAGAAGCTTATGAAACTGGGCTCGGTACTTACTACATTCTTGAAGAAGAAGCTATGTTGTCACATGCACTCAAGAAAAGTGAAGAGAACCCTGGTCTATGGAAGTTATACTTTGATGGATCCAGAAGCAAAAATGACATGGGACCAGGAGTCGTTCTCATTTCCCCTAAGGATTAGAAATTATTCTTCATGCACAGGTTACAGTTTATATGTTCTAACAATGTGGTAGAGTATGAGGTATAGGTGCATGGTCTGCTTATTACTGAAAAGAAGAAGATTAAGGCACTACAGATCTTTGGGGAAATAGAATTGGTTATCCACCAGGTCACCAACAAATGACAAGAAAATAATAAGCTTCTAAAATATTATAAACACAAATTTTGGAACTTCCTTGAGAGCTTTGATGCTCCTAATCTACAGGTGGTGCCACATAAAATGAATAAGAAAGATGATAAAATGGCCGCGCTTGGTTCACAGTTCTCTCCTACTGAGGAATTTTTTAAAGGAAACACTCAACACATTAAGATGGTGATTAGACCATTCATTCCAGATAACAACACAAGTTAGCAAGTGTTTGAAAATGATGTGCAGATCATCTAGTTCATCCAGAATGAAGTTGAGTTCTCGTTAAGCATGGAAGCTAACTTACATGAAAGCTATGGTGACAAAGTAATATAGATGAAAACAAACAAGTTTCCTAAAGGTTTGGTTACCTCAGAACAAATTTTTGGCCCAGATTATGAGTTCAAGGGTGAAGAAAGGTATGCGTGTGTGACACAAGAAGAATGCTCCCAAGAAACTATTATGTGTAGAAAGGAGTTACTGCTCAGTAAATATTGTGTGCATGATGAAAAACATACCTTCATTTCTCTCTGTAAAAAATACAGTGATATATTCTCATGGGAGTATGAATACCTCAAATGTTTTGATCCAAGTGTTGCTCAACACTCCATTGACCTTGATCGCAGTATTAAGCCCATTAGACAAAATCAAAGGCCAGTTAATCCAATGATAGTGCCCCTCATCAAGAAACAATTATCTAAACTCATTGAGGAAAAGATCATTTTTCCTATCAAATACTTTACTTGGGTCGCAAATATAGTTCTAGTATGTAAGAAGAATGGTGAAATCAGACTTTAGGTTGATTTTAGAGATTTGAATAAGGAATATCTAAAGGATCATTATCCTTTTCCCTCATTGGAGAAAATTCTTTAGACTGTGGCTAGAGCACAAATATTCTCAATGTTGGATGGGTATTTAGGTTTCAATCAGATTCTAGTCAAGGAAGAAGATCAATTCAAGACAATGTTTACAACCAAGTGGGGAACATATGTGTATCAAAAGATTCCCTTTGGTCTGTCAAACACGGGCACAAAGTTTCAGTGTGCCATAGACATTTCCTTTAAAGGTTACATCAATGAGTTCATGTTGGTTACCTTGATGACATTATAGTATTTTCAAAGAAGAGTGCGGATCAGATGGCACACCTAGAGAAAGACATTGAAAGATGCAAAGTGTATGGGGTATCTCTTAACCCCAAGAAGTGTAATTTTGTAGTGGTGCAGGGAAAGCTCTTGGGCCATGTGGTTTCAAATGATGGCATTGCAATTGATCTTGAGCACATTTTAGCCATCCTAGCTCTTTCCCTTCCAGTGCACAAGAAATCCTCACAGTATTTCCTTAGAAAAATCAAATTTGTTAGGTGCTTTATTCTTAACTTTGTAGGACTGGTAAAGCTAATCACCCTGATGCTCAAGAAGGACATAACTTTCAGATGGAAAACAAAAGGAAAGGAAAGCTTCAACAAAATCAAGAAAGAGATTACTTGCGCACCAACTCTCATCAACCTGAATTACTCAAAGGATTTTATCCTTTATGCTTATGGAGCTGATATGAGTGTTGTTGTTATCCTAACATAAGAAAATGAAAAAGGGCTAGAAAAACCAATGGTTTTCTTTAGCTAGATGCTAAAGGATTATGAATTAAAATATAGTCACATGGAGAAGCCGGTCTTTGCTATCATACGTGCACACAAGAAGTTCAAAAGTATGCTTGCCAAAAATCATATCAAGGTGTTAGTCCCCCACCCTTATGTTAGAGAATTCATCATGGGAACATAAAACAATGAAAAGAGAGCATGATGGGTGACCAAAATCATGGAGTATGATGTGACTATCAAATCCATAAAGCTGGTAAGAGGTAGCATGCTTTGCAAGTAGCTTGCTGAGGATGTGCATGATGAATTTGAGACTTCATTGTTTCTTGATGAAGCTCTATCATGTACAAAAATTGAGAAAAATACACATCCTGACGTGCATGATTGGATGAAGGACATGATCACATTCATTTCTGAGTGAGCATACCCTTATGGCTTAAACAAGGCAAAGAGAATAAATCTGAGGTTACAATCATCCCATATGTTTTGATTGATGGAATTATCTTCAAGAATAATCTTGATGGTGTGATGTTAAGGTGTATCAATGGCATGCAGACTGAATAATTGTTAGTAGAATTTCACGATGGATTCTCTGGTGGACACTTCTCTACCAATACTACAAAAATGAATTTCATAATGACATTTATCTTTTCACCTACTTTGTTTACAGGTGTAGATAAGTGGGTCAAAAAATGTAAGGAATGTACTTTCTTTGTAGGATACAAGATATTGGCAGCGCTTCTCCTCTGATCAATCCAAGCGAATCAACCTTTTGCACAATGGGGACTCAACTTCATAGGCATGATCAATCCACCTTCAAGTGCTAGACATAGATGGCTGCTGACAACTATATATTACTTTACCAGATGGACAGAAGTTGTCATGTTCAAGGAATAAATTGAGTTAGTCATCCTTGAATTTCTCTAAGGTATAATCACAAGGTTTGGCATTTCTCAAACCATTATCTCTAATAATGCAAAAGCCTTCCTTGGCACTAAAATCATCGATTGGGATCTAAATTTGGGCATCTATTTGAAGTCTTCTTCTCACTATTACCATCAAGTAAATGGTCTAGAAGAGTCAAAAAATTAGAACCTGATCAGGATCATGAAGTGCACAATGAACATTAGCCAAAGATAGTGGCATAGAAAAGTCTCACGCGCACTCTAGGTAGATTGAATCATAGTTAAAAAAGAAATAGGTACTTCTCCTTACAAGCTTGTTTATGGTAAGTACATTACCCTTCCTTTGATGCTGGAGTTAAAATCATTGGTGTTTTCCTAGTAGCTGGAGCTTGAAGGTGCAAACTAGAGAGAAATCAGAATGACAGAGCTGGTCAGTCTTGAAGGATCAAGAAACTCTGCCACGATCAAGCTAGAACAACATCAACAAGCAACAAAGTAATGCTTTGACAGAAAGGTTAGGCCTCAAGATTTCAAAGTTGGAGACTTGGTTTTGAAATGGGATGCTGACAGAGCTAAACCAAGGTGCCATTCAAAATTTGATACACTTTGGAGTGGCCCATACATCATCAGTTCATTCAAGGAGGATAACTCTTTCGAGTTAACTTGTCTTCATGAAGGCACGCTGTAAATCCCAATAAATTGGATTTCTCTCAAACCCTTCCATTAAATTTTCTGCATCATTTTGTATATATTAGAGTAGTTTTAATTCCTCCAAGTGTGTTGTGTGTACATTGTTTGTTTGTGCATAGTTATTTCTTCTCATGTGCTTCTTGCGCACACTCTACTTTTGTTTCCAGGGTGTCAATATTTTTTCAGCAGTTTGCAGGATTATGAATAGAGTCAAGAAATGATCCTTCAAGTGACTTTGGGAGTGATTCTTCATAGCTGAAGATCATAATTTCATGATCACATAACAGAATCCATTTTAAAAGGATGCTCCAAGCTACTGATCTCCATCACCTAGTCAGAAGATGGCCTTGAAAGTCACCAAAATTGTTATCCAAATAACTCTCCTAGTTATTTGGGTAGCTTACATACATATTTTGGCTCAGAGATCTTCATTACAAGTGGTGTGCACCTCAGTTGTCTCATTGGCACATTCACTTGGTCACTATTTCCTCACACTCCCTTACGTGCTTTCCCTTCTCCTCTTTCCATTTTCCTTTTTTTCTTTGTTTCACTCTTACCTTGCACGCATCTTTTGCGCATTCACCTTCTTCATAACATCTCTTCATCCTGCGCACACGCCTTATACTTTCTTCAATAAGCTACGTCTTTGGCCTTCTCGCATGCCCAACACATTACCTTGTAATAGTTGCACCTTGACCATATGTTCTCCACTCACTTGTTTTCCCCTTTTCCTCTGCACGCATTACAATTTCACGTACGCCTTCCTTCTGTCATCCTCATGCACCTCATTCTTCCACACACATACCTTTGCACCCTTATCTGTGTAATACCTTGCAAGTATAGTCAATAATTTAACAAAATCATCATCTTCGACTGATCTTGACATCTAGCGGAAGAGATACAAGTGTTTTCAATAAAGGTTGAGAAAAAAAGACAAAGGAAATGATATGTTTATTAAGAATCGATGTTGATCTTGTGATTATCTAAACTAAGGGTGTTGTTGATAATTAATGCCTTAGAACAGTATTATTGTTACTAGCTTAAGCTTGTAAGCACTAAGTCAATAAGTCTCACGACGTATTGCGAATAAGGGAAAAAAGTATCTGCTTCATGATATACATTACTGGAAATTAATCTTGGGCCATGATATCACATTAGGCCTGGTCTATATATTTCTAAAACTAATATACATATTTGCGAGATAATGTATCATTGTGACAACCTTAGAGGGTAATGTGTTTTAAACATTAGAGTCGAGTGGAGAGATTCACTTAACCCATATTAATGATTAATCACATTATAGATTAGTTGACTTGGGATTGTAAATTATGGGTCGAGATGTTAATTTTGGGACCTTTGAATTATTGAAAATTGATTGTGTGATTTACAGGAAATCCTATTGGGGTGCCAGAGATTTTTGGATAGTGATGAAATGAATGTAAAATGGTAGAACCAAAGCCACTATGTATAAGATCATTGATAACTTAAAGGGGGTCATAGACCTTAAGAGACTTGCCAACATATGTAAAATTATGTATTGTAATCCATGGACTTCAAGAATTATGGGGCATTTAAATAATAATTCTAAGGCCATGCATGTTTTATAATGTTGGTCTTATACTATATTATAATTCATTCTCTCCAACGGTTATTTGACCTATGTTATAGAAAGTAAATTAAGAGAATGATATTTGGTTAATTTCATGGAAAAGGTAAATGAGGATTTAAACTGTAGTAAGCCCACCAATTTTGGAGGAGAAGATGGAGGGTGGTGGTAGTTGAATGGAGCACTGGCGTGGTACTCCAACATTGAACACCATTAACTGTGCATTTAAAATTTATAGAAATCCATAAAGCTCCCTAAGGAAGCAAACCACATGTAACTAATCCATTTTGTTTTATTGTTGAAATTTGGGGGAAAAGCTCCACTTCAGGTAGTAGTGCATGGCGATTGAGCTATGAGTTCTTGTAGCTATTTTCATAAGAGAAAGTTCATTTATGTGGGAAAATTTATAAGATGGGGGACCTCATTATATGGCTTTGAAGGAGGGTTGAATTTTTTGGCTGGTTTGAGGTGGATAGTTTTGAATCCATAGACTCTCTGTTGCTGTAACACTTGCTGGAGATAGATCTCGAAGGATTTAGGAATCAAATTCGTAGGCAAGAAACATCCCTTATCCCCTTTATCTTTTTATTTCATCAGATGGTAGAGTGAATACATATTTGCAAATTTTTTTGAGCTAAAAAAAATGGGTACGTAATAGTTGGAGGTTGTTGTTTGTTAAACTCTATTTTTTCTACAAAAAGAAATGGTAAATTGTATGACCATGTAGAACATGGGTATCCAATATTTTTATCTTTTATACTGCTCAAATCATGTGTTTACCTATTATGACTTTAAGATGAGCAATTTTGTTTGCATTATTTCAAGGAGGTTGAACCAGATAATATTGGGTTTATGTGCAAATGTAATATTTTTTTATAAAAAATATTTTTTAGGTGTTATGGGTTTTCTTTTATTTGACCAAAAATCTTGATATATGGATCTAGTAATAAACTAATTCCAGATAATGGAGTTTATTTCTTTCACTTCTGGTCTATATGTATCATGTGTAGTAAACAAAGGTGTATTTGGGCATGTGCCAAGGTTGAGCTGGTGATATCCAGTTGGTGTTTTATCTCATGCATATGATATTTAATATACTTCTTTTTCCATCGATTTGACTGATTAGCGAGACAGGATTGCCGCTGGGGCTTAGGAGTTACTAGTTTACCCAATGTAATCTTTAACCTTTAATGGGTCTGTGAGAAAATTTTATTTCCCACTCCCTCTTCATAAAGTAAACCTTGGTATAAACCTTTCTGACATGGCTCAGTTTGAATGGCATGTTTATAAACTGATAACACTTCTTGTTATCCTTGTCTGATATGTTGATCTTTGTAACTCCTAGGGAAGTTTATTGGGAAGTAGTTGGGATTACTCTTGGTTTCATAATAGTTGGAAGTAACAATAAACGACTGAGTCACAGAATGTATCTTAATTTTTCCACCATTCAGTCTCGTGTAGGTTGTAAGCTCAACATTAATGTTCCTTTTCTTAGGATATGAAACTTCCTTTAGTTGTAAAAGAATGTTGATTATGTCGAGCCTTCAACTCAATCTGATTTTAAGGAATTTAATTATTTTCTATCTTCTTAAGTGGTTGACTAAACCAGTTTGAATTGATACTGGAGAATAACAAATGAATTTGAGGATTAGGTTTCGAAGGACTGAGCCTAACTTATCTTATGCCAGGTATGGAAAACCATTTCTTCCTCCTTTAGGAAGCTATTTGGTTTAGATGTTATATATTTCTATAACCAGTTATAAACTTGAGAAAATCTTGGTTGGAGCTTAGGCCTTGAGGGATAATGATTGAAAAATTATTGACTATTTCATGTTTATAAGAAAGACTGAAAAGTCTTATTCAAAACCAAGGAGTCTTGATTGGTTAGCTCCTTGGTTATTTCTCATAATTTTTTTATTACTTCATTTAAAAAGTGCATTATGACAAATTTATAGTATAAGTTTATGACTAATAGAATTCTATACATAAAGTTTAATAATCAAGTAGTGTATGATAGTCATTGGTAAACTGTTCAGACTTATACGTATTCAAGCTATGGTATAGTGTTTTCAGATTCTTATTACAACAAAATGTAGTAGGATATAACAAGAGGTGTAGTGTTGTATTAAGGAATACACAAGTCTATATTTCCCTAATTCCTATAAGTTATTATGATACATAACTTGAGATGTATAAGTCTCATTCCTTCTTAGGATATTAATGGATAATACAAGATATGTTGTTTTAGGAAGTTGTGACATATAAACTTCATGGAATTAAAGCAATAAGAATGCAATGTTTAGACCAGATTTATTTGACGGATACTTTAGTATTACTGAAACTGGTTGGTTTCATTTGCGTAGAATGGATTACCTTGTGTGTGTCCAAGGTTAATACTTGTTTGAATTTATTGAGCAACAACAATAGTTTACAGAAACTTTTAGTTATGAATGGGATGATATAAATTCATACCTGTGATTTATAAGAGTTTGATACTTCTATTTAACTTCTATAGGATTTGATTGTATTTATAATAACATGTTGTATTGATTAGTTGATAGTCATTATTTGACATTAATATATTTATCTGGAATTGTCTTCAATTTAATTATGTGAAGTGCTGATGAGACTTTGTCATTGAGGAATACTGAAGAAGGTAAAAAGATTTGTACTTAATGTTTGCAAAGCAAGTTACTAAAGTATGATGTTTGATGTAATACATGTTTAGTTATAGGAATGAAATTTTTATTGCAGTATATATTCATTATAATAGTTAATGACATAAATTGATAAATGGGATAAAGGAATTTTCTTGCTCATTTCAGTCGAACTGACCTTTCCTAACCATTATAGGAAAGTGAGAAAAGATTACAAGCGTAAAGTAAAGAAACGCCTCGGTTATCTAATTGAACCATATGCTTACTTTTAAAGGATAAAGTTGCAGTCAAATTGTTGAATTGAGATATTCTTATTTATATTAAAGAAGTTATTTGTTGTCATTGAGTAAGGGTTTTCTTGCGAAAATCTACTGAGTACATTTATGATATATTGTAACATGGTAAAGATTACATATTTTGATCAATAGATACTTGCTTCAAATCATTGAAAGACTGTTGATTCCTCTCTGTAATCTCTATAACAACTTCTACTATGTTGTAGTAATATTGTATAGACATGGCTATATGCTTGTGATATTTTATGAAAATTGAATCATTGGATGATCGTATGGGAGGGCTGTTATAACTCTTTGATTTAGTAATATATTAACTACCTTATGGACTAGATGAACCTAGTAATTTCAATGATTGAAATGGGAAGTTATGAATCAGTGATATAATTGATAGGTTAATGGAATACATTATGGAGTAGTGTTGAAGTATTTTTTTTAATCTAAACCAATTAACTTCTGGGAAATTAAAAGTATTGTTGGCAAGAGGTTTTGATTTCTCGCAAGTCAAGTTAAAGGTCTAATACTTGGTAGATGAAAAATCATCTAGGTATGAATCTTGATGTATATGCATATGTATACACATTTATGGAAGTTTCTTCTAGTAAAGTTGAGTAACCATACTAGAGGTAAAATATGATGATGAAAATTTTGGATGATAAGATAAAGTTCAACATATAAGGGTTAAGTCTTTAAAACTTAATTGATGTTCCTTTTGGGCAGCACTTAAACCTTTAAGGGAATTAAGTTGTATTATTATGTAAAACTAACCCAACTCTCGTAACATGATGGGAAGCTCAACATAATACTGCAAGGTGAAATAATAAATAAGAATAGAACATGGATGTTCTTTGACACCTAAGCGAACTGTCATTCCATGAAGTGGAGAAATGGAGTATAAGATCTATCAAATTACCATCATTCGAAATATGATGTGATGAAATTTAATGATGAAGTTTACTCCAACTAACAAGATGTAATGAAGACAATTCATTATTAATCAGGTTAAACTTAAATACTAAAAGGACCCATAGGAGATGGGATAAAGTTGGTGAAGAACTTTATGGGAGACTAAACTCTTGGACACCAAACTTCTATGAAACCTTGGTTATGATGCCTAATGCAAATGATGAAATTAATATTAGGAACATGCAGATTTTGCTCACCTTGAGTACTTATTATTAGATCCACGGTGAAAGTTTGGTATCTATGCTCCTAAAATAGTGAGTTTAAATCAACCATAATTAAGATATGATGGTGTAGTCATATAAAGGATAACGACGATATGATAGTTGGAATGATATAATATATTTTTGGATGCCAAGGAAATTGGTATGAAGATTCAAGAAAAATGAATATACTTCCAAGTTGATAGTAACCATGCAAACAAACCTAAGTTGGGTTTGGGCATTGCTATACAAGTCCTCAAGAGAATAGGGATTATTACTAAAACTAGAAACTTAAAATGAATAAGATTCATATATAGATAAATTAGACCTAGCTAATATGAATGCTGAAGTAAAACTGAATAACACAATTCTAATAAATAGTATAAGTGTTATTGAAAGGAGGATAATGGGAATGAACTCTGTATGTCCCTAATGATGAGTGGTTATGTATCTTGCATGATTTCTTATAGGAGTAAGAACAAATTAATGGTTATTACTCCTTGATAATGTGAGGCATTATTTTATTCGGTTGAATTTGAATCATTAATAACAACAAGATTGGGAATTTAGATCTAAAGAGTGATCTATCTTATATCTGGAACATATAGGTAGAAATGAGTATTATCGGAACTAAATTTGTCCTATCGTGATACTATGGGACAAGAATCTAGATACGTTTCATTAAGTGTCGAGGAAGACATGGAAACTAGAACACCTGTCATGTTTACCTTATTAAGAAATCATTTTTCATTTTAAGACTCTTGACAGGTAAACTCATTATCGTCATTACGTGTTCATATCCATTTAATGAAATTTTTCATTATTTAAATACTGCCACTTAACAACTATACCGAGTTCCCTTTTCAAGACCTTAAAATGTTGCATGGTATTGCTTAAGTACAAGCTTGTTAAAGTTACAAAGGTGGATGGAACCCCATGGGTTGGTACCCTGATGCCAACATATGATGGCTATGGGAAGGGAAGTCAGTCTAGTAATGATGTGAATCATTACAAAGACACTTGATTTCCCATAGGAATCATAGGATGACATCGAGGTACAACTTCATGGAGGTTAATCTGGACTTGTACCTTATATAAGACTTGTATTTGTTTACAACATCATTGACATGCAAACCCATATAACTGAATAAGTGATTAAGGTGAGATGACAAGATTCCAATGGAGAGTGTACCATCATGGAACTGAGCATGGAATACATGATTCAGAAAGCTTGTGCAAGGTAGTGTAACTGCTGATTACACTGTCAAGATTTCACCATTATCTAAGATGTGAGATTCCTGTGGATTTCATAGGTGGAACCTAGGTACACACTTAGCAGTTATCACTTATATATTATCTCATGTTAAAGGAGAACCAAAGGGATACATTTTATGTATGGATCATAAAGAGCATTGAGGGAGAATGAGTAATTTTAGTATTCTCTCATACAGTTGCACATGGTTCATGATAGTTATCAGAAATGGATTGCATTAAGGTTTATGTTGGATTTAAATATATGGGTATTTAAATCAGCTGCATAAAGTAAAAGAAAAAAAATGGAAGTGAAGTGACAAAAGTGGATGTTATAATTTGTGTCATTCTGTGCAACACCATTCTCTAACATTCTTGAGTGTGACACATGTAACCAGTCAAAGCGCACTAAGAGGGCACTAAACCTTTACAAAAAATAAATGAGTGACACGTACAAGAAATGACAAGAAGATTTTCACTGTTGTTCATCCTTTCAGCCAATCACTACGCGCCACATGTCTTACATGTGCACATGATTCTTACACTTTAGAAAACCATATCTTTTTCTACAGAGATCTGATCGGTGTGCACCTAGTCTTAATTAATAGATGTTGATGTAGGCTACAGTGCTAGATATTCAAATTCAAATTCTTGGTGGATCTAGTAGGTGAGAAATAGGAAAATGTCTTTCGGGGAATTAATGAGCAAATATGATTACTCTAACCCCTTGATTTGATCTGATCCACCCTCTTTCCTTCTCCAACATGTAAAACATACTTTGGGAAGTGTATTTCATAGATTTATAGGCTAAAATAGGCTACATTGCTAGATATTCAAATTCAAATCCTTTGTGGATCTGGTAGGTGAGAAATGGGAAAATGTATTTCAGGGCATTAATGAGTAGATCTGATTAATACAAACCCCTAATTTTATTTAATCCGCCCTCTTTCATTCTCTAACACGCCAAACAGACTTGGGGGAGTGTATTTCATAGATTTACAGGTAGATTTATAGGCATTAAATGCTTCTTGTTGGCGGTTGCATTTCAAATTCGGGTTTTTCCTCCTTCTCTTCTTATTCCATCGATTCATCTATAAATATAAGAGTTGGGCTCATTTTTAATGATGGACACTTGGGATCCTTACAAACTTGGCTAAGGACTTCATATTTTTGTATTCTGAGTCAAAAATATCTATATTTGGCTCGTGCATGTGGATATCAACCTCTTTCGTCATTGTAACAGTTTTGTGCATTTCTAGAAATAATGGAAGCATCATTTTTTGACTATTCTATGTCCTAAGAGTGTTTTTATTTTTTCTTCTCTCCTTTATTTTACATTGCGTGCATGTTGTGTCATTCTACGTCCCTTGTAGCTCCATTTTTAGTTGTCTTCCATGAAAGTGATATGGAAAATGTGTTTTAGTTGTGCTACATGTGCCTAGCCTCTCTAGATGCATTTCTCTTCATTTTTGCTTAGAACAAATAGTGTTCATACCTCTTTTTTGGTGATATCACCTTCCTTAGATTATTTTTCCTTTCTATTATCCTTCTATCCCTGGTCCCATAGCATTATTATCTTATTTTTCCATTTCAACATTAGGAGTAGCAGTAGTATTAGAAATAGATAGAGGAACCGGCCTTCTCCGGAGATCGGTCTCAAGCACGCAAGGTCTCACAACTTAGAAATGGTTCCATTGTTGTATCAAATGACTTGGTTCTTCCATATCTGAGACATGGGTGCAAGTTTTAACACTAATAGAAGGTGCGGGTAATTTTCATGGGAGATGTGTTTTTGAAGGTGGTGTAGGTCTGACTACCTTTCTGGTAGGTAGTGAAGGTTTTTATTTTGGTTTAGGTTACACCTTCTTGGGTAAAGGTGTAGGAGGGGTGTGTGAGGTAGAAGGAGATGTAGAAGGTTGGGATACCCTAGAAAGCCAAGGTGAGAGTGGTAGTGTTGACAATAGTGTGGTTGTAGGTAATGTAGAAGGTGTAGCTAGAAGAGGTAATGAAGGTGAAGGTGTGGGAAAAAGAGAAGGCAAAGGTGAGGGTGCAAGTTGGCGTGCCTTGGATTTTCCTTGGTGAAGAGGTAACAACGTGGAAGGGTGTGAGCATATAATCCAAGGTAGAGGAGAAGGTAAAAGATAAGGTGTGGGATAGAAAGGGATGCGAGGCCTAGGAGGTTGCGTCTTCCTTTTAGGTGTGACAATTAGTTTTGTGATGGGTGGTGATTGTGTAGTCAAGTCTATTTTCATTATGAGATGTAGTAGGCTAGGTTTTGGTAAGAACCCTAAGGAAGGTGTATGTTTGAATTCATAGAGGAGTTTGGGTGAAGGTGAGGTTGAAGAAGATGGGGTTGATATAATTGGTTCATGTGACATGGTTTTAGTTTCCTTGAATACCTTTAGATAAATAGTTGAGGTATCTAGGAAAAACATCTACATTTGGGTGTATACTAGGAGTCAAAGGTGCCCCTAGTGTGTGGAGTAGTCAACATACTCTAATCGGTCTACCAAATGTAAGAATGGTGTTGGTTTAGAAGACAATGAACCAATGGTAATACCCTTCCAGAAATCTAAGCCCTGTGATACAAAGAAGGTTTTATCCTTTGATTCAGTAGGCAGGAGTGCTATAATAAGGTGACTCCTCTATAGGAAGAAGCATCACTTATAGGAAGAGAAGATAAGATTATCTCCTCTATAGGTCGAGGAGAAGGAAAAATAAGTGATGTGTTCTCCTCTTTAAATAGAAAGGTGGATAGGGTTAGTTCCTTCTTGGGTAGAGGAATGGGTGAGCTAGGTCCCTCCTTGGGTAGAGGAATAGGTGAGGTAGGATCCTCCATGGGTAGGGGAGTAGGTGTGATAGGATCCTCTGTGGATAGAGGATTAGGTGTGATAGGATCCTCTATGGATAGAGAAGTATGTGTGATAGGATCCTTTATGGGTAGAGGAGTTTGTGAAGATTTTACTTGATAGACACTACAAGAGGAAACTGGCTAGATGGAACATGTACTATGTTGAAAATGGCATGAACCTTGTGCACATTGGTGTCACTAGTAGAGGTATCTAAAGCTTGGTTTGATGATGGAGTATAATTAGGAAAAGGTTTCTTAAATGCGCCCATATTGGCCTTGGTAGGTGCATTAGGGTTTTTCAGGATGAGATCACCATTATCTAGCATTGCTTGGACAATGTTCTTGAATGTTTTGTAGTTGCCATCGCTATGTCTCCTAACTTGGTGATAGTTACAGAAGTCATTTTCTTTGTATCACGATGGTGTAGGATGAGAAGTATAAAAAAAACTGTTTGGTTTAATAGGTGGAAATGTGATGCCTCCAAATTTTAAAATATTTTCCAACACAAAATAATATGGTTATCCGATAGGAGTATAAGCCCTCTATTCATATATGTATTGAAAGTTTTGAATAAGAGAGAGGTTAGTATGTGGTTTTGGTTGATTAGATGGATGAGAGGGTCTGGATTTCAAAATCACTGTGTTGGTGATCCTTTGGCTTTGGAATGGTTGTTCGGTGGTTTAGAAGAAGAATTATTTGATTTGAAGTTAGCATTTTTATTACGTAACTTACGTTTCTCCTCTTTAAGGGCACGATTCTCTAGTTTTCGGGCCATGGTGAAGGCTTTGTCAAATGTGTGAAACATTTGAACTTTGAGAATAAGTGAAATGTGTCTAGCACATGCCCTTGTGAACAATCTTATGAGATCTACTAGCGGTAGCTGGAAGGTTATTTGATTGAAGAGGCCCCGCTAATGTGCGATGAAATCTCCAGTAGATTCGTCCTCATATCAGTGCATATAATAAAGATCTTTCTTATATACCTTCTTAGTGATGTTGATTGAGAAATGATCAAGGAAGGTTTGGGCCAATTGGTTGAAGGAGAAGATTGAGTTCCTAGGAAAATCATTATACCAATCTAGGGTGGATCCTAACACCAACATGGGGAAAGTTATAAGGAGTAAAGCATCATTATGGGTGATCAAAAAACACACATATTTGAATGATCATAAATGTTGTTGAGGGTATTACTTGCTATTGAAACGGTTGAACTTGGGTAACTCCCATTGCATGGGGTAAGGATGGATGGGTATGGATGGGTGTGTAGTGCCCACTTCCCTTTGGCAACCTTTATAACTGATCATGGGACTGTAGACTATATGATAGACATTTTAATAGTTTTGATTTAGTATGGTGTTAGATGTTAGATCTTGGATTATTGTAGAATATGATTTTATATAATGCATGGTGATTATTAGAGACACTCACATGTGGATGATGATATACTATTGACATGGATGTTTAATGGAAGTTATTTGGACATGTGATTTTGGAGATTATGAGTAAACCTAGAAAAGGAAAATTATTTGATGATGATATAGTTGTCGATATAAATTGTAAATGATTTCGTTGATTGCCTTGGTGATTGTTGTGATTCATATGTATGATGATTTTGTGATTTTATTATATATTCATTTTGGACGTTCTGATATGGCCACAAGGCCAAAGGAGGTATTTGTGTTTTACAGGTTTAAAATATCACAACAAACATCGGGGGATTGGAGACTAACCAAAGTAGAATTCTAGGTGAATTTGACAAGGTCACCATGGCAACTTGTTTTATTGTGTGTGTGTGTGTGTGTTGTAATTTTGTTAGAGATTCCCATGGGGGGGATCATCTTTACAGGTGACCATGGGTTTGTGTATTTTATTAATGTGGTAAAATGTTTATTTATTGTTGTATGTATTTTATTAATAATGTATTCCTTCCTTTAATTTATTAAAGTTGTGGTAGATTAATGTGGAAATATTATGATTAGAATTTAAATAAATCAAATGGGGATATGGGAAAATAATAATGGAAGTTGTTGGTTTGTGTAAGAGTATGTTTAAGTCTGTTTTGGAGTATGAAACACTCCACCTCCATGACAAATTCGAATTTGTCCTTGGGAGCTATTTTTGGAGGCTTGTGGGACAAGAAAAACTTGTCCCATACCTCTAAATTTAATATACCAACCATACTTATAGATGGAGATGTGATTTGTGACTTTTAAATGCATTTTATTCATCATGTTGCTTGTTTTGGATTGCACTCTCTTACATTTTATTAAATTGCTGTCCCTTGACGTGTGGGCTCTTTTTGGAGTGTGCAAGTAACCTGTCATTTTTTCACCCACCTCTTTATTGTGCTTGGGAGAATGGATTTTTGTATTTTGTGTTTGAATTTGTGGATGTTTGATGTGGCATCCTACATGGATCCACATCATCCTCTTCTCTCCCTCTTCTATTTAATTTAAACTCTCTTCTTGTTTTGGGGGTTGTTGAAACATTTTTGCATGCATCCTTGGGCACAATTTTTTTGTGATGGGAGCTATTAATTTGGAGAAGCTTTGGTGAAGACTGTTGCTTGGTTATTGAACCTCTTTGCATTCATCCTTGGGGGCGCATTTTTCTGTGATTAGAGCTCTTGTTGATTTGGAGGAAATTGGAGAGCATTTGATACTTTGGCATTGCTGTTTTGGACTGTGTTTTCTTGGCATTTGAAGCTTGCTGTTGGAAGAAAAGTTACCATGGAGAGGTAGGAGTTTATTCCTTCTTTTATTGCTATTATTTTCTTGTTGTGTTATGTGTATGGAGAATGTTTTATTGCTTTTGTTGGCTGGTTGGGTAGACTGCCTTAGGGAAGGTGTAGGAGAAGGCTATGGGGAATCCATGTGGGGGGCATAAGGGAATGCCAGTGGCATCAGTTTCATTGTGGAGGGATTTTTGGGTTTGGGATCCACCATGGAAAAGAAATAGCTTGCATTTCTTACTTATGGGGGGGGCATAAGGGAAAATTTGTGGGGGGGCATAAGGAGGGGTTGGGAGGTATAAAGTTTATGGGATATGATATGTTATATTGGCGGTATGATTATAGGTGAATGCCCAATTCCCAATTAGGAGGCATAAGTAGCTTCCCCCATAGTCCTTTCTCCTTTGGCTTGTATGATCAATCTTGAGTTGTGATTTGCGTGTTTGATATTGCAGTTGTAAACTACTGTTTTGTATTGAATTATGTTTTATATTGAAATGTACATGTGTGAAAGAATGTTGTGTTGTGGAAGCCAATTGTTGCCATGGGTTGAATTGCATCTATTATTATACTTTGGTTGGGGTTTAGGGGCCAATGATGAAGGAAGACTTCTCCTTTCATTGGATGTCTTGGTTGGGTGGAGAGTATTTCCTTTCCCCCTCTTTTGTTGTGATCAAGTTGGAGAAAAAGAAAATGAGCATGTTGCTGTCCTGGAGCAAAAGAAAATACAGTTTGACAGTCCCTTGTGAGAACCCATTCATTTGTAATCTTTACCCACATGATGTGGATGAAATTGTAATAGTTATGTTATGGGGAAATGATGTTGAAATTGATTATGAGGATGTATATTTGAATTGAGAAAGCCATTTGTATTCTGATTCTGTTTAGTGGAAAGAAATGAAAATATTGTTAATTGCATTCAAGGAATGAAAGAATGTAAAGATGTTTCCATTTTTGAAGTCAATAAAGAATTTCAAGTTCATCTCTCTTTTGCATTGTTGTTATTGAATTGGAACATCAAACTATGATGAAATGGGAATATCAAATTGTGATTGAGGTTCTATTTATTTGCGAAGGAAAGAAAGTGCATATGAAGGGGGGATGTTATTTGCCTCTTTTGGAAAATACTTAAGAAATTGAAATCAGAATTGCAATTTATCTTGAAACAGTTTGCTATAAAAAACTGAATGTATTGGAATAATTTAGAATGAAGTTCCATATTTGAAGGATGAATTTTGATAAACAAATTTCTAGAAATGAGATTTTTGTCACAAACTTAACACTGGCAATTAATTTTAATAAAAATGTATAGTTCAGACCTGCACACATTAATCAACTTGGAATGGATATAATTTAACTTGCTAAGACAGTAAGGAACTCACTTGATAAAGAGAACTTAAGAAAACCAGTTTAAACATTGCAAATGGGAGCCAAATCCTTCTCACAGTCTTTCTCCGTCATCTATTGGAAAATTACAAATTGGAATCAATTGAAAAAATTTTTACCTTCCTAAACTACTTTGAAATCTCCTTAGATCAATTCTCCATGTTTTTTTGGCATGTTGAGTGAAGGAGGAGATCCAATTTAATCAAATTGAGAAGTTAGAAATTTCCAGTTGGCTTCTTAAAATACTACAAATTCTTTTTACAAAATTGACCCATTAAAACTTATCAAAAAGTAAAATTTATGCTTCTTGTGAAAATATGGCATCGAGAGCTTTCTAAAAATTCCTTGTTTTCCCAAAACTGAGCTTCCTAGAAAAATTTATGGCACTTTGAATTTTTTGGGCCTTGCGGGAAAATTTGGGAAAATTTTCCCTAACAGGCCCGCGGACCGAAATTTTCCTTTTTTTAAAAAAATCCTTAGGAATTTTTTTGAAAATTTGGCTCGGGAAATTTTTCACCTTTTCCTCCAATGGCTCATAGCCAATCAGATGTTACCACATGTCCTCACGGGGCAGTGGCGGAGGCGCGACACTTTCCTTGCCCTTAGAGTTTTTTTGAAAATTTTGGAAAAATTTTCATTCTAGCCCCGCCGGCATGCGACCAATTACAGGATGCCACATGGCAGCTTTGGGTGCTAGTAGAGGGGGAAAACCCATTGATTTTATTTTGTTTTTTCTTTGGGAAATTTTCAAAAAAATTCCCCGTGGCCCCGTAACCCGTGCTCGCCATGAGGTTTTTCCCTTCGCAGGCGCGCGGACCCGCGTGTCATTTTGTTTCTCTTTTCCCCTTTTGGAAAAATTCTCTACATCTTCCCACTACTCCGCGCCCCTCCTCCTCTCTTCTTCTTATGTCCAACCATGGAGTGCCACATGCCCCCAAGCAAACCCACAGGCGCGGGAGCACAGTTTGGTTTTTCCTCTTCCAAGGGCGATGTG
This sequence comes from Taxus chinensis, assembly GCA_019776745.2. Taxonomy (NCBI): domain Eukaryota; kingdom Viridiplantae; phylum Streptophyta; class Pinopsida; order Cupressales; family Taxaceae; genus Taxus; species Taxus chinensis. The sequence continues at coordinate 232,745,540 of CM034153.1, forward strand.
CCCCAAATCCTTCCGCCGCTTTGCCCTTCCCTGTTCCCTGGCATTGTATTTGAGGTTGCCACGTGTCCTTGGAGGACCCGTGGAGGTGCGGGAAAATTTGGGAAATTTATCCCATGCAAGGAAAATTTCCTTAAGCCACCCCACGACCCACCAACCCGCCAACGAGGTTTTTCACCCCTGCTTGACACGTGTCCCCCTAGGGGAAAATTTGACCTAAAAACTCTGCCCACTCATATCTTGAGTTCTGTAAGGAGTTAGGAGGACTTATTTATATCAATGGAAAGGTGAGAAAATTTCCTATCCATTGGGAATGGTTTAGGGAAATTTTTAAACTGCTTAGTATGAGAGAAATCTAGTTGAAACTCTGAGCATGTTAGAGAGTGGGTAAGGGGGTAAATTACTCGCTGAACCTAACTGAAACTTCTAGCCCTAAGTTTTGGACCTTGTGACCTATGTGAATTGCTAATAAAAAAGAATTTTGTTCTTGTGGATTTGAGTTGTTTCGGAACCTATCAGTGGTAACTGTTGCATGACAACTTGGGGGTAGACACTCTCAATCAAGTGCTGGGAGTGGGTAAGTGAGACCTTGCTCTGTTGATTTTAAATTTATGTGTTCTTTTCCTCACTATAATTTTAATCCTGATCTTGTCTTTGATCTGGTGGAAATTAAATACCTTGGGTATTTAATTGTTTTGGGTCCATTAACCCTAAAATTTAATCAGGAAATATTTAGCTAAAATGTCAATGTAATTAGTAATTAAATTAATCCCTAGGGAGATTTGAGCTAGGTATGGAATTATTTCTCTTGTTGCTTTTAATGTGGAATTAGTATTTATTATAATGGGAAAAGATATCAGTTGAATTTAACTATCTTTGAGACTTCAGTTGTTAACTCCTAACACTTTCTTTTAAAAAAATAAAATTATTCCATAATTTTGTAAATAAACCTAGGTTGTTCATGGTTCTCAAGTGGGTTGTTTTGAATGGGCATCACACTTGGTATCAGAGCAGTGGTTTGAAATCTTGGACCATTGGGAACACTAGAAAACTTGAGACATGAACTGTAAACCTAGCACACTTTTGAATCTAAGAAAACAAACTTGTTTGAAAATTGAAGAAGAAATAAGTATGAAGAAATATTACATTACTCTGTTCATTTGAACTACCAGAATTAAAATGATAATAAAATAATAATAAGTTGTTTGAGTTGTTGTGCTTGCTTAGTGACATTTTGTCTAAACCCAGGGTAACTAAGAATGTCAGATTAAATTGATTTTTGGTGAACTTCTAGTATAATGGAAACTTGGTTCCCTTTTGAAAATGTGTTGTTTTACAAGCCCTAAAACTTGATTTAATTGTATGATGCATTAAGCCCTTTGTTGAGACCCTTCCTTATTGGAGTTGTCAGAATGATGAGTTGTAAGATGTGACCCTTGTGGTTGGACAGTAGTGGTTGTGTTTTGGGTCAAGAAGAGTTAATTAGAAGTTTTTTAGAGCTTCCTTCCTTGAATGGTTCTGAAAGAGGGTATGGTTGTCCGTTTTCCATTTTGTTACCCATATGAGAGGGTGGACACTAAGTCTGGGTGTCATCTAGGACCCCATCCTATGTATGTGTTCTGAGAACTAACCTCGAGGCAGAGTACCCCTATTGATGGCCATGAAAGGCTATGGAGTGAATGTGGTGTTAAATTTTGTGTTTTACATTTGTAATCTTGTGTATTTTATCAAGGACCAACATCTTATTTTATGATTGGATTGAAGAAGCTCTGAGGATCTTTTATTTAATTATAATTCTTGCAAGAATTTTCAAACTTTGCAATGTGGCTACTTAGCCACTTTTATTGATTTTTGATATTTCTTGGACTTTATTTGATTGATGACTCAGAGCTCATGATGTTGTTGGCTACTTGGCTAAACGTTACGTGGTTTCCTTCTTGCATGTTGTTGAGCTGGTTCTATGCTTCATGTATGGTGACAATTTTTGTATGGGGGTACACCCTGGGTGTCTTGAATTTCCTTTTAGGTGCTTAAATTCATGCCTTGGTTATGGATGCATAGAACCTTGAGTGTGTCTAAGGTCTTAGAGGGACCCTTTTTGTTGCTTGACCTTGCTAGAAAGAAAGTTTGTTGTGTAGTGTGGTCTAGAGGGCAGTCTGACAGTGGTAGTGGTGATTCTATTTCAATCTGGTAAGAGCTTGACCCTCGTTGGAGTAGAAGTGTTTATTTATGGGATTTTAGATTTTGTTAGGATTGGATTGCCTCTTTGGTTGACTGTAAATGTTACTAGAAAAGTGTTTGTTTTGATAGTGAATTTTCATCGATGGCATGTTAAATTGTAGCTTGGGTTCCTGGTTGCATCATAGAAAGTTTTGACTCATGGAATGTATGCATCTTGGTAATTATGGATAGATTTAAGCCTTTTAGATAATGTGTTTATTTAAGTTTACTTTTTTTACTCTCTTGACTTATAAATAAGTTTACCCTTACCTTAAATTTCCTTTACTATGAATAACATTCTATGACCTATTAATCTTTGGGTTACTTGGAAACATTTATGGATGCTTTGGGTCTTTTGGATCTTTCTCTTAGAGATGTTAGTTTGGTAGATCTTAATAGTTAATCTTGATGGTGCTTATATTGTACTTCTTTTTTGAAAAACTGTAACTCTTGGTTGTTAAGTTCATGATTTGGTAAATTATTTGGTTGCCCCATTGCATTTGATGCCTTTTAGTGTGGATTTGGTTCCTTGGAGTATAGTTGCATTGTCATCTGGTTGCTTGGCTGGTGGTATCTTGTGGGGATATGAACATTGATTAGAAAACCTTCTTTGGTTATTAGGAGAGTAAAATGTTACCATCCTAAACCCCCCAAAAAAAAACCTTAATAGACTCGTAAAAGTAAGATTATACCTCTTTAATGAGCCTTCTTGAAAATTTCTTATGAAACTTGTGGAGACCCACTACGAATGTTTATGATGCTTGAAATTTTTCGGTGAATATTTGAAATCTTGGTGTGATTCATGTTGGTTCATTGTTTCCTAGTTCTTACAGAAAATTAATAATGTGTTTTCTATGTTGAACGTCTCTTGTTCCTTTAGAATCAAAATGTGGTGTGTTGATTTGTATCTCCTTCCCATAAAAGTAATTTTGTGATGTGTTTGAACCTTCCTTCTCATCAAAATTTGATTGATATGACGACTCAACCAAAACACCATAAAACTATAATTAAGGAGATTTGACCTTGGAACTTAACAAATAAACTGGAGCATAGAAAAGGGAAGTGATCCTTGTTATACCCTTGGTAGATTAACAGAAGAAAAAAAAAACCATGTAGAAGAATAGAAAGGAAATCTTGTCCATCCACCTTCCTTGCAAGTAAACTAAATGCTCTCTACCTATACAGAATGGCGAGACATCATGCCCACCTTAGTGGTGCTCTTTATAACGTAAACTGATGATGTCATAATAGAAGGAAGTTTGTAACTAAGGAAGCATGAAAGGAATGTTCTTATCAAGAAAAGCTATAAATTTTGACTTAATAAGTTGATTTATAAAATGGGTAAAATTTATGTGTATTGAGTGCAATATATAGTTGAACTTGTAGTTTTTTCGCCTACCTAAAATTGTGAAACACCCGGTGGATAGTAATGTGTTCTAGTTGCTTATTACTTCTTGTCCATGGATGTATGTGCCTTTCTTGTGGGATTTTTGGGTCATCACACCCTTATCGTCCCATAGCTTGACAGATGTGAGTTGTGGTCCTTTTGGATTGAGACTTATCTGTTGTTTGAGAAGCAACCTCCGTGCGTGCTGTCTTGTCCTTAGAAACCTAAGTTGTAATTTTAAGGAAACATATGTTAAGGATATAAGATAACTTTGGGAAGTCTTATTTTCTTCATATTTTCTTGGGTCACCTTGTTGTTGTAGCCCTTTTTCCCATTAGGATGGAAAGTGCAAGATGATGTTATTCACCCTTGGATTTGATTGGACCCTGTGTTACTTGCTCTTCTCCCTAGCAACCTTGAGTGGTCCTTGGTGTTCCTTGTGCTCTCTTTATGGCTATTCCGAGCTTGAGTAGGAAATAAGATAGACAATCCCCATTGTTCTTTAATGTATGGTGCTTGAATTGATATGTTAGTCACTAGGAGATATATATATATATATATTTATTTTTATATATGGTTGACTTCTTTAGATTTGGTTGGTATGGTGTGTTCGATTCTTAAAACAAAAGTGTAAAAATCAGACTATAGGAAAACCTTGTGGTCTTGACTTCACTTGCATTACCATGAAAAGTTAAATTATGCCCTCTCAAGTTATAGAAGTTCTTTCCTTGAATAGTTCCTTGATTGTGAATGTTTTGCTGATTTAGGTGTCCTTGTTGATTAACCTCATCTTGTGTGATCTCAATTTATGGGACCTTGTGTAGACTTGTTTTTTGTGTAAAATTGGTCATAGTTGATTTTGCTAGCCTTGTATAGACAATGAACCATGAAATCATGGCTTAAATGTGTAGAAACCTTAACTTTTATTAATGTGGTATGTGTATCAGTGGGAAACTGTGTGGTCATCTAAAGTTTATGGAAATTTTCCCTGTAATTCCCTTCCTTGGTGGTTACTCTTGATGATCTTTTGGGAACTCTTCTTGTTATATTGTTATGTGTTGTATCTTGTTTGATAGCATAAAGTTACTCCTTAGATTCTTATGTTCGTAGCCTTGCATGCTGAAAGTTTAGAACTCATCCCTTGCAATCTCCCTTCTTCTGCTGAATTATATTGGACCAAACTGGAGTTCTGTAGACCCACACTTGTTAAAGCAAACAATCCCATAATGGGAGTGATCATTTTTCTGTTACAGTTATTCCTACCTCTCTTCCTTGTGACTTCCAAGAGTAAGTTGAGTCTAAGAGGAGGGGGATGTAGTGCTCACTTCCCTTTGGCACCCTTTATTACTGATCATGAGACTGTAGACTATATGACAAACATTTTAATAGTTTTGATTTAGTATGGTGTTAGATTTCAGATCCTGGATTATTATCGGATTTGATTTTATATAATGCATGGTGATTATTAGAGACACTCACATGTGGATGATGATATACTATTGACATGGATATTTAATGGAAGTTATTCATACTTGTGATTTTGGAGATTATGAGTAAACCTAGAGAAGGAAAAATTATTTGATGATGATATAGTTGTTGATATAAATTGTAAATGATTTCGTTGATTGCCTTGGTGATTGTTGTGATTCATATGTATAGATGATTTTGTGATTTTATTATATATTCATTTTGGACATTCTGATATGGCCACGAGGCCAAAGGAGGTATTTGTGTTTTGCAGGTTTAAAATATCACAACAAACATCGGGGGATTGGAGACTAACCAAAGTGGAATTCTAGGTGAATTCGACAAGGTCACCATGGCAACTTTTTTTATTGTGTGTGTGTGTTGTAATTTTGTTAGAGATTCCCATGGGGGGGATCATCTTTACATGTGACCATGGGTTTGTGTATTTTATTAATGTGGTAAAATGTTTATTTATTGTTATATGTATTTTATTAGTAATGTATTCCTTCCTTTAAAATTAATTAAATGTTATGGTAGATTAATGTGGAAATCATTATGATTAAAATTTAAATAAATCAAATGGGGATATGGGAAAATAATAATGGAATTTTTTGGTTTGTGTAAGAGTATGTTTAAGTTTGTTTTGGAGTATGAAACACTCCACCTCCATGACAAATTCGAATTTGTCCTTGGGAGCTGTTTTTGGAGGCTTGTGGGACAAGAAAAACTTGTCCCATACCTATAAATTTAATATACCAACCATACTTATGGATGGAGATGTGAGTTGTGAATTTTAAAATACATTTTATTCATCATGTTGCTTGTTTTGGATTGCACTCTCTTACATTTTATTAAATTGTTGTCCCTTGAGGTGTGGGCTCTTTTTGGAGTGTGCAAGTAACCTATCATATTTTCACCCACCTCTTTATTGTGCTTGGGAGAATGGATTTTTGTCTTTTGTGTTTGAATTGGTGGATGTTTGATGTGGCATCCTATATAGATCCACATCATCCTCTTCTCTCCTGCTTTTATTTAATTCAAAATCTCTTCTTGTTTTGGCGGTTGTTGAAACATTTTTGCATGCATCCTTGGGCGCATTTTTTTGGTGATGGGAGATATTAATTTGGAGAAACTTTGGTGAAGACTGTTGCTTGGTTATTTAAGCTCTTTGCATTCATCCTTGGGGGCACATTTTTCTGTGATTAGAGCTCTTGTTGATTTGGAGGAAATTGGAGAGCATTTGATACTTTGGCATTGCTATTTTGGACTGTGTTTTCTTGACATTCGAAGCTTGCTATGTAGAGAAAATCCTTCCATGGAGAGGTAGGAGTTTATTCCTTCTTTTATTGCTATTATTTTCTTGTTGTGTTGTGTGTATGGAGAATGTTTTATTGCTTTTGTTGGCTGGTTGGGTAGACTACCTTAGGGAAGGTGTAGGAGAAGGCTATGGGGAATCCATGTGGGGGGGCATAAGGGAATGCCAGTGGCATGAGTTTCATTGTGGAGGGAGTTTTGGGTTTGGGATCCACCATGGAAAATAAATAGCTTGCATTTCTTACTTGTGGGGGGGGGCATAAGGGAAAATTTGTGGGGGGGGCATAAGGAGGGGTTGGGAGGCATAAAGTTTATGGGATATGATATATTATATTGGCGGTATGATTATAGGTGGATGCCCAATTCCCAATTGGGAGGCATAAGTAGCTTCCCCCATAGTCCTTGCTCCTTTGGCTTGCATGATCAATCCTGAGTTGTGATTTGCATGTTTGCTATTGCAGTTGTAAACTACTATTTTGTATTGAATTATGTTTTATATTGAAATGTGCATGTGTGAAAGAATGCTATGTTGTGGAAGTTAGTTGTTGCAATGCATTGAATTACATCTATTATTGTACTTTGGTTGAGGCTTAGGGGCCAATGATGAAGGAAGGATTCTCCTTTCATTGGATGTCTTGGTTGGGTGGAGAGTGTTGTCTTTCTCCATCCATATCTGAATCAAGATAGTCACATAATGAAATATCTGAACCTCCATATCATAACTGCATGCTAGATGTCCCTTTCAAATACCACAGTATCCATTGGACTAATTTCCAATATTCTTTACCTGGATTATCCATATATCTACTCACAACTCTCACTGCCTGTGCAATGTATGGTCTGGTACAAAACATAACATACATGAGACTGCAAAATACTGAAGCATATGGCACTCGTGTCATGTATTTGACCTCCTCATGTGATGAAGGACTTTGATCTTTTCTCATTTTGAAGTGTCCAACCATAGGTGTACTAACAGGTTTTGCATTCTGCGTCTTGAACCTTTTTGACGCCCTATAGATATAATCCTCCTGAGACAAACACAATTTATTGTTCTTCTTATCTCTATGTATTTGCATGCCAAGGATTATTTTTGCAGCTTCTAAATCCTTCATAGTAAAGGTGTGAGCTAACTTTCCCTTAAGTTCACCAATGTCCTACATACTAGATCCTGAAATAAGCATATCATCCACATACAGTAAAAAAATAATATAGTTCCCATTTTAGAGCTTCTTGAAATAAACACAATAGTAAGATTCACATCTCAATTAACCATGCTCATGCATAAAACTATCAAAACTCATGTACCATTACCTTGGAGATTTCTTGAGCCCATATAAGATCTTTTTCAACCTGCACACTAATTTCTCCTTACCCTTGACTTCATACCCAGGAAATTTCTGCATATAAATATCTTCATCCAAATCACCATGAAGAAAAGCCGTATTCACATCTAATTTCTCTAAATGCAAATACTGTACTACAACTAAAATCAATATAGTATGAATAGAAGTCTTCTTTATAACAAGAGAAAATATTTCACCAAAGTCAATACCTGATTTCTCTGTAAATTCTTTTACTACAAGCCTTTCCTTGTACCTTTTCTGACCACCCTCTTCTTCCTTGATCCTATAAACTCACATGTTCTACAATGTCCTCTTACTTGCTAACAACTTAACTAAATCCCAAGTCCTATTCTATTCTAAGGATTCCATCTCCTCATCCATGCCATGCTCCCACTAGATGCGGGTCTTATCCTGTATTGCTTCTTCAAAATTTTTTGGTTCACCATTATCAGTTAATAATAAATAAGATAGAGAAGGTGTAAATATTTCTTGAGGTTTACTTACCCTTTGATACCTTCTCACAGGAGTTTGGGATACCAGAGGCTCATTCTAAACCTCATGGAAATTTGTAACCAAATATGTCAGTGACCGATGCTAGTCACCAATACCTGACTTTAGCTCTATTAATCGATGCCAGTTTGGATCTTCTGTAACTGATATCGGTTTTGTTGACTGATGTCGGTCAGGGGTTAACTGACACCAATTACTCTATAACCCTGTCGGTATTACTTTTAAATCCGAGAGTTCATTTTCATTCACAAAATTCTCAGCTATTTTGTCCTTGGGTACAAAATTTTTATCCGTGTACATTATATTTTATTCCCTTCAATATCACGACTCCTAATAATTTTAGAATTCTCTAAATCCCAAAAATGGAATTCGAAATCATTAGATCCATAACCAATGAAAGTGCATCTCTTAGATTTCGTATCCAATTTTTTCCTATTTTCCTTATCAATACACACAAAAGCTTTTGAACCAAAAAATATAAGAAAAGAAAGATCTACCTCTTTTCTGGTCCAAGATTTCTCTGGTATTCCTCCATCTAGTGAAATTGAAGGCCCATGATTAATCAAATAAACCACTGCGTCAAATAGCTTCTACCCAAAATTGTAAAGGCAATCTAAAATGTATTCTCATACTTCTACGCACGTTCCATGATTGTCCTGTTCATTCTTTCTGCAACACCATTCTCTTGTGGTGTTCTTAGAATCGTTCTTTCTTTACATATCCTATTCACCGAAACAATAATAATTGAAATACTTACTACAATATTCACCACCATTTTCAGATCTAATTCACTTTAACTTTGAATTTGATTCATTCTAAACAAGGGATTTCCATCTTTTAAAAGTCTCAAAGATATCAACTTTACGTTTAATACAATAAATACATACCTTTCTTGTAGCATTATCAATGAAAGTAACATAACACTGGGATACTCCATGAGAAGCTACCTTAGCTATGGTCCCCACAACATCTAAGTGTACAAGATCTAATTTCTACTCCTTCTTAGTTTCCCTGACTTTGAGAAATCTCACTCTATTTTTCTTTCCAAAGACACAACACTCACAGAAATAAATATCTAAATATTTCAAATCTGATAAATTACCCTTAGACTTTAAGATCTACATTCATTTTTTTGACTCATATGGCCCAACCGATTATGCCACATGCATGCATCTGAAATCTCAAAGTAGATAATGTAGAAAGGGAATCAATAATAATAGGTAGATAAATATAATGTTCCTACCTTCTTACCTCTTTCCACAACAAAAGAAACCTTGGTGAATTTCCAAGATTCTCCTATAAAAGTAACCATGCAACTAGATTCACCTAGTTTCCATGAAGAAATAATATTCCTCTTGAGGATTGGCACATGCCTCACATATTTGAATATCCATGTATTTCCATTATGTAATTTTAGATGAACTTCCCCCTTTACCAGTAATAATTCAAGGTTCATCATCACCCAAATTAACATGTCCAAAATTTCCCTGGACATAATTTTTGAAATAAACCTTATCAAGGGGTTCCATGGAAAGAATCTCTTGAATCTAAAACTAATGATTCAATTCTATTATCTAAAGAAAGAATAAGAGCATATTGTATTACCTCTGCTGTAGCAAGATTTGTCTTCTTTACATTTGTTTGTTTTTTAGTTCTCTTTATCCTTTGACCAACAATATTTATTTTCATGTCCTTTATTTCCACATTTCCAACAGGTACTTCCCTTACGTCTAGATTTAGATCTACTATCCCTTGAATTTTATTTCCTCATTACTCTTACTATTGGATCTCTCCTTCTGCCTGACCCCTACTTTCTACATTAAAAGCATTCCTAGATGATGATTCCTCTATACTCTTCGTATGAATTTCTTCATTCAATATTATACTAACCACATCATCAAAATTAAAAATATTATTAGAAGATTTTGTATTACTAATATCCATTACCAAGTTATCCCAACTATTAGGAAAATAACATAAGAAAAAAAGTTTTTTAACTTCGTCATTAAATGGTATAATCAACCAATTTTAACTAACTTACAATAGATCATGAAATCATTCAAATGACTAGATGTAGATCCACCTTCATGCATCTTAGAACTAATTAGTTTTTTCATCAAGTAAACTTTATTTGAAGCACTAGGTTTTTCATATAAATTAGCAAGAGATTTCATCAACCCTACCATAAAAGTCATTTCTGTAATATTGGAAGCCATAGATACTTTCAGGCTCAATCTTATAGATCACAAAGCCTTTCTATTGAGAATCTTCCATTCTTGATCAGTCATCTTTAGGAGGTCTATAATTCTCATGCAACGGTGAATATAAATCTCTTTAATATAGATAATCCTCAATTTGCATCTTCCATAATTGATAATTTTGACCTTGGTAAAACTTCTGTACCTTGTATTTATTTTCTTCTACCATTGCTATAGCTCTCACTCAATCAAAAAACCCTCCGTGAGTAAACATTTCAACACATAAAAACCCTCAAACAAAGATCTAATACCATTTTTCGGGGTTAGCACACTAGTTTGTACATATAATATGTCAGATCCAAGCACACATGTAAATAAAAGCATAATATTCTACCAGAAGAGATTATACAAAATAAGAGATATAAATCAACACTAGATTTAACGTGGTTTACCTAGTGTGGGCTACGTGCACCAAGAAAGAATCCAATATATTATCCAAATCTTTAAAAAGATATAGAATTGAATATTTACAATATTCCACACCTCTAAGATGTACAGTTTTTTCTTTCTCTCAAGCTTTTGTTTCTTCTGCCAAGAATTCTCTGTATCACAATTATTCTCACAATAATCATCAACTTTTGCAAGTTCTTCTTAATTATCACTTCTTAACCCATATCTTTCATGCTTATATAGGTGTATACAAACTTCGGGAACTTAGCCATGCAATTACAGTCAATATATTTTCTTTGATACTAAAAATAGATCTAAAGCCTGTGAGTTAATTAAAACACCCACACATAGGAAATTGACACCGGTTAGACCTAACCAATGCTAGTTCCTCCTTATCTGACCGATGTCATTCATAGGTAATTGATGCCAATCCCTCTGTAAAAAATGTTGGTTACTATGTTTTCCAGCAAGTTTTATACTGACATGATAATTTGAAGTAATTGAGCTCCACAACTCAACAAATGTATGCCGAGGTTGGATTGGTCGACATCTTGTGAAATAAGGGTAGTGCAAACTAATTAACTCATGAAGTCATGTGTATCTTCTTGCTATTTTCACTTGGGACACTGAAGTGAGATCAGTCATGGAAGTAGCTACCTTCAAACATGTGAGAAGGTTTATTCATGTGGAATGGATTTGATTGAAATGAAGTCAGGGTACCTTTAGTTAAGTCGTAGCACAGATCAACTATTATAGAGTTGTAAGTGTTCCACCCTAGGTCTCAATATATGGCTCTTCTTAAAAATTGATTAAGCAGACTAGATGCAAATCTACTCCAACACTATAATTTTATAACTTATGTCCATCCCTTTCAGAACCTTACGTCAATGATTATTCTTGTAACACCAAGAGAGCCTCAGGTAATGCTGCACCATTGTTTGTACCTCAGCTAGAAATATAGCTCGAAGGACTTTGAAATCTTCAGTGAACTTTTCCCCTCAGAAGAAGTGAGAATCAACGTCCTTCCCCAACACCAAAGTGGCATCACCTTTCTCCATTGAAATTAAGATATCCATATAGTTTCATTGTGAAGATTGAATGTAATGGGGGCTCATTCCTTTGTATCTTCTTCCTTTGCATCTAGGGTGAGAACTTTAACCATGTCTATTGCATCATCTGTTGGTAAAAATATTGCTCAAAAGCCACCATCTATAAAAACATTTAAGGTAATCTCCTTGTTATTATTAAGGCCATGAGGAGGAAGGTTAACATGTAGATTCTCCAACATCTCACAAAATATTCCAGTGCATGGTAATTTCTATTGATAATCACTCTCCTAGCATGAGGAAAAATATTCATCTTTGACCACGTGAATCCCTTTGCATATTTTTATAACCGGTCAGTTTCACATTCCATCATGTGGAGATTCAACATTTTTTCTTTGGTGTCTGAACTACCTTGACTGGGTTTTTTTAACTGATTTACGGGGAGCTCAAATTCTTGATATACCTCAAATCACATCCATGGTTTCTTGATACACCTTCATTTTGATTAAAGTAGGGTATCTAATGAATAATTTCCCCATGTACCACCTCTTCTCCTAAAACAATGTAACAGGCATCCTTTCCTTTGTACTTCTCCTGGACGATGTACGCAATCTCATTCACATCGTGACTATTACTGGGATTCTAGTTCTAAAACTATGTGAGACCACTCTTGGGCATCCATTGTGAATCATCCTTCCTCATGCTTACCATCTCGAAACCTTTATCTTTATAGTGTTTCTGGATCATGTGATCAAATAAATTCAAGAAATCCTCATACTTGTGCATCTTTCCACACCATCGAGACATTACAGACAGACTTTAGGGAACTCACATATTTTAGTGCTAAACATGTGGATCCACAATTGTAACACGTTCCTACATGGGAACTCTACTTCTGTCCTCCTCTGCGGTTACCATGACCATCCAAATCCTCTCTGAAGATCTTCTTTCATGCTGCCCACCATCCATATGAACCTTCAAATTGATTACCACTGTCTTTAGAATTGTTTTCAAGGTTGGTTTGGTGCACACCAATATCAATGGCATCATGTATCTAGTTAATCAATCTACAATCCTTAGTGTCATGGGTAGTAAAGGTGTAAATATTGAAATAACATGACACATTATTATGAATCACACGATACATCATTCAATGGGAATCTAGTTACATCATGATCTCCATGGAAAATTTCACAGTCCACTGTCATGGTACGTACTGATCTCCTAGAATTTAACGAGGTTCAGTTTGTATGCCCCTTTACCTCACAATCTATGCACCATAGACTACTGCAAGTCTCATGTGTCGAGTTTGTAGATAGCTTCTCTAGTTACTTTTCCATTGTATAAATATAAGCCTCAAGGAAGGGGCTAACACTGGTATTAATGCTTCTGACAGCCTCAACATGTAGGGAAGCCTCCAAGGCCTTCTAAAGGTCTCTAAAATTCTTGTGTGAAAGCACCCTCCTAAATTGTGTTATCGATCCTCCAAAAAACAATTGAGCATGCTAAGGGGTGAATATCATAGGATATATTTGATAAGAGAGTATTGAAATGCACATCATAGCATCATCACACACTCTCTGTCATTCCCATGAATGAATCTCCTTCAGCATGCCTTGGATGTCTCTTCTACTCAAAATACAAGGATATTGAAATTCAGCCAAGAAAGCATTATGCAACATGGTGTAATCCACCACTATCTGATGGGGATCATACTTCCAGTACCAAATATGTGCGTGTCCTTATAACTTTTTTATAAACTAACTTTCCTTCTACTCCAGGCTAGTGATCCCCTTTGCGTGCCATAATAGTTCACACTTGTGTACATGCTCTGCAACATCCTAACACCTGTGTAGTTTGGTATGTGTAAAGACATCTCAAAAAACACTTGCTAAGGTGGTTGAGGCCCTTTTCCACCTGATCCAGAACCTTGATTCCCTTCGGTGTTGCCCCCACCACTAGATCCACTAGATCCAATAGGTCTTGATCCTCCTGATCCACCATATCCTCCAGATCTGCTAGGTCCACTAGGTTCTCTAGATCCTATACCACTAGATCGACCTCCTGCAAATGGTAAGGAGCCTAAAGTGGTCGTGCCTAATGCTCCTAATGTCCCACTAAACTACGTGCATATAGTTTGTGATACTATACCGCTACCAGATGTGTGTCTTGAACTAATACTGGAGATGTGATACCCATAGCTTTGTGAGAACTTCACTAATTTACCCAAATTCTATTTAAGACAATATAGATCCAAACATATGGAATGATTCATGTTGCCATAGATTTACCAAATGAAAAATTATATCTCTAGGCATGTAAATGCGGAATCACTCCTTGTGATACCAACTATATTAGTACAATACTTATCTCTTGATTTGAAAGACTAAGTGTCAGAGGTTGGTCACCATGTGGATTCAGACATGTGCTTACAGGAATGACTCTCCTTTCTCCAAGTGAACTAAATATCATCAGAAGCCAAAGGGATCTCTCTTCTGCACTTACCGAGATGGGGTACACATAGGCCATCAAGCTCCACATCCTCTGTGTGAAACTAAATTCCTTCTTATAATGTCTGCCTCCATAAATCCATCACTCCCGTAACCTTGCATTGTCTAGCTAACTCCCTTTCACGTGCTTCACTATATTTGAGTTGTCTCTCCTCTCTTTCTTTTTCAGCCACAATGTCTACCATCTTCCTCCACCCTAGCTTCCTTTCTCAACACTCATAGAAGCTTAGCTGTCTATAGGTAATGCTTCCAAACTTAGTGTAATGATGAATATACTTTGGTATAGACTAAAGGGATAACAGCTGCAGAAAACGATCCTCTAGGATGGTCCTTTAAGAACTTAAACTTAGCAACCTCAGGACAAGAATACATAGAAATATTGTATTGCAGGGTATAATTGAGTTAGCAATCACTTCCACCAATGATAAAACGAGTACATGTCCAAGTCAGATTAGCATCCTACCAGCCTAGGATATTCTTCTTGGTTGCAAACATGAGATATATAGTACCATATTGATCTATATGTATACATAGAAATCCATTCATACAACTCTATTGGAAAGAGGAAAAATAAGGTCTCATACATCTCATGATACAAATTCTCTTATACCCATTTATGTGCATCGCCTAAAAATCATGTCCAGTACTAAATATTTGCTCACGATACTCATCCTCTATTAGCTCTTAAACCATGGGATGATCCTGTTCCAAGGTTAAGTTGCTCCATCATCACACATCATTCTCACAATATGTTTTCTGAAAAGATCTTCTAGAAATGAAACCAATATGTAGTCATTTTTATGTCCTTAAAGCAATACTCTAATCCCATGTGTGCTGGCCTACCACCTAGCGGGTCTTGGGCACTCACCTAAGGCATGCGCAGGGGCCAATTCCCTCCTTTATGTGAGTGTTGTGATAAGATGATGCCATTGATAAAAGACTAGATGCAGAAAAGTAAATGTTCATGCATTCATTCTGAAAGCATATGATGAGTTATTACATCAATATACCCATTCAAATAACAAGAGAAACATCATATAAAGAACAAATTTGATTCTTAACATAAAGAAAAGGCATTAGGGTTTGCACCCATGAGAAAAATATTCAGAACAGAGTCATATATTCATATTGATCATAATTTTAGTAACCACATTACATTCAAAAGGGTCATAACAAACCAAAATGTATTAAAACTTTACAAATTATGACTCATGACATCAGTGAGTATCTAACTATGCTTACTCCTATTACAAAAATATTACAGATTTTAACCCATCCCCTTAGAGGCCTATGTTATCATCCATTACAAATCCTCATAATGAGAACCCCAGCTCTTAAACCTCCCAATATTTCTAGAGCTCACACTTTGATGCATCCTCTCTATGATAGATCCTGATGTCTATTGGATCTCTTTCTCCATTCCATCTCTTCTTCTACCTAGAGCATCTCTATAAATAGTTTTAGCACCCATCGCCATGCATTCTTTTAGGAGAAGATCGTATGCCAAGTTTCTAGGTGGTCCTCCAATGGAGCATGCTAATCCTATTATGAGGTCTCTCCAATTTCTGCAATGATGTCTTTTGAGAACCTTCCATGCATGGAGTATTCTTCTCTTTACCACCAAGTTTCCAGGCTAGCACCTTATCCACTTAGCACACCTAGTTGGGTCACATTTTTCGTCTCGTGCATCTAGAATGCCAAATGTGGCTAAGTCCTTAGACCCTATTGTTCTACCTCATGCGCATGCTCTGGTTCCTCATAAACCCTTCTTAAACCATTCTCATGAAATATTTTCCCTTGCATGCCTTGCTCCTTCATGGTCCTACGCGCGCACACCCCCTTTGACACTTAGCCAATATTTTGATGCCCAACATAGATAATTTATATTTTTCAGGTGAAATTTTTCAGGGTCCTATTTTTGAAAGATGGAATGCATTAACAAACGTTAAGAATTCTAGTTGCTTCTTAAAATTCAATATACATGATCATATCTATATAACAACACATGAGAAAGAGATACCACTTCATACTTTTTAGAAAAGAGTAGATTTGGCTGGGTCAGAAATGGAAGAATTAAGAGTGACACATAATTTATTTGAAATAGTATTATTTGACACTCAAAATAAATTGAAAAATATTTCTCAATAATTAGCTACATAGATCCATGAAAGATTCAAAAAGGATAAATTACTTAAAGCAATGGGAGTTGTCAATCCAAAATTTTGGAATACAGTTGGAGGCATACCTCATACATCCATCAGTAATTTATTTATCAAATACATGACTAGTGTAACTGTCCATTTATGTAAGTGTGAAGACATAAACGAAGTTACTGTCAGACATTTTATAAAAACGTTACCTAGTTCTTAGTCAATTGATTTTGCTAGCACTATGCTAGAGCAATATTGGTTTCTAGATGAGCTAGATGAAAATGGTTCCATTAGAAGACTTTGGAAGAAAATTTATTCTAGTAGTATTTTGTGTGAGGATTTGAGCGAGTATATAAAGTTGTATGAATTTTTTCAAACAATGATTCTAGGTTTTGTCAAAGATGAGAGGGTATTTAGTGCATTGTCCTTTGTAAAGTCAAAATTCTAAAACAAATTGGATATGAATTTAGAAGGCTAAAAACTGTTGCTGGAGTAGGGTTGAGGTAGTGGTGGTGAGCTCCACAGGGGCTGTTGGGGGTGTTGCTATCCTTTGAGATCCAGAAAAACTTCATGTATGGAACTTACTTAGAAAAGAGAATCACTTGGTTATGCTATTTAAAGATAATAAAACCAAGGAAATGTGGGTATTTTTCAAATATTTATGCTCCAAATCAAAAAAGAGAAAGGAAAAACTTCTGGAATCAATTGTCCAAGTTCCATGGTATTATCTCTGAGACTGAATGGATAGTGATGGGTGAATTTAACATTCCTTTAATGCCTGGTGAGAAGAAAGGAGGAAATATTGACCTCACTGAAAGTATGGAAGACCTGCATGACTTCATAATGGAAAATGGACTTATGGATACAAAGCTAAAAGGGGGAAAATATACTTGTTCTAATTGGAGAAAAAGGGATCAATTAATACAAGTAAAATTGGATAGAGATCTTACCTCTTAAGGATGGTTTAATAAGGAGGCTTGTCTCTTTTCCCTTCTAAGAATAGGCTCAGATCATAACCCCTTACTTTTCCAAGTGAAAGAAAAGGAAAGAAGAAGAAATCCATTCATATTTGAAAAAATATGGCTGCAATATGAGGATATTAAAAATCTTGTCAAAGAGTGGTGGGATCTCAAGATTCAAGGTACTGCTATGTTCAAAGTTTCAAAAAAGCTTGCTAATGTGAAGAAAAAATTGAAAGGATGGAATAAAACTAGATTTGGTAATATTTTTGAAAAGAAGATTTCTCTTGAAAGTGAAATAATAGTGTTGCTGGCCTCAATGGAAGACTCTAGCTGTGAAATAATCGAGGAGAGTCAGCAAAAAGAGAAAGAATTGTTTGCTAACTACCATAACATTCTTCAAACTAAGGGAACTTTTTGGAGACAGAAATCTAGAGTGCAGTGGCTTAAAGAGGGAGATAAGAACACAAATTTCTTCCATATTGCTACTATGAAAATAAGGGGTTCTAATCATATTTCCAAAATTGATGGAGAAGGGGAGTCTACCTTAACTAAAATGGGTAAAATCCAATAGGCTATAGTTTCTTTCTACACTAGACTTCTATCTTCACTTACTCATTCTAACAACACCAAGGAAGGCTCTTTTATTGACTGTATCCCTCATCTAGTATCAGATATTGATTATTACATGCTGGTTAAAGTTCCTTCTATTGAAGAAATTGAATTCATGTTGAAGATTATGAGTCTGGATAAAGCACCGGGTCCTGATGGTTTCTTGACTTTCTTCTTTCATTTTTTTGGGAAATTGTTAAGAATGATGTTTGTTTAGCCATCCAGGAGTTCCAAGAAAATGTTGAAAGATATGAATTGCACATTTTTAGTTCTCATTCCCAAGAGTCATAATGCTACTAATTTTAAAAACTTCAGACCCATTAGTCTCTGCAATAATATCTATAAGATGTGTTCTAAAATCTTGGCTCTTAGAGTGCAACTTCTTTTCCCATGACTAATTTCATATCAATAGGGGGGTTTTGTTTTGGGAAGGTAGATTTTGGACAGCATTATACAAATTCAGGAGACTTTACATACTGTTAAGCATAATAATAAAGAAACCATGATTATAAAGCTTGACATGGAAAAAGGTTTATGACAGAGTTTCATGGAATTTTCTTCAGAAATTCCTGTAAAGGTTTGGCTTTAGTGAGGATTTTAGGAGTTTAATCTAGGCTTACACTACCATAACTAAATTATCAGTGCTGGTGAATGGCACTCCATGTGGATTTTTTCACAACACACGTGGGTTAAGACAAGGGGATCATATATCCCCATTCCTATTCATCCTAATGGCAGAAACATTGAGTAGAGATTTGAATCAAGATAATTGTGAAGGAAGAATAAGAGGAATATCCCCTATTGCTAATAGTGAAAATGTTATTCATCAAAATTTTGTGGATGAAACCATATTGGTTGGAGAAGCCACGGTTTCAGAAACTAGAGAATTTAAAAGTCTACTGTTAGATTATGAAGAAGTTTCAGATCAACTAATTAATTTTGGAAAAATCTCTATGTTTTTTGTTAATATTCTGGAGGAGATATGTTTGTAGATATCATGCATCCATGGGTGTTAAATAAAAACCTTTCCCATGAGGTATCTTGGGATGCTTATTGGGACTGAAAGGCCCAAAAATTGTGATTGGAACTTCCTTATTGACAAATTTATTAGGAAATTAGGTGGCTAGAAGGGATCCATTCTTTCTCAAGCTGGTAAGGCTACTCTCATGAAATGTTCTATTCAAAATATTCTTGTTTATACCTTGTCTATCTACAAAATTCCTAGAGAAATTTCTAGTAAGTTGGAAATTATTCAAAAGAAATTTTTATGGAGTGGGTCAGAAGATAAATCTAAAATACCTCTCATTGATTTGGAAAAGATTTGTAAGCCTAAGAAGTTAGGAGGTCTTGGGATAAGAGATTGGGAAAAGATGAAAAAATATCTCCTATCCAAAATGGTGTGGGGACTTGTCAAGGAAGTCAGTGTTTGAACCTCTATTATTAAGAATAAATATTAGAAAAACCTTAGAGCTATTGAGTGGTGCTTTAGTTTTGCTGATTTTGAAGGATCTACATTCTGTAAATCTATCAATTGGGCCAAACACATTGTTAGTGGAGGATGTAAGTGGAAAGTTGGTGATAGGTACACTGTTAATTTTTGGGAAGATAAATGGTTGGGTGAGTATACTCTCAAAGAATCCATTCCCAATCTTCATAAGGTTTCCTTTAAGAAATATGGAATAAAGGTTTATAACTATTTTAATCAGGAGGATCTGTATAGTATATGAAAAAACATACAAGTTGAGGGTCTTATCAGCAGTAAGGTTATTTCTCTTAACAACCAGTTGAGTGGAGTTATAGTGGCCAAGAGAAATGAACTAGATAGTATCTATTGGTCAAAGGAAGTTAATGGTATTTTTTCAGTTAAAAGTACCTATAATAATTATTTTGAAAATGATACTGATCATGAAAGTTTTAAATGAGAAAGTGTATGGATAAAGGAATTCATTCCTAAAGTTAATATGTTTTGGTGGTTGGTATTACATGAAAAAATCCTAATGGTGGCCAACCTCAATAAAAGGAACTTCCATATGGTGAATAGGTGTGTGATGTGTGAAAATGAGGTTGAAGACTCTACTCACTTGTTTCTTGAATGCTCTTTTTTGTAAAGGTCAAAAATAATTTACTAATTTTTTTTGAGATAAACTGGATTTTCCCCTCTTCTCTAAAGATTGTTTAGAATTAGTGGTATAGCCCTTTTAGAAGTCAGAGTATGAAACACTTGTGGATTCTCACCCTCATGCATCTCTGTTAGGAAATATGGAAGGAGAGGAACACGAGAATATTTAAGGGTAAGAAGGAGGTGGAGAAGAGAATTGTATCTCGATGTTTCAACTCCATTAATTCTAACTTTTCTATTATTCAGAACAATAAGAAAACCATTATTGAGACTGAAAGTAATATATTCAAAAAATGGGGTATGGTGAAGGCCCAAGCTGAGCCTCCCATTTTGAAATCAACACGTGACCTTCTTCGCACCAAACCTCTCACGGTCGTGTCGAGATAACCGATGCAGAATGAATGTGAATGTGAGTGTGGTGATGAGGATCAAGTTAATTGGGCAATCTTATATCTTTGACATGCAATATCAAGATCTACGAGTCTAAGGCAAAGAATGCTCTCCTATCTTAGAGTGGTATGATGGCTCGGTCTGAGATAATAGTTGCTCAGAGACTCCAATCAATGTCAAGATCTATCGAGATTCTATTTATTGGTTTTTGAACATGCATAAAATTACTTGTGAGTGCCTCGTATGAATTTTCAGAAAAGGTCATAGAAGTAAGAATGAGATACGTGGTGGATCCACAAGGATTTATGGGTGATTTTATGGTCTAGTCTAGAAATTCTTACCCTGATTGGCTACTATGTTTAGTAAAGAAAGTTGTGCAATAATATCTGGTGGAAGTGGTGAAGACCTGAATACTAATGTGCACAAACTAGTGTCAATGTCTAACTGGATAATAGGCTCGTTGGGTTGTGGGACTTGAGGATCACAACCAAATACTCATGGAGGTTATGGCCCTTGTATGGTCATGCACGTAATCAAACCCTATTTCCAGGAGCAGTCCAATAATGGTAGGCTTGATTAGCAATGATGTTTAGCATATTTAGTTGTTCTATTTTCTCAGCAAAAGTTGCAAGTGTACATAAGACTATCAAACGTAAACTAGCATCAATGTCAGTTATCAATTATGGCCTATTGGATTGTGGGACCAAGGGATCACAACTATATGTATTTTCTTGTTGTGGACCGTTGATGGTCATACAAAATGAAATAAAATAATTTTGATAAGAAAACTAATTACTGAAGGAAATTTAATCTATGTTTTTGTAGTTTTCACAATATATCATAACAAAGTAATAAAAGCAGACTAATCTATCAAAGGAAATCTTTTTGATCTTTTCTAGTTTTTAAGCAATGCATTCTAATCTAATAAGTAAACTACAGAAAAGTAATCATCTAGATGTAGTTGGTTACTTGTGTGAATATATGAATCTAATCTAAAATAATTAACCTAATCTAATCAAAACCCTTCAAACCCTACCTCAGAGGTGAAGAACAAATCATGACCCTGAAAGAGCTATTGTTCTCCACAACTTCCCTGGTAATGTTAAAGAGAAAAAATTGTAATGATTTGATCTACTTGTAATTCCCTAAACCTTTGAAATGAAAAATTTTACTACTCTATTTGATATGTAATTGAAACTAGTGATTTGAAATTGACAAGTTAACAAATAAGGAAAACAAAACACAATTCCAACCTAGATAAGAAAGAACATTGGAAAATATGGTTGTATCTGTATCTGTCCCCTCAGTTTATTCCTTTCTTTCTCCGAGTGTTCATATGAGTCCAAGGGATTAGGAATTTAAGAACATCAGAAAGAGGATGGCACTTGAGCAATGGCAGCTTGAAGGCAGTCTGAATGCAATACAAGTAGAAGAGAGATAGCACAAGAGATCTGAGCTTGGCTATGTAATTCCTAGCAAGATTGTTGCAGCAATAGAATGCAAGATACACAAAAATTCTCAGGCATTTTCCTTGAATACAAGCATGGAATATATAATAATTGGATTTGGGATGTGCCTTCATGCACAAAGCATGAAGAGACATTTCCAACTAACTAAAACACATGAAAAAATAGAATAGGGAAGGAGAACCAAGAAATAAAAACTATTTTTAGACAATTTGGCCCATGGATGCATGCTAAAAGTGAAGTAAAGTGAATCGTCACATGTTAAAAATACACATGACGGAATCTAGAAAAATTGGTTAGGACCGCCACCCTACACAAGGTGGTGGTTTCAGGACTACCACCCTGCCTGGGCGGCGGTTTCAGAACCGCCACCCAGGTAGGGTGGCGGTCCTAGCACTAAAGGCCAAAACATGCGTAAAAAGAGGCAGAAATATGGAAAAAGTGTGGGAAGGCTAAGTAAAGATGTCTAGGCAAAAAATCATCCATGTGATTGTTGGTGGTCCTTACCCAGAAATCATCCACATCAATACATCCACTGTCTATTCATCCATGGGATTTGGACCTACAAACCTTGGCAGCTTTTGTAACCATTCTCCCTGACAAAATAGCACAGCAACAATCACACTTGGGTATGTGATATGTGGGGAAGTGTCTGTAGCCATGAAAAATGCTAAAATGTATTTCTGAGTATGGCAACAATCACACTCGGGCTGAGTTAGACTATGTCTCATGCCCATGTCTTAACAAAAGATTACCTCATAGAAGAAGGCATCATTTATTTTGGAGAACTGGGAGATGCTAGCTTTGAGCCTTAGCTCTGGGTAGAACTCGTATATCTTGACTTGGAGGCCATACCCCATTTCGAGTTAACCTTGTGAAATCCCATTCTAACACAGCAGCGTATATAACGTAGGAATTAATTTAGAACTTCCCAATTGTTAGAACTTATTGAAGCTACTGTGAGATGGTGTCACTTATGATTCCACCCTAGCCAAAGTGTTGATCAGGTGCATTCTTGCTCATATTCTCTAGGTATCTCAGCTGGAAATAATCAGGGACTTGTGAGAAATAATGGGCATCCATGGGAGCGACCAATACTTTGTTCTAAGATTTCATTCATCATCTAACGGTGATTTTATCACTCAATGTCTTCATTAAAATCACTATGGTAAAAATGGTTTGTGGCCATCTAGGTCACCGATTATTTTCTTGTTCTTTAGATAGAGTCTCATTCATCATCTACATGCACTTATCTTCATTATTTATCCCGTGTCTTCCTGTAGTCTTCAATACTTATTTCCACATATTTCCTGTGATGAGGAATGCCCAGGATCATCTCAAAGTGACGAGATATGAGGTTTATGATTGTCTCGTGTTCTTTATTTTTGACACATCTAGTGTATTTGTTATAACATTGGGCAACCAACATGATGAACTCATTATTTACGGCACTCACCAAAAGCCCAGCTGCAAAGTGAAATCCACTGCCTATTAACTTATTCATCCATGGGCCATTGTTTGCCTTGGTGGTCCTTACCCAGAAATCATCCATGTCAATATGACCCAACTCAGAGTCTTTGATGTCAGGAGGATTCGCACTCTGCATGTTGCCTCAGGCTATTCTAACATCTCTGTGTACTTGTACTTCATTTCTTGCTCTGACTATTGGAAAGCTTTAGCTTTAGTTGGTGTCTTGCTTGAGTGAAGACATTATGTGAGCTTGTAGGACAGATTTTGGTCCCAATTCTTGGAAGAAGAAGACAAGAAGGTCTAACATAGAGGGCCATGTCAACTATCATGTTATTCATAATGAAAGTTGGAAGAATGACAGAATGCCTTAGAATGCCTGAGAAAATAGTTAGTTTTAGCGTACAGAAGGACGAACAAACAAATTTAAGCCTTAGCACACAAGGCACAAGTTCATAGCAGGCTACAAGGGCTTTTTTGCTTTGGTTCATTTATAAAAGTGTCAACATGGGAAATGTTGCACCAAGTTAGAAAGGGAACAAATTTGAGAGGTGTTACATGAAAAATCATTGAGCATACGCCAATGTTGTTATGAGCTGGGTATATGAGCATCAGGGCGCAGATCTGGAGTACATGTACAGACAGGTAATGTCGATGTTGTGGAAGTTGCGCCTGTGCCTCACAAACCACATCTGCTAAGTGCTTCTTTTTTGGACATGGTTGCCACTCCTTACTAGGGACATGGCAGGGTTACATGAGTACAAAGTGCACCAAAGTGCAACTTTGGAAGGTGTAACAAGGAAAAACAGTGCGCCAAAGATTTTAACAGTTTGACAATTTTGGCAATTTTGTAGATTTTCACCACTTCTTTTTTTTTGGATTTGTTAGATGGCAAGGAAGAGAAGTGGCAAGCCAATAGGTAGAGGAGAGATGGTTTACCTTTGGTTTACTTCAACAGCAGGGGCCTTCCCGATTTGCAGATTTGGAAGAAGAGGGAAAGATGGTTTCAGCTAGGTTGGGGATTTTGAATGTGTTCTTTAGATTTTAATTATTTGATACAAGCCCTAACACTCACATTGGAGAGGAGGATGAGCCTATTGATGTAGCCTCTAATTCTAAGGAGCATACATGAGACAAAGACAAGGAGGACCCAGATTTATAAAAGACGAAGAAAGATGCGGGATCCACAATAGCATGCGAGGGATAACAAGGATGGCTGACACGTGCAGAGAAAATACCTTTCACAATTTTCAATTCTTTAAAATGACATGTGGCAGGTTTCTATTTATAGAAAAATTGGCATTTGTGACCTCACCAACTACTTTTGGCACGATTTTGGTAGCGTCGACATGAGAAAAGTTGCGCTTAGAAAAATTCTTAGCACACGTTTCTTGGTGTTGACACAACATTTTTAGTACCAAGGATGTTTTAAGGGGGTGCAACATTTTGTATGTCGACACGGAAAAAGTTTCACCAAGTGTAAAAGGGTGTGGTTTTGGGAATGTTGACATTTGTGAATTCTATGCTTATTTCTTTTCACTACACAGGAGTGGCTAAGAAATATCTAAGTCCCAAATGGACAACCTACTGATCCCCTAAAAGGGAAGTTTTGGGCTATTGCAAGGATTTTATCAACTAGCTTCCCGAGGGACACATTGACGTGTTTTTTTTGGTTTAGAGGACCAACAAAGCCCTGGTGAATTTTATTAACAGTACCCAGGTGGTCGGATATGAGGCCATGCTAAGCATTTGATGAGGTAGAGCCATTCCTGTAGTGAGACCACATCCAAGTGGCCACCACCACGAGCATTTGTACCATTCAGTTCATTCCCAGCATCATCGCAGCCATAGTAGGAGCCCTAGACATGGTGGTGCACCATCTGAGGGATCCCACAGGGATTGACAGGCCATTGGGCCATTTATTGCTTTGTTGCCATTTTTTCAGGAACTATATGATTTTTTTGTATATTTCAGGCTCATTGCAAGTGTTTTGACCACACCTTAGCGCATGATGGCATTGTATACAAACTTGACTCACCATGATATATACAGATTTTTATTTCAAAATTTTTGGTAATCCATTGTTCTGAGTTCGAATCTCTTTTGATTTGTTTCTCATGTGTACTCTGTTTAGAATTTCCATTTTTCTATGCTTTTTAGAATGCATACAGTGGATGTGAAATGATAACACAATGATTTATTTTTGTATTTTTATAATGATGATATATGATAATGTGAACACAAAGTGATGTTTGAACTTTAGTTTCTTAAGGCAATCTTTGATACTTCATTTTGTCTTGGAAAAACATGGTGATACAATGATATGATAAGTAAATGTACTTGCCCCACTCCTAACCCCATGCAACCAGTAGGATGCGAGGGCTCAACACCAAGAGCCAGAAAGGGCACAAGTTATGAAATTTTGTTGAATGGTAATGATGAGGGAAAGACAATGGTTTGACAGGAACAAATTGAGACACTACAACGTCACCCTACTCAAGTTACTTCATAGTTTAGAATGTGATGTGATTTCCAGTTTATCTAGACTTAGATCCATAGATGGCCACTTGGTTGACAAAATCTAGTTTTGAGGTTTTAAACTCTTTTGGAATTTTTGACATCTAACTCACTTTATTTTTGACTTATGATTTCACAATATTTGAATGGATTGTTTCTACAAGTTTATCAAAGAGCCCCCCTACACCTTTCACCAGTAGGAAGCATGGGCTCATCACATGGATAAGGAATAGGAAAGTAAGTAAGAGATGCAGGCTCAACACTGAAGGTTGGTAGGGAAAAGAAATGTGTAAAATAATTTTTTTCTGTGCATTTGCATTTGACTTACTCATCTAGGCAAAAAATTTAGTATGTTCTTATTTCCAAAGAGATATTTATGGGATAGATTTGACACCATGAAGCTTCTAGAGCAGACTATAGGCAAAGACACCTAATCTAGAAAGAGACTATAAGCAGAACC
This sequence comes from Taxus chinensis, assembly GCA_019776745.2. Taxonomy (NCBI): domain Eukaryota; kingdom Viridiplantae; phylum Streptophyta; class Pinopsida; order Cupressales; family Taxaceae; genus Taxus; species Taxus chinensis. The sequence goes on from CM034153.1 coordinate 232,772,125, forward strand.
AAGTATGTAGGCCTTGGTATGGTCATGGTAAAAAATTTGTCTTATCTTGCTTGAATTGATGAAATGATTCGAAAACAATTGATGATACCATGAAAATTTGAAGAGATATGATTTGAATGTTTTGCTAATGTTTTTCAGAAGTTTTTAGGAGTTGCTATAAGAATAAGTCCCTTGATCACAAATTTTACAGAATGAATTGAAAAATGAAAATGCAATGTAGACGCAGTAATGTACATATGAAAATGCTAATGGATCATGTGTAATACCTCTTCAGGTGAAGAGATTTCATAGATTCATTAAATTCCTCACCCTCTAGTGTACACAGGAGAAATGCCCCATTTCTGTATTCTTCTACTACTCGATATGGACCCAACCACCTGGGTTTGAATTTTCTTCCCTCACCATTATTTTTGTCTATCCAGCTATCAAGTCTTAAGACCAAATATCCCTCATATATTTCACACTCGTAAATCTTCTTGTTTTATTGTCAAGCCATCCAATCAGCATAAACAATATGCCATTGTTACTCAACGTTGAGTCTAACCTCATCAAAACTTTCTAACTAAGAGAGTCACACTTCTCGATAGCCTTCTTCTCCCAAGATTCCTTGTTACAAAATACAGAGACCCTGTATTTCAACCACGATCGGTAGAAATGCTTCCGTACTAAATACCAAAGAAAAGGGGGTTACCCCTGTTGGTGTTCTAACTAATGTCTGATAGGCCCACAAGGCCGGAAAAAGATTTAAATGCCAATATCATTTGTTCTCTTTAATAGTCTTAAGGAGGATGGACTTTAATGTCTTATTTGTAGCATCAACCTATCCATTGGCTTGAGTATAATAAAGAGAAGCCATGTGGTGACTTATCTTTAACTTAGCACATAATTGATGTACTTCATCATTTTTGAAGGATGTTCCATTATCTGAGATACTGACCTTTGGCACCCTGTACCTATAAATGATCTGGTTCAAGATGAACTTAGCAATCACAGACCCAGGTACAATGGTAAGAGGCATAGCTTATACCCACTTAGTAAAGTACTCTTTGGCCATGATTATGAAGTTATGGCCATTTGTTGATGAGGGGGAGAATTTCCCTATCAAATCCAGGCCCCATGTGGAGAAGGGCCATGAGGTCGTAATTGGTTGAAGAGCTTGTGTTGGTATGTGGATCTCATGGGAGAACTCTTTACATTTGTGGCATCTGTGCATAAATTCTATTGCATCATGCTCTAGGGTGGGCCAAAAATAACCCATCTGATGTATCTTCCGAGCAATAGCGTGGCCGCCGAAGTGACCCCCACATACCTGTCTATGTGATTCATAAAGAATATTTTTGGATTCTTCTGCGTCAACACATCTTAACAACATTCCATTAAAGGCCCTGCGATAGAGCACCTGTTCTACAATAACGTACTTAGCAACAATGACCTGTAACCACCTTCTTTGTTGTGATGTTTCCCCTTTTGGGTAAGTATGGTCCATTATAAAATTAATGATGTCAGTATACCATGGACACTCAGAAATGGGGGGCCTAGTCTTGACGAAGTGTACAAACTCATCGGGGAAGTCTAGGTCTACCAGATCATCTCCATCTAATGGATTATCGGCTAACCAATCTGTAATGATTTTTCCCTTGATGGATTTCTGATTAATAAACATTAGCTCAAATTCACCCATCAAATTTATGAAGCGCTCGACCTTCTTAGATAAGGATCCTTGTGTGAGGAATGTCTACAAGTGATTTGACTTAACAATAACCCTCATTTCTCGATTCAGCATATAATGTCTCAAACGCTTTGTCGTAAAGACTATGGCAAGGCATTATTTTTCTACCTAGGTGTAACACATATCATAATCAAGAAATGTTTAACTAATAAAATAGACCACATGTTCTCGTTTATCATCATCTTCTTGAGCCAACATGTAGGCTAACAAAACATCTGTAGCTCGTGAATACAAGATCAAAGGGTGATATGATCTAGGCGGAATGAGCGTGGGAGGGACAATAAGAATCATTTAACCGACTCAAATGCATCATTACATTCATCTATCCAATCAATGCATATAATCCTTTTTTCAAAAAATTGTTGATTGGGTGAATAACAAAGGTCAAGTTAGGATAAATCTTCGGATTGCCCTGAGTTTTCCAAGAAAATATCTGATGCCAGACTCGTCTGTTGGTGGAATCATTTCTGATACAACTTATATTTTGGATGGATCCACATCAATTCCTCATGAAGATATGATGTACCCCAAAAGCTTACCTCCTGTTACAATAAACACACACTTTTCTAGATTTAATGTGACGTCGTATTCAATTAAGTGAGAAAGGATGATACGAAGCTTTTCTGTGTGATCGTAGTGCTTTCTAGCCTTAGCCAACATGTCATCCACGTAAGATTCCACAATATTATGTATAAGATCATGGAATATATGTTATACCTTATTGGTACGTACCACCAATGTTCTTAAGACCGAACAACATGACAACATAACAGTAGGTTCTTTAAGGAGTTATGAACGTAGTTTTGGCCTAATCTTCCCCAGAGATCTTGATCTAATTATACCCAGAGAATCCATCCATGAGAGACAACAACTAAAAATTGTATGTTGCATCAATGATAACATCAATGAATGGTAATGGGAAATCAACTTTGAGACATGCCTTATTTATATCCCAAAAGTCTATGCAGATGCAAATCTTTCCATTTTTCTTGAGAACATGGACTATGTTAGACACCCATTGTGAGTAATCAATTGGCTTGATGAATCCCACCTAGATGAGTTTCATCACTTCTTCCTTCACCATGAGGGCCACCTTTGGATTCATGGGCCTTGAATTTTTCTTAATTGGCTTAGCATCTGGTTTGGTGATGAGATTGTGCACCACAATGTGTGATGTAATCCCTGTCATTTCTTTGTAGTTAAATGTGAATGATTTTTGATGCTACTTAAGAATGTGGGTATGTATTTCAACCTCCTCAGGAGTTAAAGAGGACCCTAGCTTCAAAATATTTGGTTCTTCCTTGGTCCCAATATTTATATCGATTGTTCCCTCGATTAAGGAGGCATTACCTTAAACTCAGGCGGAGCAGGAGGTAAATCTAAATCCCCCTCTTCTTCTACTTAAAAAATTCTGAGTTCCCTCCCAGGGGAAGATTCTATCATGGAATTTACAAAATAGGAAGAAGAGTGTGGAATTAGAGAAATATTAACCTTGTGATGTGTAAGATGTAATTTTGTGAGAGTGTTTAGATATTCTAGAGTTGATTTGTCAATGTCAACATGATTTGTAATGATAGAATCACTCTCAATCTCTACGTATGTCAACATTGGAGTTACCGTGTCTTACAAACTAGGGGTTCTATACGAACCGAGACCGTGAAGTTTGAATCTTCCAACTCACTGCTTGGAGTAAAGCGAGAAGAAAAAGTTGCTATCGAGTCTGCGAGGAGATTCTGATCTCATGGAATTACTTTAATTGATATGAAGTCAAATCTCTTTGTTAAATTCAACACTATTGTTTTGTAGAGTTGTAAATGCTCAGCTCTAGTCTCATATACTTTGGATACCTTATTTACAACAAGTTGTGAATCACCCAACACCCTAATATTAATAGCACCCATTCTCTCAGCCATGATGAGACCAAGTAGAAGGGATTCGTATTCATCCCCATTATTTTTGCACTCGAAGTTTAATTTGAAGGAAAAAGGTAAAATCCTTCCCTTAGGAGAGGTAAGAATCGCACCTACCCCAGCGCCAAAATGAAATTTGGCTCCATCAAAATGGAGGGTCCAATAGTTACTTGGAAAAATGGACATTGGATCATATTTTGAATCTTTCTCCTTTACTTTAGTTACCTCAACCATGCAAACCTCATTTACTGGAAGAGAACCGAGTCTCAGGGTATGTCCCATGCCCATGAAATTGAAAGGAAGGAGAATGGGTAAATATTTCTCCAATAGCTCGATAATATTTGTCATAGTTCCTAACGATAATGTCTCTACGATGATGATTTCATCTTTGACTACCAGAATGCCTTCGATCAAACCCGTGACTTCTAATTCTATTGTAGGAACCAATTTTTCCTCTGGTACTGAGCTTGTAGGTTTATTTAACTAATTTTTAGGAAGCTCAAACTCTGAGTGGATCCATGGCATATTTTTCAAGTTAGATAGGTGTATGTCGAAGGGTTTTGGATCACCATGTGCCAAAAAGAGACCTTCCCTAAATGTAGGAATCTGACTTCCTGAAATAGAGTGGAGGGAATTACCTTCATGCGATGAATCCAAGGACAATCAAGGATCATATTATAGTTGGTTTCCTGATCTATAATATAAAACTCAGTTAGCACCATCTTAGGTCCAAGGGTGATTGAAAACACTATAGTTCCAATTGACATTGCTTTGAGGCTATTGTAGCCTCTCAGCGTATTTCATGTTGAAGAGAAATTGGTCTCTCTGTACCATAGATTTTGAAGGAAAGAGAAGGGGACTTGTTGACCACTGCCCTATCATCAATCATCACATGCTTTACATAGTTGTTTTAAATCCAGACTTGTAAAAACAACACCGGATTTCCTCTATGAGCTATTTTAGCATCCATGGGCATCTTGTTGATGTTGAATACAAATCCAACATCTCTTTTAGGCTACCCTGGAGGATAGATATCAAAGTCCACATGGTTTATTTATGCTTTTGGAGGAGGCGTGACATTAGTTAAATGACCAATACCCATCGCTTCTAGTAGAGTGGACCTATGAGCAAGGGAATTATTTAACAGATCCAAGAAGGAAATGTGTGAGAAGGTCTTAGTTAAGTCGCTGATCAAATTGTAAGCTCTTACCAAATTGCTTAGCATATCATGAATGTCATCTAATGTGGTTGGGTAGATCAGGATGGGATGTGAAGAATTATCCTTGGTTCTAGTGGCAGTGTTAATTTGATATTTAGTGTCTAACTCGACCAACCCCACAAGTTTTGTTTCCTGGTGACCATCCAGAGGAGGTGCCACTTGTGGGTGTAGCGAAGTTGAGGCCTCGTGATCATGGGTCCCTATTAAAAAACCCTTGTTTAAATAGTTAGGATCTATCCTACCGTCCTTTGGACACATGGGGAGAGGATCATTAAAGATTCAAAGTGGTGTGTTTTGTGGAGATAATGGTCCCATGTAGCTGTTTTAAGTGGGTACCGTCAGGTTTTCCAAAAACATGTCAATAAATAACTGTCTTGGTCCTCTAGTAAATGCTACAAAAACTTGTTATAATTACGTTATGTTCTTGTATCATGCCCACGAACCCTATAGAAACCATAATATAAATCACGATCGTAATCTTAAGGTCTTTGGTTTACACCTTATCATGGTTGGAAATTATGATTATTGTTTAGCTGTTGATTGTTATGGTTAAAATTTTGGAACCCTTGCCCCTAGTTTTAAAATTGGTTTGGATACCTGCTTGGGTATTGGTTAGGGCTTTGGTTTTGTGTTTTTCTTGATTACTGAGGTTGTTGTTGTTGACTGTTAAAATATACAACGTTGACTGAGGGCGAGAAGTTATTATTTATTTGATTGTTTTCATTGTTATTGTTGTTGTTTGAAGTGCTTGTATTGGGAGCATTAACAACGCTAGGTTTCTTAGGTTGGTCCGTCACCCCATCCATCGTGACTCCAGGATTCTTATTGAGGATTTTTGGTCCTTGGTTGCTACTCGTGTTGTTGGAGTAACTGGGGTTATTTTGATTAGGGGTGACTAACCTTCCATTAGCTTCATAAGTCTTATGACCACTATCAACGGCTACTTGGTCAATTTGAAGGGCACCCTCTAACACCTCTTCATAGCTCCTTAGCGGGAACTTTTGAACCTCTTCCTTTGTCTCCCTGTTGAGAGAGTGGAGGAAAAAATCACAAAGCTCCGTATGATCCATATTTGGAGCACTTACAGAGGAGTAGAGAACTTGTTGCCACCTTTGAATGAAGTGGGTTGTAGACTCATTGTGATCTTGCTTAATAAGAAGGAATTCCTTGATTCCTGTTGTCAAATTTTTTTCATATCAAAATATTTAATAAATTTTGATACGAGTTTCTTGAATGAGTGTATTGAAGCCTCTCATATCCTATAGTACCAATCGAGAGAAATAAATTCTAGCATCTTAGGGAAAATTTTCACAACAATTGTGTCCCATGGGAACAACTCAAAAATGGCCATTGCGTAAGATTTGATGTGGGTGTAAGGATTACTCTCCCCTTTAAATTCTAGAAGATCAAGAAAGGGTCTTAGGAGAATAAATGTCCAAATGGATAATTTAAGAGACTCCTTAAGATATTTAGAATAGGTCCCCATTGCGTATGTTTCCACCATTAAATATCCTTGTTAGGGAGGTGGAGGTTGCATTGGTTGCTGAAATGGGACAAAATAAAAATTTGTTGGGGCATATGACATCCACTGTGGTTTTCCATACAGACCTAGGTAGGTGTACATATCCCCATGTGGAGATTCATAATACATGTGTATGTAGGGGGGTTGATTACCCTGATATTGAATCGAAGGCACAAAGCCAGGGAACGTTGCATTTTTGGTGGGTATTGCATTTGAGAACACACTTCTGGCCAGTGTCTATTGTAGATATCCATATATGGCGTGAGGGGGCATACCCAAGGTTCCCATCCATGTAAGTAGATCTCCAGGGTTTTGAGTACCCATATAGACTGGAGGATTCTGTGTAGTAGGTAATTTTTCATAATTCTGTAGATAGGGAGAAGTTTGTGCTTGCCATGTGTATGAATTTTGAGCATTTTGGGAAAGCTCTAGCTCCTTGAATTTGTCTACCAAAGCTGAGATGACATCACCCGTTGATGGGGCGGTGCTTTGCTTAGGTGTTTTCTATTGAACCCTCGGAGGTTGTTGAGGAGTATAATATCCTGCCATGAATTTTTCATTATATTTTCACCCCTCATTAGCAGTATTTTTGGTTAGTGGAGGGGTAGCGTTATTATTTTGGAGTAGAACATCACCTTGTCCTTGCAAACTATCAAAATATTAGTTCACGTTCTAGAATTTTTGTTCACTCCTATCATATTGCGCTAAATATTCCTTGTCTAGATGCGAGAGTTGGTCTTATTTCATGCTAATGGGGTGTCAAAATAATACCCAAGGAGATGAACTTTCTTCCCCAGTGAAAGTCATGTTGTTTGAACTTGATTTTTCATGAGGATAGGTTTGTGTGACTTGGTCAAGTTCCTCAATACGTATAGAGGAACCAACATTGGTTCCCTAAAGAAGATGGTTTTAAACTGATGAGTAGTTGTCCACCCACATTGAAAGTGAAGGTGATTATTGTGGTATACTTGATTGGTAACTATACATGTCAAAACCTGGGATGGGTCATCCGTACTAGTCGTATCCTGACATATTTAGGGGGTATACGAATACTCGCATAATAAAGGGTGAACAAAGAAATCAAAAGTGTTTAGAGATTAGCTCTTCACGTCGGGTTCACCAATTTGTATTATAGAAAATCAACACATGACCTTCTTCGCACCCGACCTCTCAAGGTCGTGCTAAGACAACTGGTGTAGAATGGAAGTGAATGTGAGTGTGGTGATGGATATCAAGCTAATTGGGTAATCTTATATCTTCAACACGTAATATCAAGATCTGAGAGTCTAAGGAAAAGAATGCTCTCCTAACTTGAAGTGGTGTGATGGCTCGGTCTCATATGATAGCTGCTCGAAGACTCCAATCAAGATGGAGTTATGCTGAGATTATGTTTGTTGGTTTTTTAACATGTGGAAAAAGACCTACAGGTGCCTCGTATAGATTTCCAAATAAGGTCATGGAAGTAAGAACGAGAGATGTGGTGGAGCCGCACAGATTTATGGGTGATTTTATGGTCTAGTTTAGAAATTATTAGCCTTATCAGCTGCTATGTTTAGTAAGGAAAATTGTGTAATAATGTCTGGTGGACGTGGTGAATATCTGAATACCAATGTACACAAACTAGTGTCAATGTCTAACTGGTTAGCAGGTTGGCTGGGTTGTGGGAACTTAGGATCACAACCAAAGACTCGTGGAGGCTGTAGCCCTTGTATGGTCATGCATGTAATCAAACCCTATTTCTAGGAGTAGTCCAATAATCGTAGGCTTAATTAGGAACAATTTTTAGTGTATTTAGTTGTTCTATTTTCTTAGCAAAAGTTGTAGGTGTGCGTAAGACTATCAAATGTAAACTTGTATCAATGTCAGTTATCAACTCTGGCCCATTGGGTTGTGGGACCAAGGGATCACAACTGCATGTATTTTCTTGTTGTGGACCATTGATGGTCATACAAAATGGAATAAAGTGATTTTGATAAGAAAACTAATTACTGAAGGAAATATAATCTATGTTTTTGTAGTTTTCATAATATATCGGATCACAACAATAAAATCAAACTAATCTATCAAAAGAAATATTTTTGATCTTTTCTAATTTTTAAACAACGAATTCTAATCTAATAAATAAACTAAAGACAAGTAATCAATTAGATGTAGCTAGTTTATTGTGCGGATATGTGAATCTAACCTAAAACAAATAACCTAATTCAATCAAAAACCCTTCAAACCCTACCTCAGAGGTGAAAAACAAATAATGTCCCTAAAAGAGCTATTGTTTCCCATAACTTCCCTGGTAATGTTAAAGAGGAAAATTTCTAATGATTTGATCTACTTGTGATTGCCGAACCTATTGAAATGAACAATTTTCTACTCTATTTGACATGTAATTGAAACTAGTGATATTAAATTGACAATTCAACAAATAAAACAAACAAAAAACAACTCTAACCTAGATGAGAAAGAACTTTGGAAAATCTGGTTGTATCTATATCTATCCCCTCAGTTTGTTCCTTTCTTTCTTCGAGTGTTCATATGAGTCCAAGGGATTGAGATTTAAAGAACAACAACAAAAGGATGGTGCTTGAGCAATGGTAGCTTGAAGGCATTCTTGGATGTAATGCAAATAGAAGAGAGATAACACAAGAGATCTAAGCTTGGCTATGCAATTCCTAGAAAGATTGTGGTAGTAGTATAATGCAAGATACACAAAAATTCACAGGCCTTTTTCTTGAATACAAACATGGAATATATAAGAATTGGGGCTGGGATGTGACTTCATGCACAAGAAAAGAAGAAGCATTCCAACTAATTAAATATATTTAAAAATAAGAGGAAGGAGAGCCAAGCAATCAAAGCTATTTTTAGACAATTTGGCTCATAGATGCATACTAAAAGTGAATTTAAGTGAAGCATCGCATGTTAGAAACACACATGATAGAATCTTGAAAAAGCGGGTAGGACCACAACCTTATGTAGGGTAACAGTTTCAAGACCACCGCCTTGCCTGGGTGGTGGGAATCAGAACCACCACCTAGGTAGGGTGGCGGTCCTAGCACTAAAGGCCAAAACGTGCACAAAAGGAAGCGGGGAGCTAGAAAAAAAGCATGGGAAGGCTAAATAAAGATGTCTAGGTAACAAATATACACTGTGAATGGGTTTTAGAGCTCGAACACCTTCTTAAAAGGACCTGAATCATTATTGGGGAATTTTGTAACCATTTTCTAATAATGTAGCACATGCAATTTTGGGTGTGTATAGTACTACCTCCATCTCTATTCATGACTCCATTGCTAGCCTTACAAACATGGTTGTTAATTTTGAAGGAATTAATTTCAAACAAATTTATAGGGAAGCCAACAACATTATGGATAATTTTGCCAATAAAGGGGTCATGAGTGAGGTTATGAAGTTGATTTCAAATTATATTGATATTGATCCTATAGTTCGAACCAAATTAGAAAAAGAATATGCTAACACATTCATCATTACTTGAGTGTTGTGATATGAATAGAAAGGGATCCTTGAATCATGATGATTTAATGGGCCAGATTAGTAAGATATTTGGTAAATTGTGCAGGGTCTATTTTAATTATGACAAGATAGGGAGTCACTCGTTTAAATGGTTTATAACCCCAAGTTCCCAAAATCAAGACGAAAGGATTTTCATTTTGAAGTTTAGCCTGTGTAGCGATGAAAAGAGAGGAATTATAAATAAAATAGGGGGAAAATTGGTACGAATAGAGCCATGGGATGCAAGTTGTATTAAACTAGAGGCTATGGAGGTGTTTAAGAGAATGGCGTTGGCCCCTTTTTTAAAAATTTTTGAGGGCCATAATGTGCAGCTTAGTGAAGAGTTTGGGATTGCTTGGAGCCTGTGAAGAAGTGGGTTAGTGGAAGTGTGGTCTTTCATGGTGTTAAGATTGACATATCAATCTACATAGTGGCGTATGTCATGGGAATTTCGAAAGAGGGGCATGAAATTCACAAACCCAATAAGGATTCTATGAAAGAGCTGAAATTTTTCTTGGAAGGTAAGGAAAAAATCACTAATCACTTTGTTGGCTATTTAAGGGATTATATACCCTCCCCTTTCAATGAGATTTCTTAAAATTTGATATAGTTTGTCACTTTAGAAGGTCGCCATAAATGTATATATGCATACAATTTTCCTATGTTAAATTATCTTAGGTATGGGCATAACTACAACTTCCCATATTATATGTTGTATTCTCTTTGTGCTTCCCTGGATTAGTTTAAAAATAATAAAATCACTATGCCCTTACACCAAGGGTTTATCATGGCTATTGTGAGAAGATCTGTAGTGGATATGGAAAAAAATGTTAAGGGTGTGAGTGTGCTGTCGAAAGCCTTGGAAGAATTTATGACAGAGGAGGATTCCAACTCAGGGGAAGAGTAATTTAATGAACCCCCCACTTTAGGTGATGAAGAGGAGAAAAATGTTGAAGAAGTTGAAGTATTTAAGGGTCTCCAAGACCTTAAGGAAAAATATGTTAAGGAACTAATTGTTAAATTGGAAGAGAAAGGTGAGACTAGCTAGCAGGAAAAATAGTTTATGGACAAGCCCCATGGAAAAACTCAAGTTGAAGCTCAGGGTGATGAGTAGGGAGCAGTGCTGGAAAAACTTGTTGTTAACCTTGAAGATGTGAAGAGTGATACCCACCTCACTAAAAATACTATCTAATTCATCCTCAATGATTAACATTCCATGAAACTGAAAGTGGAGGATTTAACCCAGGTTCCTGAGTGGTGGTTGTATCAAGATTGTGAAAGAAAAATGCAAGGTCTTGGAAAATTATGTGGATCTATTAAAGGTTTTATTCCAACAGTTTACTGAGAGGAGCATTCTGAATGTCAAGACCACTATTCAAAATATTTGAACTTTGGGACAGATGGCTAACACTTATCAACAGTACAAGGATCAAAAATCTAAGATAAGAATGAGAGGACTTTCTGAGGTAGATCTTATCAGTTTGGGCTCTAACATTGAAGCTTTGTAGAAGGAATGGGACACTTTTATTGCCAACTATGAGAATAAGGATGAATGATGGATGTTGATTTTTTTTTTGTTGGCTATTAGTTTCATTAGTGATGTTAGTTTACTGGATTTTGGTTATTAAACTGTTTTGTTATACCTATATGTTTTGTTTACTGTTATTATCCTAAATATTTGCTCTTCATGAGAGTTGCTTACTATATGGGGTAGGGTCCCCTCAACCCTCTATTACCTATAATAATAAAAAACATTACTTTGTGGAAACTTTTATTAATGAGAGAGAACTTGTATTATGGAATTCACTCACAGAAAGAAGAGGAGTTGGTAACATTCTGAATGATCCGGGGGATCCAAACAAATCCACAGAACATGCTTCCAATTGAGTTGAATTCCATGACAAAAATGAACATGTTGCTACAGGACTATACCAATTTACAGAGTTGTAATTTCATGTATACATTGTTAACGCTATTGAAAATGATTTGATATATTGACATATATTTCATATTCATGAATGATAATCAACTGGCCCTAATAGACTATTTTTTACTTGTAACAAATTCATTTTTATATTTTGTTTTATGACTGAAATAAAGAATGATTTATTTGGATCCATCTATGTGATTATTGATTAATTTTTTACATCTGCATGAAATGTAAATACTTTTTAAACAAACACAAACTAAGTGTCTTAAACCATGATTTAGTGTTTACATATCCAAATAGTAACATAAAAACAATTCAAGTAAGGGTAAATCCAATTACAAGTTTACATATCAAATTTTTGAAAAATGAAAAATTTCAATAAATGTGATACAACAATAAATATAGTTCAAAATCCAGAGTAGTATTGTATTCATTCTATAAAGTGGTGGATTACTTTATGAAGACATGCATCTTTTCATAAAGCATTGTTGGCCAATACAATTACAAAATGGTGGGTTGTAAATAACTTTTCAAAGCTTCTGGGAAATTTCTGTCATATAAGAACACATTACAAGGGAATACTCTTTTCTTCCTATGATTCTGAATCATAGTTGTCCTTATGTTTGCCACACTGAATAAAAAAGAAAAATTTGGCTGGCCACTATCTTTTAAATCCTATGCCAGTTTCAGAATTGTGACAACACACCTGTCACATGGTGAAACTAAATTTTTTCAATATTCTGTTATAGTGGAGGCCTTATCTTTTTCTTCAACAACAAGGGAATTTTTCTCAATGAGAGTCTGTAAAGTGCTCTATACAATAACTCATGATGGCTACAAATCCTGTGCTACGGTGATGATATTTTGCATAATATTCTGCTCCTCTCTTGCAACATCTCCCGATGACAAAAGTGATGGATCCACATCTGTCTTTTCCTTCGGCAAGATTTTTGGATCCATCTTATGCTCCTTGATTATCCTTTTCAATGTATTATTTTGTTTATTTAATAGTACAATTTTTTCTTTCAACTGTATAAATATATTTAAGATTTTTTTTGCATTCTTAAAATGTGCATCAAATACAACTGCTTCTTTCTTTAAATTTTCATATTTTTCATGCAACACATAAATACAAATGTATTAGTAGTCTATTAGATAATTCACAAAAACAATAATTTATTGCAAAGTTCATAATATCACTATTCTACATGTAAAAGATGACATACCACAACTTTCTCTTTCTATGCATTTGTAATTAAAACATTATTTTTTTCCTTAGCCCATTTATTATAGTAGGCTTGGGATTTTGCATAAATATTTTCCAACTTGTTGAACATTATGTCTATAGTATCATCATCATACTCATTATCATAAAAAATTATGCATGACCAAGCTTTGTTTAGAAAAATGTCAAGCCTTGCTGATTGGCTCTCAAAGTTAGTGAACAATGAATGCATTTGAGCATGATTATGGTATATGGTATCTATTTCTTTGATCAATTTTTTTCCCCTTCTCTCCCAAGTGTGCACTATTTCCACATCCAACATAACAACATCCTAGATTGTGGCTCCCCATACTATCTGAAACTAGATTTTTGAAGGTGAAACTCATCTTCTGATAATCTATGAGTGGAGTTTTACTTGGAGGAGGAGGAGAGTCTAGAATCTGGTGCACATCTCGTTATGCTTGTGGATGAGGAGGTGGGGTAGATTGTATCATATTATGTGTATAAAATTAGCTACCCTTCTCTGTGTCGCCACTATCAAAACCCAAAAACTCATCATTGAGGTCAATTTGGTTCAAAACCTAGGTGCCAGTTGTGATGATGACACCACCTAGTGAAAAATTGAGTAATTAAGTGGTTACAAGATAATGTGTTCCTATAGAGTCTGTATGAAACCTTATATTCTTGCCTAGAAATTTTCTTGTTGTTTGAATAGTACTTGTCGACGATACTGGAGGCCTTTTTGGAATATGCTATGAGGATCTCACTATAAGAAGAAAACTGAAATGTATTAGAAAAATAATAAATAAATATTTTCAAATAAACAAAGATGCTAAATATTATTAATTATGCAATACCTTGTATGCTTAGAGACGCGATGAAACAATATTAACATTGAGAATGAGTTTGATCGATATTCAAATTGTCAAACTTGAAACTTTCTGAAAACTAAAATGTAGTAATATTAAGATACTATACCACTTAATATTAAGTAAATTAATTATTGTAAAGAGTAAATACTATTTTTTATAGTTGTAGAGAAGTGTGATGGCATAGAAATTCATTGCGGTGGATCTATTTCCCACCTTTGTATTTTTTGACAAGTAAATCATATAGGGGTTGATTCTGCTAAATCCATATCAAAATCGATAGAGAACTCGAGGGGTTCTTTAACCAGAGCAATAGCTTCCTTATGAGAGTTTGTAAGCATAATTATTCTGTGTAAAAGATAACATTACTATAAGTATTTCATTAAAAAAATTAATCGATATAATGTGAAAGTTAATTGTTACCTGTTGTTCTTCAAGAGATAGACCAATCATTTTGTCATTAATTGCAGCTAGAACTTGATCGTTATGCTATTAGAGGAAAGCTTATTGATAGAGAACAAGTAGATAATTGGTAGAAGAGATTTGTTTTTTGGATTTATTAGAGTTATTTGTATTGGAAAGGGCATTATTGACATCAATTTTAATTTGATTGGACAAATATGTGCACCAATCGAATTGCTGGTCTGCAAGTGTATGCAATATATACTGAACCTCCCAAAAAGGAATGTATGCAGATATGCCTTGTAACTCAATCCTCACTTGAAATAGAGATATCATTGCATAAAATAATTTGTTTGTAATGCCTTGTATAACAAGGCCTCTTTTGGAACGATTAGTAGGAGCTACAACAATAAACAAGTAATGTTAGAAAAATAACAGTCAATTAAAATTAGGAAAACAAACAATTGAAAATACTTTTGAACTTACCATCAACCTACACATTGTAATGAGATTTCAATTTTTTTTGTCTTCATCAGTAAGGACTATCTTTGTAGTGATAAGAAGCTAGTTCAAGAAAGGTAATATAGTTAATTGGTGGATGTCTACAGGCTCCATGGTAAAATATAATCTACGAACCAACAGGGGAATGGAAAACTCTGCATCCTTCTGGATGTAAAAATTTAACAAGTAATCGAGGACAACTATATTTGTTTCGAATTGGTGCATGCAGACAAGCCCTGTGAAGTTTGATTTCTACATCCACTCCTTGGGTGTATCTTGCAGTTTAACTAGCACTAAGATCTGAGGGCACATGAGATTTTTATATTGGAATTTGGAGAGAGTAGTAGAAGTGATAGTGGAGCTAGCCATTGTAGAAAGATGGAAACCGTAACAATGAAGTGATAAGAGTAAGAGCAGGTATGTTAGTCTAGGTGCACATTGGCCTAGGATACAAATGGTGATCTCAGAATGCTTTGGATGTGGAAAAGTGAAGAAATGAACCTTGTACAGTTATATATAGGGCTCGGGTTGACAACACTAGACACGTGGAAAAAAATGGTTGGTGGCGAAGTTTGAGGCATGTGTTTAGGGATGCGTGGTAAAGTTATTTGTCTAATCGTTGGCAAATGTCCAAAAAACTTGCCATCTAACCTAGATGAAACAACTCTCTAATGCAAATTAGATGACTGTCCATTTGTGCTAGATGCCTAACCAACATGGGAAGTTTCCAAAACTCACAAAGTCGACTATCCAACCCAGATAAGATAGCCATCTAACATAGATTAGATGACCGTCTATCTTTTCTAAACACCCAACCAACATGGGAAGTTGTTCGAACTCGTAAAGTCAACCATCCAACCCATATGAGACAGTCCTCTGACATAGATTAAATGGCCAAACAACCCATATGAAATGACTGACCATTCATGTTGGTTGGTTTTCCAACTATAGTAGTCTGTCATCCAACCATATTGGATAGTAGGCAACCCAAAAATTTGTACGATGATACTTGGACAACCGACCAACACCTGTCCAACCTTGTGAAACTACTTTGAACTAAAAACAATGGATTCTCCTTTGCCATGAAACACTTTTTTAGATATTTTCCATTGTTTCAAAAGTTTTTTTCGGAGATTCACCAACCATTCTACAATAATTTTTTAGGGGGGTCTTAAAATGAACCCTGATGAAAGTTATTTGGTTAAAGTAGGGTCAATCATTTATGAATTGCTGAATAGTATATTTTATTAAGTAAACTAAGATAAGTATATCAAATTCTTTATCATTGACTAGTTTAAAGTCATTATGGGGAAACAACCAGGATAAAGCCTTAAAGACAAAATTGTAAGATAATCCTAGATTGGTTAAGGATTAGGAGCACTTGATTTTGATATATTCTATAAATGAATTATTAATCTTGGATGAATGATTGTTAAAATTATTATTATAAAGTTCCCTTACAATAACCTTATTAAGTTAAATAGTTGTGGAATCTTTTTGATCAAATTTATTAGTAATGTCTGTAAATAAAAAGGAAGGGCTTACAGAATGAAATTTAAGTCTTAAATTCTAGTATTATGAGAAACTAAAGCACAAAGTTATCATGTAAGGAAGTTATGATAATTGGTTATTTTCAAGAAATTGTACATGAAGTTTTGTTACTTATATGGTTTATACTTGTTTGATGGAATTAAGATGGTTAGTATATATTTAGTTGTTTTATAATTAAACATACTTGACAGGGATATATATATATATATATAATATATATATATATATATATATATATATATATATATATATATATATATATATATATATATATATATATATATATATATATATATATATGCCAGTTCGTTGAAGTTGACCATGTAAATCTATCATTTTTATCTTTCATATTTCAAGAAGGATTAAGTATTTCAAGTAGATAGATTAGATTGTTTCATGTGTGTTCGACATGCTATATATATATGCTTATATCTAATTTTTAAACATTGATTTAACATATAAGTTAAAATTGAATCATGTAATCTTTGTTGAGCAAAAGTTATTTCGCGATATTGTAAATGACTGTTGGTCATTTATATCATCTCGAAAATAATTGTTTTACTTTTTGGACATGAAATTTATTGTACTTTAGATAATTTTTAAACCTTCTTACTCTTATGAGATGAAAAAACGATGTTTTTTTATTTTCAACTGTTGTACTTAAAGAGATTGAGAAATAAATTGGAATTAACTAATTATACTTACGATATCATTTAATATAATTTATTAAATGATAGTAATGATAACCGTGCTATCATTAATTAATCATTAATTAAATAAGTGAAACAAATAAGATTGTTTGGAACAATGGTACAAGAGTTATGAAATACATTAATCTTTCTAGGACTCAATTGCAATAAGATAAATTTAATTACTACTTTATTACATAGTACAAATAATTAATAATTGAATGTATAATTGTACTTGATATGACACTAGCTAAGTGACATAATGATGATGAAGTACATTAGTGTAAGTGCATTGAAAAGTGAGTCAATATTGATTTAATTAATTTGAATAGAGAATGATCAGATAAACACTGTAATTATTCACAAGTAATTTATTACTTGGTTAGACCTTGTCATAAATCTCACGACATTATCTAGTGAGGGCTTAATATAACTACCTAAACTTAATAAAATGATCAAATTGAAATGATACTATAACGATACAATTCATAAACTGTCGACTAAGAATCTTCAAAATATGAAATTACGTTAATGGATGTGTTATTAATGGTTGTCCATCAATCTTATAGTGCTGATTTAAACACTTGTTGTTATACTTAACTTATAACGTCTTAGGTGTTAAGTTGACATGGAATCTAAGTCTTGCTTCTCAATTTTCTTGTACTGCTTGACTATGTTATCTTAGGTTGAGATAAGAGGAAGGGTAAAGATTAATATTTGACAAGAGTCAAAGATTAATCATTATTCTTCCCATAGGGGTCATAAGATAATGCAATCATCATACACATATATGGAGAGGTTAGACCTATACTTTAAGCCCACTTAAAACATAAATCTTAATAAAATTAATTATTAAGATGAATCCAAATAATTGTGTGGGATAACTGATCAGTGATGGTATAATTTTAATTGCTCGACTTGTGTTCTATCATGAAACTAAGAATGCAAAGACATAACTTGAAAAATTTGGCCTAAGTAGTGTAATAGCTGAATACACTGTCGGATCACCTAGTTCCTATTTAAAAGTGTGTGATGCCGATTGAATTTTAGTAAGCTGATTTTTAGGTAGACACTAAGGAATTACATTAGTTCAAAAACCTAACTAACAAGGTTAACCAATTACATACAAGCTATGCATACTCGAAAGAGGAAGATAAAGGGGATCAAGTAGATCCAAATGACCTTTACATCTACATATGGTTTTTAAATATTATCATATTGATTGTAAACTATATTACTTGCTGGATTATTATTACTACATTATAATATCATTGAATGCATGTAATGGGGTTAAGGTTTTTTTTTTAAAAATTCCCTTAATATGGAGTTTAATAACATTGAGTGTTACAGTAACTGATTGTAAACAATGGTATACAACTGCTAAGTTTAATATGACACAAAAAAAAAGCAAGTAAGTATGATACCTTAAGCAAGAGGTATAGAGAGAATGACTTAGCTGATTAACACTTGATCTAGGAGTGCTCTGGAATGGGAAAACTATTGAATAATAAGTGAAAAATATTGTCAATGCTCAAGATAAATTCTATACTGTAGGAATAAGGCCATACATATCTGCCCACGATTAGATAGGGGCACGTAGGCACTAGAGACCTCTGTTGGATGCCTATGATTGTGCAGATGATCAAAGCCCGATCTTTACCCTGTCACAAAAATATCAAAAATATTCCCTATTAATCACCAACATGTCACTATTTGATCCCCAAGGTTACTTAAAACCTAAAAAACATATATCACTTACAAAACCCAAAAACCACATCAAATGTAAAAAAGAAAGATGTAGAATGGGGATTCGAACTGACCCTGATGGTCACCCCAAGAGTGAAATTACGATAGAGAATTACACTACATCTTAGACTCCATGTAGTTCTAGTGTGTGTGTGTAAGAATCATCCCCTAGGATTCCCTTGTGCAAATTCACTTGATAGCGGGATATAGTTAGATGTAGCAATGTAGTAAAATGTGTGGATGGAATAAAAAACTTCACCTTACTATGTTGTGTATAAATAAAATGTAGTCTCTTGTCCCTTGAATGGATGCTAGATGGATGCCTTGAAGTGCTTTAGGTGCCTATTGATGCAAGGTTATGTGATGACAGTATATGCTTAGTGCTTGGACCTTGATTTTGAACACATAAATATGTATTTATATGATTCCCTTGTTTGAATTTTGTAATTGACAATTGTAAGGCTGACTCATAAGTGAAAAAGGTACCTAAAACATAAAAGAGACCCAAAAGAAGTGAGCAAGGTGGAAAAGGGTCATGGGCACCCAGAGGGGATAGGGGCACCTGGGCACTCCTATTCTAGCTAGGCATTGGTGTTTGGATCCATAAAAGATAAATAAGTACAACACCAACTGGGTTGTATGGTGTATAAGACCAAAAAGAAAACAAAAAACAAAGACAAGATGCGAAATACAGTCATCAATTACTATTTTTCCTACTTAAGAATCATATGAATTATAGTATGTTTTTAGGACCTAGAAATGTACCCAAGTGCATGATTTAGTGTCTACATTTTCCCCCTATTTATGTTGTTGAGTGAATACTTGATAACATAAAGTAGATAAAAGATGCATACCTGATAACCATGTAGAGTGTGTAGCGAAATACATGCCAAGTGGACAAGTGGAGCATGAAATGAGTGCAAAATAAAGTGTGGAAACTAAGAAAGGAAAGTGAACCTAGGGGTGAAGCGTATGCATTGTACCATGTTGTTGTACTTTTTGATGCTACTTATTGTAAGGAAGAACCTACAAAAATAAGAGTAAAACTGTAGTCAAAGTCATGTATGTGATAAATCAAAGAAAAATGTGCATAATTATGTAAAAGTAAAAGTGTATAAAAAGAAATTGTGCATATGATGTAGAAGAGTGTAAAAAGATAGAAAAAGTTTCCTAAAACTGTTGTGTAGAATGAGTTTTTTGGGTGATCTCATGCCAAGAGTAATTGTTTTGGGTGAATCATGCCAAGTGAAAGTTTTTTGGATGATCTGAAGCCAAAGAGAAAGTGTTGGGGAGAGAGGTCTAGTGTTACTATCCTTCCATGACTCTATCCGATAAAGACCACTAGAGATGGTGTGTCCCTGTTTTGTTCTTACTATCCCTGATTTGTTTGAAATATATTGATTGTTCTGATTGAAATGGAGATTACATGCATTTTGTTTCTAGAGGACTGTGCTTGATATTGTCAAAATGATCTGAAGGCTTATGTGAACTTATCTGATATGAGAAACTAATTGTGTATGCCCCTAGGCCATGAGCTCTAGGGGAGGACACATGTACCCATGCACTCCTATCTAAGCTTGGGTGCTGGTGTCTATGCTATGATTTTGACCCATGTCTTATTTTGAGCCAGTACTGTAACTATAACTTGTGCCAATTCTATGTTGTACTATAGTGTGTTGTAGTTACGAGTTGTTTTATGGGGTGATTTTTTCACCCAATATACACCCCCGTCATTTGGAGTGCATGTAACTTTGGTAGGAGTATGATGAAAAAAGAGATGCACTGATGATGATATGAACTCTATCCTTGTAGGGATAGATGATTTGTATGGTAGAAATCGAAACATGAAAAAGAATGGCTAAAAATATGTGTTAGTAGCAAAAGTAATAACATGTCATAGAAAAACAATGTAACAAGAAAATATGCATACAATATAGAGCGTGAAAAGTGGCTTTCAAACATGGGACATCCCTCACAATGTCACAAAACAATCAGGGCTGAAGCAGCCAAAAGCATACAAGCAGTGATCAAACAAGACATAGGGTATAGCCTATAAAAAATGTCATATAATAGCAAACAATTTCAAACAAGATGTAACAAAAAACCATGGTGGTATATAGACCTGCAAGGAAAATTCTGCACATGAATCACCTATTAGCATGTTAGAAAGATACAATTTATGTCAAAGCATGCATGCATGAATGTAAAGTAGCGTGCTAGTAAGAATAAGAAGTGGTATACAATGAAATGATAACACCTGTAATGTGTGAGAAATTAGATTCCCCAAGAGCCTTGATGGGATTGGTAAGAGGTATAGTGCTACACATCATTGCAATGTGTAGAGTCCTATAAGATATTTACATTCACTCCAAAATACCAAGTGAACATGCATGTGTATATAGAAAAGATATTGACATACTTAATATCTGTCTAGCATGGGAAACAAAGTGTACATGTAAGTATTAACAAGAAAGGATAAGTGCAACCAAGATATGTAGTATGTTGTGTATGAGTGTAAATAAATGGAATGCAAAGTGTGAAGGTGGATAAGAGTAGAGTGCCCCCCAATGGGTGTGTATGAGATGAGGTTCATTTATAAAATACCCCTCCACAATCAAGAATGAATAGGAGAACAAGAGTACGTCATCGGGAAATGGTTTGAAAATGTGCACTAGAAATATAGATAATTAAGAATGAATAAGGTGAGGTTAATTTCAGATTTATACCCTCAACATTCGAGTATGAACTGTGGAACTAGAGTTCGTCATATGGTAATGAAAATATAATGCATGTATTAATGTGCATAAGACTAATGTAAAAATTTTTGTGTGAAGCACAAAGCATGATAAGAGAAATTATATAAAACTTATGATTCTAGGATGGGGGGAGAAAGTGTGATGTCCCCCAAGTGTGTGATGGAGATATTTCTAGAGATGGAAGAGAAAGCATGCCATGGTGGTGAATATGGTAATGTGTTAGGAGTATCGGTATTGGTGTTAGGAAGAGTATATTTTCCAAAGTAATTTGTAGCATTGAGAGAAGATGTGATGTAGAGCCCTGCATACATGCCTCAAGTCACCCAAAATTTTGATCGGAAGTCACATAGACAATTGTATCATTCACTCTTCTCAAAAGCCATCATCTTGCTAAAAATTGCTCAATATGCCAAAATTCACTAAAACACTATATTAAGATTCAAAATCACTTCAAACATGTTTAACAACACTAGATACACTTTCTCAAATCAATTTCACAATATCATCTATCACTATTTTCCTTTTTGACCTTGATTTTGCCTTATAGCCCTGAAAATGGACAAATTTCACCAACCAAAAATTTGTAAACCTATCTGGTAAGATTTTTAGGCACCCATTTAGCCCATTAAGGTGCATATCAAATTTCAAGTCTAAAATGTTCTTCAATAAAAAGTTATGTTACATTTTACAATTTTTCCTAACTTGCCAATTAGCCCTATTCTAACACAAATCCCCAAACTTGGAAGAACATGCAAAATTCCAATGAAAAATAGTTAGATTTTTAGATACCCTTTTTCTTGCTCTTTCTTTTCACTAATGGGTTTTACTCAGTTCCTTTCCTAACTCACCTAACACCAAAAACCTCCTTTTAGCTTGTTTCTTAAGTTTGAGCTAGGGTTTCATATCAAAATTAGGGTTTTGAACTCTCTTCATTATAAAACCTCATCAAAAACTTGAATTTACATATTTTTGACTTGTTCAAATCATCCTCACTATTTCACCCATTTACGTCTTCCTATTTTTTTTATCAATTATCATATTTTGGCTTCCTTAGCCTCATTAAACCTTTAAACAATATCTTAAGTCTCCAAAATCCTCTAGGACAAGGCATGCACAATTTGGGTCTGTCTTTTCTATTCTTTAATGAAAAATCTTATCACAATGCATCTATACTTACTCTCACAAGGAAAACACTCAATATCCACCTAATCTTCCATTGCACAAGATCTTTTTAACTTATTATAGCATATGACACAGGTCAGGGGTTCTTAACACCTTTCCTCAGTCCAAAATGCCAAACTTATTACATTAATTGAATAGTTTTAAACCACTTCAATAGTACCACCATTCACAAACACTTTCATAACCTATACATAACCCTGAAAATCCAAGGAACATTATAACAACTAGTTTTCATATCATCTTACCTTTTCCACATGGTAACTTGGATTAAGTTATCATTGTTTCACTATCACTTATTTACAATCTCATTGTTCCTGTCAATTCCTTCTCTAGTAGCCTTCATCATGTTCTTTATAGGTTTGCACCATTCTCATACTCCTATAGCATATTCATTTGCATGTATTGATGAAAGAAAACCCTTATATAATGCAATTCATTACCATATACATTCAAAACACAATTTCATACAATAAAATGAAGCTTTCGCTAAATGAGGACAGTAAATTCCATAGCTCCTTAAGCCTTAGAGGCTCTTTCTTAGAAAATACCCTCCTTCTCCAACCTTTAAAATCTTCACAACAACCTCTATTCAAATTGTTCACTCACCATAAGAAGGATGAGAGTTAGCTAGATTTCATACCTTTACTCAAGCATAGTTAGAACAACCATGGTGAGTTTACACTTTAGGTAGAGGTCAGAGGAGTGTAATCAAGACCTGAATACTTTATTCCATAAACATTAAGCCTACACTAACCCTTAGAAGTCTAACTTACTAACACTTAGGCTTGATTACTCAACTAGCCTAATTTGAACATTCAAATGTGAATTTTGGAGGGAAACATCCAAAATGCCACTTATTACAAAATGAAGGGTCCATATGGACCAAAACACCTAAAACACCCTATTAAGACTAGTCAATCCTAAATTTGCTTTATTTACATGATGCTCCTGCATCATACTCCCCATGTGGAGAGAAAAGATCATGTACAGAAGACCTGTTCTTCTTTCTTCTTTTCCAGTTATGCTCCACTTATAAGATTCTTCTCTTCATTGCCACATTCTCTTCATTATTTTCAGCATCATGCTTCCTTGAATATTTATTCTTTATCTTCATATTATTCTTATTGTCTTTACCCCTAAGAATGAGGTCTTCAAATATTATTTTCTTCATTTGAGCTCATAAATGAACTTCCTTTTCAATTCTTTTTATCTATTTTTCTATTGTACCCACAAATTCATAAATATAGACAACTTTAGATTAAAAAACAAGAGACTTTTAAGTCTCTTCATCTGCTTTCTCTTCATTTTCTTCTTCTTTTTTAGTCTTCTCTTCCATCTCTCCAATGTTTGCTTCTTTATAATTCACTTCTTCATTATTTAAAGCACATTCAAATTCCCATAACTCATCTTCTAAATACTCTTGGCTGATATATTCAAACTGAAAATCTGTTTTTGCTTTCTCTTCTTTGAATCCTTCTTACAAAATGAATGTCTTCTTTATCACATATTTGATTTTTTCTTTATTTTCTTTGCTTGCCTTCTTTTCCTTCATTTTTAACTTGTTTTCCTCCTCTTTTATCTTCTTCTCTAGCTATAGTCTCTTTTCTCTCTTCATGAGTGACCTCAAAGGCCACTTTACTACTTTCCTTAATACTATTTTCATCTCTATTTTCATTTCTTGCCTTTACATTTCTCTCTAATTCATCTAGATGCTCCATGCTTTTTCTTAACTATATGATCTCTTTTTCTTCCCACAACTTTATTTTCCTCTCTTCTTCTCTCATTCTTTCTTCTTTACTTTTATTACCACTCCTCATCAAATTACATAAATCTCTTGCTATCTAAGCCTCCATATCCTTTCTAGCAAGTCTTTTCACCTTGCCAAATCTCACCTAGGTTTACTTTCTTACCTAGTCTTTTGACTTCTATTCCTTTATTCACTATCTCCTCTTTATTCAATTTTTCTTCACTTCTCAAAGGAGCAACCCGACATTCCACACATATTCAACTCACAAGAAGGAAATAATTAGCTTCAACAACTTTAATCAACTCAGTCACATTAATCAAAACAACTATATACATTGTTTTCTTAGCAAAAATCAACTTTTACCTTCAATTAGTAAGATCAAACTTCTTTAATTCTCTCGATTTGATATCAAATGATGTATATCCCTGCATTATTGCATTAAATCACCCAAAATGTTTATTATAAGTCACAAAGATAATTTTATAATTCACTCTTCCTGCAGAAAAGATAAGTTGTTAAAGAAATGGTAGACTACAAATGTTAATGCTAGATCCATTATCAACTAAAGTTTATTTAACCCTTATATTATTAATTTGAAATTTGATATAAAGGGGAGGATCATTATTTAAGACAACCTGGGAAGAAATTTTAGTAGATGTAAAAGTTATATGTTCTTCGTTAACAGAGAGTGATCTAGTGAGTCTATGGTAAACATATTCAGGAGAGATGTTAGGATGAAGGTAAGTATTAGAAGAAAAGTGAATTTTATTTGCACATTTAGGATTGTCCTGTAAGAAGGCATGGATGGAGATACTCATATTGGGAAAAATAGCAAGAAAGAAGGGGCTAAGCGTGTTCAAATGTGGTTTCACCAAATGATTTAATTTAATTTTACTTATTTAATTAAACCCTATTACACAGAAACTAATTGTCAACAATGATTTACAACTACTACGTATAATATGACGTAAGAAAATAAGTAATTATGAAACCTTAAGAAAGAGGTATAGAAAGAATGCCTTAGATGATTAACACTTGATTTAGGAGTGCTTTGGACTGGGAAAACTATTGAATAGAAAGTAAACAATGTTTTCAATGCTCAAGATACATTTTAGACTATAGGAATAAGGCCAGACAAGAGTTCCTGGGTACTGGAGACCTCTGTTGGGTGCCTATGACTACATAGATGGTAAAAAACTGATCTTTACTATGTCGTACAAGTGTCACAAATATTTCCTGTTGATCATCTATGTGTCGTTGTTTGATTACTGAGGGTACTGATAACCTGTAAAAAAGTATCACCTATAAAAGCCCACAAACCACATCAAATCCATAAAAGAAAGATGCATAATGGGGAGTTAGACTGATGCCAGTGGTCACCTTGAGAGTTAAATTACAACCAAGTGCTGCACTACATCTCAGACTCCATGTAGTTCTAGTGTGTGTGTGTGTGTAATAATCATACATTAGGATGCCCTTGTGCAAGTGCACTTGAGAGAGGGATATAGCTAGATTGTAGTAATTTAATAAAATGTGTGGATGGAATAAATAAATTACCCTACCTATCCTGTGTATGTAAAAAATGCAGTCCTTTGTCCCTTAAATGGATGCTATATGGATGCCTTGAAGTGCTTTAGGTTCCTTTTGATGCAATATTAGGTGATGATAGTATATTCTTAGTGCTTGGTCCTTGATTTTGAACACATAACAATGTATTGATATGATTCCCTTGTTTTAATTTCATAATTGACAATTGGAAGTTTGACCCATAAGTGAAAAAGGTTCCCAAAAGATAAAAAAGACCTAAAAGAAGTGAGTAAGGTGGAAAAGGGCCAGGGGCACTGTACGATGGAAAATTAACATGCAAGCATGGGAATCTACAAGTACCTCTTCCTCGTACCCAACCTCTCGAGGGTCGTGTCAAGACAACCGATGAATGTTGAATGCGGATAGATACAAACAAGCTAATCAGGTAATCTTAAATCCTCAATATGTAATAATGGAATATGCAAATCTAAGGTGAAGAAGGCCCTCCTAACTTGAATTGGTGTAATGGTTTGTTTGGATATAATGGCTGCTTGGAGGCTCCAATCAATGTCGATCTCTGCCGAGATCTTGTTTCTTGGTTATTGGATACGTGGGAAGTGACCTGTGGGAGCTTCGTATATATCTCCAAATAAGGTCATAAAAGTAGTGGTAGGTGATTTAATGGATTTGTAGTGAACTATGGGTGTTTTTTTGGTCTAGACCCAAAAATATTAGATTGATTGGATTATATGTTTAATACAGAGAATTGTACTATAATATCTGGTGGGAGTGGTGAGGATCTAAATACCAGCGTTCGTAAGTCGGTGTCAATACTT
This sequence comes from Taxus chinensis, assembly GCA_019776745.2. Lineage (NCBI taxonomy): Eukaryota > Viridiplantae > Streptophyta > Pinopsida > Cupressales > Taxaceae > Taxus > Taxus chinensis. The sequence goes on from CM034153.1 coordinate 232,798,973, forward strand.
GACTGGTTTGTTGGCCCGTTGGGTTGTGGGACTTGGGGATCAAAACCGTGAGTTCATGGTTGTTTGTGGACTTGTTATGGTCATGTGAAGAATCAATCCCTTCTCCCAACTATCTAGTAATCATATGTTTTTTCAGCCTCTACGTTTAGAACTAGAAGTTGTATGATTTTCTCAGAGTACCTAATAGGTGTTATGGCAATTTGAATACGTAAGATAGTATCTATGTCAACGAGGAGGTCTCCCATGTTAGGATGTGGAACCAAAGGATCATAACCAAATGTTTTGTCTCATTTGAATCCTTGCACAGTCATTCAAGTGTTTTATTAAGGAGATCTATAGTTTGAATGGTTTGACCAGAATGTGTAAGCTTTGTTGTCTTCGATATTTAATCCTCTTAGTTGCTCACTAATTGCTTTTAAGTTTGCTATTACTCGAAAGACCTATATCCTAAGGTCTTGATCTATATCAGCTAAAGTCATGGGTAGATTTGGTTGAGGTACTATGGGTTCAAATATATATTCTCTAGGCTCTCTAGGTCCTGTGATTTTCATACAAAATGATTCAACTTTTAACTAACATTTAATAAACTGATTACAAAATAGGTATTTACACTATGTAAGCATCCTTCTATTTTGTATTTTTCAACAACGTATTTCAATGAAATTTGAAGAGCAACTACTCTAGTATATTTATAAAATGGACAACTAATCTAGAAACAGAATAAAAACAAGCAACGTAGCCTGGAATGGCTATTCGCCTGTGCAGTTGTGATATTATCCTAAATATCTAAGAAGCTATATATTTGAATTGAAAAGACTCTCGATCCTACCTTAGAAGTGAGGAATGAATCATAGTTTCTCAGAAACTATCAATCCCCACAACTTCCTCGGTGATATAGAGAGCAAACTTTTGACTGAAATGAAATGATTTACTACTCTATTTGATATGTTGTAACTAGAAATTTGATATCTCAAACCTGGTGTTTATAGAATAGTGGTAAATCTAGTTATGTGTGATTTCATCCACTCAGTTTGATCTCCTTGTTCCTTTGTTTCCTCGTGAATCCAAAAAGTGTGTATATGATAGTATCAACAAAAGATGGTATTCAAAAAATGGCAGATTTGGATATAGACCGAATACAATGCGAGTAGGAGAGGGATAGAGCAAGTGAATAGAGCTTGACTATGAAATTCCTAGCGGGATTTATTATGGGAATACAACACAAGTGTACCGAGATTTTTAGAATCTATTCTTGTGAAAAAACAAAACCTGTAACTTTAATGGATTCTAGTCTAGAAATGAATCTATTCTATGCTAAACTGATTGTATGAAGTAGCAATGGAACAAGACTAAAACAAGAAGATTATATGACCTCTAAAACACCAACAATGGAAGCAAAACATGAAATTGGCAGAATTCTAAGCAAGAAATTGAAATATTGAATAAGAGAATTGAGAAGATGAGGGGCCATTTGTACTTGAAAACAAGCTGGCTATTTATAACCAATTCATTTACCAGAGGGTAACTCCCATTTGATCTCTTTTACTATAAACAAAGGAAAAAAACTATTCCTAGGGGACCAAAAACATTAATGCAAGCCAAAGTTGTTGAAGAAAGCGTGTAAAACTCAAGATTTACGTTTGATGCGATTGTCGGAGGAATCTAGAAAACGTGAACAAAATCGCCACCCTGTGTAGGGTGGCGGTTATGGGACCGCCGCCCAGGCAGGGTGGCGGTTCCGTCACTGAAGAAAAAAATGCAAGAAGAAAGGGGGGAATAGGGGAAAATAAGGCATGTGGGATACAAGCATATACATGGCGAATCTTTTTTGATTCTGAATGCCTTGCAAGGAGATTTGTATCATCATTGGGGCATGTGTAACATCATTCCGGCATTGCAGTACCCTACAATTTCAGGTACGTAAAAGCACCCAGAGGGGATAGAACCACCTGGGTGCTCCTATCCTAGTTGGGCGCTGGTGTCTGAAGCCATAAAAGATAAATAAGTAAAATATTGACTGGGCTATAGGGTGTGTAAGACCAAATATAAAACAAGAAACAAAGATAAGAGGCAAAATACAGTCATCAATTATTGGTTTTTGTGCTTAGGAGTCATATGAATGCTAGTATGTGTTTAGGACCTAGAAATGTACCCAAGTACATGATTTAGTGTTTACAATATATACACAAGTGAAAAATAGTGATCAAAAACTTGAAATGCTTCAATATCAATTATAGAATTGAAAACTGGGTTGATGTAGTACTGTACGAATTTTGTGCAACCTAGATGTAGAGTTGTACGGTCTTGATTAGAAGTATACGGTTTTGGACCCCTTAACAGTTTAACTCTGAAAATTCTTGTGTGCTTCACTTTCCTAGAAATTCCCTTCATTATATGTCACTCTTTCGAAAAGAACCTCAAGATGACCTATATCCACTTGCAACAAATTGGAAACCTTAGAAACTTGCAATAACCTTCATCAGAGCATTAGATAACCAAAAGGATAAATCACGTGTATAGTGAGGCTGAACTACCCTTGGTAGTGAAATCGGTTAAACCAATCAAGTGTTGCACTACATGACCTCATGTGGGGTCAATCCTCATGTAGTTTTCATAGATGTTTGTGCAAGTGTGTTTGATCTAAGTCAACCCCCTATTGGTGCCATCATGTCTCTTAACACAAAGAATACTAGGCTAATCATAGAATTAGAATGTACCAAGGTGCAATAATAGCATGATCTAGTGTGATTTATATGTGTGACCTAACTCTTTATTCATTAAAACATTTTAACAATTCTTGGATTGACTTTTATCTTGTTAAGACATGGTTCTAAGACATTTGCATGCTTGGAAATGGAGGAAGCTAAAATTTTTGACCTAATTGAGTGCTTCAGACCTATAATAGGGGTTGCTCTAATTTATGTGAAACTTATTTAGGAATATCATGGAGAGTCTTGAGTTCTTTTAGAATGATACTTGCAACACTATCTTGTAAGACTACTTGGTGAGTTATAAAGTGATATTGACTTGCTTATATAGCCTTTCGTAGGTTGAATATTATAATAAGGTCGACCTTAAGAAGATGAAATGCCATAAAAAAGATATTAAAATTGAAAATGGAGTTAGAAGATCAAATAGGGTAGGATCGCACATGTTGGCCAAGATCATATAATACATCCTCACCAAATCATACGGTCATGGAAAATAAGTATGTGGTGTAAAACATGACATTCTAGAATGATGCTTAGGGATTGTTTACTACTTTGATTAATTAATATTTTTTGAATTTGTGATAGAGCAGAATGTGGAGTTAAGAGTCATAAAATAGCTAGAGAGATGTACTAATTGGATTTTGAATCTAAGCATTTGTATTAGTAAGGGAACATGGCTAAACTTGTCATTGTCAAAGGATAAGTTACCAAATTTTAGTGTCTATTGTTGCATGTGCATTGAAAATTAACTCTACCACATATTTTTATGAATTGATGTGAGATTTTTTTCACCAATATACCTCACAAGATGGATCACTTCCATTAGCACTAACATTATTCAATTAACCACCATTAGTTTGGCAATGATCAATTGCATTTCTAAACAAGTGGGCACATGTTTCATCTTCTATAGGATTTTGGTGAAATCACCTTTCTTCACCTTAGAGTCGGTTATAGTATTTTAATATTATTATTTTGTTTTTAATTATTTGTGCATGTTTATGCCATCATTCAAAATTCTAATAACATGAACTATTACTTTGCCATCTATTTCTATTCTTCTCCCCATAAAATACACATGGCTCCCATGCGATCTTGACAAATCCTATGTAATTATCTCCTTAGGTTTCCTTACCTAGGTAGATGTAGATGCTAAAATTTGGTAACTTGTCCTTGTATAATTCCAAGTTTGATCATGTTCTCTTTCTAATCCAAATGCTCACATTTTAAATCTAATCTCCTAATCTTTATAATTTTTCTACAACTCGATTATTTTTACGCTCTATTATATCATTAATTATGAATATTATTTATTCAAAGTAGCATAAAACATATGATATTCATGACACAAATTTTAGTTTTGGTATTTCTGTCTCTAGTTTGAAAACATATGGAAGGGTCAGAATGTGAGCTCTGGTCTTGGCCAACCTGTACGGTCTCACCCCTTCATATTCATTGACTCTGGTTTTCATTTCAAATTCTTCTTTAGGTCATTCCATCTTCCTAGGGTCTACCTTATTGGAATATTTCATCTATAAAAGGCTATATAAGAAAATCATTATCATCTTATTGTAGACAACAAAATTGGGTCACACTCCCCTTGGTCCCCTTACGAATAGACAAATTAAACACATTCACCTAACCATGATCCTTATACCCCACATTAATATTAATTTAATTATTTACAATTAAATTAATACTCAGCCTCACTTAATTCATTATTTAATTACCTTAATTAAAACCAATTTCCACCTCACCATAGACCTATTCATAGCATGTTTCCATAACTAACTAAGACTTAGCCGTACTTACCTTAATGAACTAAGACTTAGTATAATCCTAAAAGAACATTCCTATTCTTCCTCTAACCACATTCTCACGTGTCTAAGTGCAATGTTCCATTTAGACCAAGCACAAAGAAGAAAAAGCTAGAAAAAGATAACCAAGATTTTCTATTTTAGGCAACCAAGGATATTTTGCCTTAACCGACGCCGGTCAACCCGAAACCGAAACCGGTAACCCTAAACCATCGTTGGTTACCATATAGCCATTTTGGTAACCTTATTTGAGAGGTTAGACACAATCTCAAGTTTTTGGAGCAAAGGAGATCTACATGCAAGAAATAACCAGAGCTATTTCACACATCTGAGAAGCCATAGCTAGCACAACCATTGATCAAAAGGTATTTGCATTCACAGGAGCATTCTGGGAAGCACTGCCATGACAATGATCAACATTTCACTGATCAACCATTACCACAATTTAACCATTGAACTTGCACAACAATAAATGTGTCTCTAACTTGCACCATTTCATTTCTATTCAGTTTATAAGATTCCTTCACCTTTGTTTATAAACCACCAGTTATATTTTTACCCCACCACTATTGCCATCCTGTGAACTTGACCATTCCCATTGCTCATAACCATTTTAATCACCTATGTATAGTCTTGAGTACCTCTGAATATTCCCAAAACCTCCCCATACCTAAACCAAATCCTTACCATCTTTGATTTAGTCTCAGAAAAATCCAAAACCATGAACTATTGAGTTATTACCAACCCACAGTAACCATCATCGGTTATTACTAAATTTTCGTTGGTCATACCAGACTAACATTGGTATCTGTATTTGGTAGTCCTACTAATACCAAATCCTAATAACCTTTTCTAAGTGACTCAAGTGACCTAGAATATGACCTTGACCTATTCCAGCACCTTAATTATTTACCTCATTTCCAGATCTGATCATAGCCTAGTCTGTTATGTCAGATTTGCTTATTGTATTTGGATGAGATACCTAAATCATATCAAATATAGTAAAAACTTGTTTATTTATATCATTTCTTACATTAAATTGTATTAAATAGTGGGTTGAATGCCACCAAGGAAGTATCACACTTCCTGGATCTGCATACGCTAGGTAACCCACTGACATATATTATTTAACTCTTTCTTGTGGTCTTGTTGTGTATTTCAAGTAGTTCCTCCTAGCCAAAAGGAAGCTCTCATAGTTAACATTAGATCAAGAAGTCAGAACATGCACAATAACCTTCAAACCTACCATCATAATAGGTATTCATCCTTGGCCCACACCATTATCCGTTTTGTCTAAAAACTTAATGAAAACGGTGAAAATGTTTGGCACACCTGGTGGGACCCATCCAGGGTTCCTTGAATTTTACTCATTCCTAGGTGAAAGCTGTGTGTTTGTTTCCCTTATAAAAATATTACACACTTATTTTCCTCTCTGGAATCTTCCTCTCTTTCCATTGTCTAAAAGTAATAGTGTTTTTTGATGCTATAACAAGAATACTTGTTTTCTTTCATTAGTGAAAGAACATTCCTCTTCCTATTCATTATTTGTTACATCGAATATCACACTTTGAGTTGGGATTAAAAAACTTGCATAGCATTCTGATTCATTACATCTTAGCTCAGATTAAAATGAGGGCAACCTATATGCTGGAAGCCATGTCCAATTAATGGTTGACATAACTGAATTGTAGAAAAGCACATTCTTTCTTCTCTCTCTTTGCCAAACTGTAAAAAGTGGAATATATACATCTTCTTAAACAACATCCCACTCAGAAGAAGCTATCAATGATCACATGATCAGAGGATTGAAAGTGGGCACCTAGCTGGTTATCTCTATCTAGTACCCTATTAGAGAATGATCTGCCCCTGCCATAACATAACCTGAAACCTCACCTTTATAATTTCCTTCTTCATAGGAAGCCTTCCCAACCAAAAAATCTACTCTAAATTCATGAGTCAATTTTTTAAAATAACATAAGCTAAATATACTAAATTCACTTGTTGGGTTACGTATTGTTCTTATTTTTATGCTTGACTTGCATTTTGAGGTGTGAGGATACAATTATTCATTTTTATTTTTTCCTTTCACACTCTGCCATCGCAATTGGAGTATTATGAATTTCTCAGAGTGTGTCAAGTTCTCATCTTATCATCCACAGAATTTTGGGTTGATTATTAATCTAATCTAAATTCACAAACATTCATTTTTCTTCTTTCTTTAGATTTCACAGTAATTGGCATCGGTCTAGTGACCGCTGTTAGTTTACATCTGACCGCCATCGATTTACCTAACCGGCATTGGTTCCTTAATGTTATGGTTAATTTACCCAAAAGACACTTATCTCATCTTCTCTTCTATTTTGAGTCTCTGTGTATCATTGTACTCTCTGTACTCTAATAACAGTCACCCTATATAACTTTCTTTTCTGAAAATCATCAATTTCTGCCTCATTTGCTAACACTATGATTTCCTCATAGTAACCGATATTGGTTCCTGTAACTGACATTGGTCACCCCTTGACTGTCATCGATCACTCTATTTTGATTTTAATCAAAAAATTTACCAATTTTCCCTCCTAGAATTTTTTTTGTCCCATCTCTGCTATTCCATGTGTCATTTACAGAGTACAGTTCACCTGATATACATTGATTCACATGGTGTTGACTCGCAACAAAACTAACACCCTTGTATTTCATGCCAGCCGTCAGCCACTCCCACCTAGTCCATCACTGCCATCCATTATGTCACCTATGGATCTAACTAAAATTATTCCCATCGCTACTGATGATGAGGAGTTCGTGAGAATCCTTGACCAGAATCCCAATGCCCTCCAGTATTACCTTGCTCATTCTTCCACCCGTGATTCCTCAGGATAGTTAATATACAACATGCTCGTATATATCCCTATTACTTTAGCCCCCACTTCTGTGTCAACTAGCACCAATTCAGCACTTCTGTCATCTAATTTATCACCTGTGGTGTCTTAGCTAAATCCCATAGCCACTATAACTGTAACATCTATGTCATCGGTTGCACCCACGACATCGATTGTACGTCTAATAGCCACTATAAGTATAGCTTCATCTGCTCCTGCCATTTCAAATATACCTATCACATCGCAACCACCTTTAGTGTCAGAAACTTACACCCCTTTCCAAAACCTTTTCCTTTCTATCCCACAATCCTTACCCCTAATCGCCACTAGAGTTATTACAACTACCCCACCCACTTACACATACTACCAACAACCCCCAACCTCATCTATCACTTACACTGGCTATGTGCCACCTACATCTATTCTTCCTATGTAATTCTCATAATCATCACCACCATACACCAATATACCACCCACTTCATACATTAAGCATCAACCCCCTTTTTCTGCCAGGGGCACCCATTCATCCCAACCTACTAACGACCTCATTAAAATGATGATGAAGAAGATGCAAAACTTAGAAGCATCTAATGATGCCTCCCGTAATTCTTTAACATATGATGAAATATGTAACAAGCCTATCCATCCATCTATTCCCATTTGTCCTTACCTAGTGCATTGGGAAATGCTTAAATTCAATCTCTTCAATAGTAAAGAAGACCCACAACAACACTTGTGGTCATTTAAACATGGGTGTTACCTAATCTCCAATGATGATGCTTTGCTCCTACAAACTTTACCAATGTCCTTGACAGGACCAACATTGGATTGGTATAGTAGACTACCTCGACATTATATTTATTCCTTTAATCAAGTAGCCCAAGCTTTCTTAGATCATTTTTCAATAAATGTTACCAAGAAAGTCACCATGACCGATCTCTATTCAACCCGATAGTATGAAGATGAATCTATCATAGATTTCATTTCTTGCTAGCGGAGTCTTATTAACCAATTGACATTCCAACTACCTCAGACTGAACTTATTGAGATGTTCACTAGAGCTTGTGCTAGACACATCTCACCAACTCTATAATTCCAAACCTTCCGAACCTTTGATGAAGCTTTCACAATGGTTCAAAAACTAGAAATTCATGCCATTGAAGAAAAGAAGTTCCAATTACGAAACAAGAACCTCAAAATAACTATTCAAATCCAAAAGGATCTGCCAACATGGTAGTCCTCAAGGTGGGTCCACCTCATCATTCTAATTAGGCCCAACCCTCTTCCAATATTTCTCCCATCTAAGCCTTTGAGATCTGATGAGAACAACAGAAATACAATTCGATTAGAGAGCCCTATTTATCAATCTTGGAAAAGCTTCTTAAAACTGGAGCCATTACACTTCCTCCCATAAAATCTCATACAGGTTTTGATCTTGATCGTCCCATGTTGGCATGGTATAAATAACATGACTACTATAATTATCATCATGTTAAAGGACATAGTGATAGTAGATACATAAATTTTAAAAACGTTGTTCAAGAGATGATAGACAATGGAGACTTTTTCATAGACAATCCGAACGTGCCAAAAAATTAGAATTTACACATCTTCAAAAATTCGTCCCCTAATCATAAACCACCATCCAATCAAAATAGTGAATCTTCATCTAGTGATAGCAATGTCCGTGAGGTTCACGTAGTTTTTGATATCATGCCAACTGTTCCTCAAAACCTACGTACTTCATCTATTGAGGAAATCTTGGCATGAGCTCCTCCACCCACAGAGGAGAATACTTCTTCTACTTCTCCACCCACAGAGGAGTCCACCTCATCTCCCCTTTCTCTCACAAAGGAAATCACACTTTCTACCAATGTTATGTCATCGTCTGCTTCCCATCCTTCTGAACTGTAAACACTTGTTACTCTCTCATCCACAAGAGAATCATCATCACACTCTCCTTCCACCAAGAGAGAATTTTACCTTACCTGACCTATTATATCTCCTACACATGGGATATTCTTCAGACATGTCACTACCTATCGAGGATAATTTTCCCCTAGCATCCCAAGACCCTATTGACATGATCTTAGCTCTTTTACCTATAGAATTTGAGGCTAGCCAATTTTTTGTCTCATAGACCTATTTTACAGGTATTTCCACCTAATCCATTCCATCATCTTCTTTAGTAGTCCCATTTTCATGGTTGGTTGATCATTTGGATTATGTTGATCATTCCATGCTCTGGGAATGGCTTCAACTCCCCGTTTTGACCCAAATGCAAATGTTTCCTTAAGATACTTACATAATCTACCCAAAGGTATTTTCAGAAACCAAAACTACATTGACCATGCAAATGCAAATGGATTCCTTTTCATCATCCCTACCTCCATTCAAACTTCTACTCATCACTAGAACTATTCCTAAACCTAAAAACCTACCCACACTTATCCCCCACCTGTATCTAGACCCATCACTACTTTGGGTGTTATGCCGATATCAAGCCTTACTCTCCCACCTGTCAGATTGGACCTAACTACATCTTCCCAAGTCCACAACAACATTATCCTGTCACCTAAAAGGAAAACCTAACCTTCTAGGTTACATACACCAGTCTCGCCTACCACACCTTTGTCACCTTCCCCCCTTCCATCCATCCTAGGGTCTCATCCATCAACCTTGATCAAATAGTCTCCTACCCAAGGCTAGTCAAAATCTAAACAACCTACTACTACATCACGAGCCTTTTTTACACCTCATCCACCTAAAAACCAAACTCCCTCACCCTCACCCATGCACTTCTTGCCATCTATACCTCCGCAAGTTACCATAACCCCAAACTTTCCTATATGACTTCAACCAAATCCATCTACCCAACCTCTACCAATTACCTCCACCGCAACTTGGTTGTCCTCATGGGTAACCCATCATCTTCCACTATATGATTTTCCTTCTACATCCTGTACTCCCATGTCACCTTTACGTGAGAAGGTGTAACCCAAAGCTAAGAATCTATTACCCTCCAATAAGGTGGTCAAACCAACCAAAACTTCCAGTGCTATCTCTTCTACCCCACCTTTACCCAAGTATATGCCAGCAAGACCTAAGAATACTTCACATACCAAACTAGTAGACCAACCCATTCCCCCTCCTGTAAAGCCTCTTCCCTTATAATCAGCCACACCTATACCCAAACCCACACTCACTTCTCATTTTGATCTGTTAGCGGGATCCTACGCCAACATTTTCACTAACCTCTTAGAGACTTATATCATCACATTACCACCACTTCGACCATATGACCCTCTCAAACCCAAACAAAAGGGTTTTATGAAACCAAGATTTGTTCCTATCATCGTGTGCCAGGACATGATGTTGAAAATTGTAAGAGTCTGAAGACCGTTCTTCTTCAAAATTTTCCTCCTGAACAAAATTTCGACAATGATGACCTTCTCGATGAGGACCATACTCCACCTTCACCTATCACTATACATCATCATCCTTTACCCATTCAGTGATCAATATCTCCACCACCATAACCATTTTTACCACCTCCAAAATTCGAGATCAACATGGTCTGTATTAGAGAATTGGCCAACCACCACCCAAATGTCAGTGCACCCTACTCATTTCACAAGGCTCTTATCCACCGCTAGGGTTTTTCCCCTCATACTGTTACACCTTTCATGACACACCCTCTCCATCCACCCCCCTCAGATTAACATGGTTCATGTTGATGCTCGCGCTTAGAAAGATAAAGGAAAATAAAAATAAACTAGCTCATTAACCAACCCTGTACCCAATATACCATTTGCACCTGATCCCAAAATCACCATCTGTAGACCTACATACCCTATCTCTGATGGGGTCACCCATTACACAATGATAAAATAATTGCATTAGTCTCCTCTAAATATGTCTTTGTATGATCTCATCCAAAATTTCAAATCCCATAGACAAGCCCTTATAGAGGTTTTACAATCCATTGAATTTCTACCCAATGACCCCACACTAGTGGCCTCATCATGTGGCCTCACTAACCAAATCAGCTCCTCCTTCTACCCCCATGAACACTACTCAAATCATTTCCCTCAGCTTCTCTGAAGAGGATATTGTACCTCTCCAGTTAGAAGACCTTGATCCCACCCTATTCATTTCTATCTATATCGATAACATACACATATGACACATCATGATTGATGGTGGTGCTAGCATTAATACCATATCCTCCCATGCATACAATCAAATGCGTATTCCTTCTAACTGTATGCATAGTAACCCAGTTATGCTACCCTCCTTCAACGATGCCATCACCTCCACCCTTAGCATTGTTATCCTTTATGTTTGCGTAGGCCCCCACACTTTCCTGGAACTATTCTATGTTTTAGAGGGGGAATTACAATATAACCTATTGCTCGATAGACCCTGGATTCATGTCATGGGTTGTTTGGCTTCAACTTTACACCACTGTGTAAAATTTGAGCACAAGGGACATAACTACACCATCCCCGCTGACCTGTCGCCATTCAAGACCTATAACATGTTGTACTGGACCAATGATGTGCTTGTACCAGTCAAGGCATCTCCCACTACCACCACTTCACCTTCACCCATAAGCCCATCCACTAATGCATTCACCACCTCTTCCAAATCTAACCATATTATTCCTACTACCACCGCAACCTCTACAGTTGACTCATATGCTTCCCAATCATCTAGCGAGTCATCTATCCCCACTAGCCACATATCGACTACTGATCCCTTAGAAGGTTTTCTTTAACACCTCACTCTAGGGGAGTACCACCTATATAATATCGACACATTCCTCACTCTGCAAGAGTATGGGAACTTATGGTAGTACCCTAGTTATGACTACTGTATATGCAAGGTTTTTACTTATGGTCCTCCCCACCTTTACACTAATCTAACATATGGGGGAATTGATATGGACACTTATTCACCTGAAGCTCCATCCCAAACATGACCATTTTCATCTGACCTACAAACCCTCACTAATTGCTGCTTTGCCCACACTTTCCTCCACTGTTACGCATGGAAAGGCTTTGGATTTGGTTTTTACAAACATGTTCACCATACTATCATTTCCTGCACTACCTATAAACACAATGACCATAGTGGAATTGGTTTTGCTACACCACCTCCCAATAAGGCCCACGTCGAACTCATTGACGAGGAAAAAACTTCTCCACCTCATTCACCCAAGTCACCATCTTCGCCCACGGAGTCCATAGATCCCAAATCTATTCCTCCTATTTTTTTTTTTCTGTTTTCATAAACACAATTTCTCTAGTTACTCTGACCTATTAACGTGATGGTGAGGCTCCCTCTTCTCTCCCCTTCCTGTATTCTGACATGATCGATGACGATACACCTTCAATTAATGTTATTCAATGTTAGGATGACGAGTCCATCTTCACCTACCTTGGTGTGGAAGAATCTTATATTCATCGGTCGTTACCCTCTAAGATGTAAACGATGTTGAATGAATAGACTATCGAAATCAACATTAATACTCTGGATGACCTGCACATCCTAAAGATAGGTCAGTCTTTAGATGTTGCTAAACAAGAAGCTTTTACTTCTTTCCTTTGGTACCATAGCAATGTTTTTGCTTAGTCCTATGCTGATATGCCTGGTATTGACCCTAAAATTATGGTCCACAATATTGTACCCATTCCTAATTCCAAACCCATTAAACAAAAGCTACAGAAAATACATCCTTGCATTTCTCTTCTGATCAAAGAAGAACTTTAGTGCCTTGTCTTAGTTTCCTTTATCCTACCCATTGACTATCCCTAATGGATTTATAACATCGTTCCTGTCACAAAGGTGACAGGGAGAATCCGTATTTGCACAGACTTCTATGACCTCAATCAAGCTTGCCTCAAAGATAATTTTCGCCCACCAGGTATTGACCAACTAGTTGATATCATTGTCGGCCATGAAATGCTATCACTCATGGATGGTTTCTCAAGTTATAATCAAATATTACTTGCTCTAGAAGACTTCCTTCATCACCCCTTGGGGGACCTTCTACTATTGATTCATGCCTTTTGGCCTTAAAAAATGTTGATTCTACATATCAGCGAGCCATGACACACATCTTCCATGACATCATGCAATCGCATATTAAAAGATTACGTAGATGATCTTCTTGCCGAATCCAAACATCGAGCTGAAAAATTGACTGTCCTTAAGGTCATCTTTGACCACCTCATCAAGTATTGTGTTTGTCTTTAACCAAAGAAGTGCATCTTTCCTGTACTTTAAGGAAAACTCCTTGGTTTCATCATTTCTTTGCATAGCATAGAAGTCAATCCTTGTAAAGTAAAGGCTATTCTATAAATGTTTCCACCTACTAATCTCCATCAACTTTGAAGTGTGCAAGGTAAGTTGCAATCCATTCATCATTTTATCTAGCAACTTTCTGACCGCTGTCAGCCATTTCATCATCTTCTCAAGAAGGAAATTTCATTCAAACGAGATGTTAAATGTCATAAAACATTTGATTCCTTCAAAAAATACCTTCTTCAACCACTAGTGCTCATTCCTCCTAAGGATGACCAACCCTTGTACCTATATATTTCTACCACTGACCATTCTTTAGGTTCTATGCTCACTCATCATGATGAGCAACATAAAGAGCAAGCAGTTTATTACATAATCCATACCCTTCTAGACAAGAAATTAGATACACCCATGCCAAAAAAATCTTCTTAGCCTTAGTTTTTTTCACCACCAAACTCCTCCCTTACCTACTCAACCACCAAACCTTCATTGTTACCAATATTGACCCCCTACACTATATGTATGCCAAACCCTATCAACATCAATGTGCCATGCGTTGGCTTATGCTTCTTGCCGACCTTGACCTTGAATTCATCCTTTAAAAATCCATCAAGGGCCAAACCATCACTGACCAGCTAGCAGACACACCTCTTTCTGGGGATTAACCCTCTAACTTCAATTTACCAGATGAATCCATAGCTACCCTCTCCTTAGACAATACCACTCACTAAATAACACTCTTCTTCGATGGCTCCAAGTGTCAGCGTGGAGGTGGGGCTGATGTTATCATCATTACTCTTGATGGTGAAACTATGCGTATATATTTCAAACTTGATTTTGATTGTACAAACAATATCACCAAATACAAAGCACTCGTATTGGGTATTTAGGTTTCTTATGCCTTGGATGTTAAGTCAATCAATATCTTTGGTGATTCCCATCTGGTCGTAAACTAGGTAAATGGTATATACACGTGTCGTAATGAAATATTTAAAAAGTATAAACATCATGTCAACATACTTTTGACTACCTTTGACTGTTACGAGATTCAAACCACCCCATGTTCTACAAATAAATTTGTAGATACCATGGCCTGCTTGGCTTCTCAGATAACCACTTCGCCTTCCGACTCTAAAATCTTTGTCACAATACAAAGGTTACAATTACTCTCTCATTTACCTCGTGAGGTCTACTCAGTTGGAATCATTACACCTGACCCATGTGACCTTTGGTATAAGCATTTTGCATACTATCTTTCCCTTTCCATTCTATCTGCTGATCTCACTCGTAATGGGCAATGTGCCTTTCTTAAAAGTTTCTCTCACTATGTCATCATGGGTGGTCTCTTTTATAAGCGTAACTTTAATGGTATTCTCTTACGATGTCTTACAAGTTCTAAAATTCCCTACACCATCAAGGAAGTTCATGATGTAATTTGTGGAGGCCACTTTAGTGGTTTAGCTGTCACGAAATGCATTCTTCACCTTGGCTATTATTGGCCAACCCTAAACCACAACTGTTGTGACTATGTCAAACATTGTGTAAAATTCCAGCAACATGCTAATCTCCATCACACACACAGTCATACCTTATAGGTCACACGAGACCTTTGGCCTTTTTCTCAATGGGGCTTGGATCTTATCGACAAGATCAATCCCCATTCTTCACAATGCCATCAATGGATTATAATCGCTACTGAATATTATACTAAATGGGTAGAAGCCATTCCCCTAATTTCTACAAAAGTTGAGAAAATACGTGATTTTATCAATCATCACATCATTTATCACTTTGGTGTTCCTCACAACCTCATCACTGATAATGAAAAGCAATTCAAAAATAAAACCCTATGTAAGTTGTGCAACACTTTTAACATCCAACTCAGTTTCTCATCACCTTATTACCCACAAACCAATGGCCAAGCATAATCGACCAAAAAACCTTGAACAAAATTCTTATGAAAGTAGTTGATGATACTGGAAAGGATTGGCATTCACACATTCCTTTCACTTTGTGGGCTTATCACACTAGTATTCACACTTTGACTTCTACCAAACCTTTTTCTCTGGTCTATGGTACCAAGGATGTCTTACCTCTTGAAGTCTAGATTCCATCTCTTTGCATATCACTACAAGACATGCTCAATAACGATGACTTTTTCCAGAATCGTTTGGCGCAACTAGAGTTATTAGATGAACGACGTCTCAATGCTCTATTGTATATATATTTCCCCCTGGGTAGATATAGGTAAGCAGAAGAATATGGAAATCAAAGAAACTCAAAGCTTGATGAAAATAGATGCGCCAAGGCGCAGGTATAGGGTGCACAACAAAGAGTGTTGACACGAAAATGGATGCGCCAAGGCACAGGTAAAGGGTGCACAAAAAAGAGTGTCGACATGAAAATGAATGTGCCAAGGTGCAGGTAAAGGGTGCATAGCAAAGAGTGTTGACATGAAAATGGATGCGCCAAGGCACAGGTAAAGGGCGCACAACAAAGAGTGTCAACATGAAAATGGATGCGCCAAGGCGTAGGTAAAGGGCGCACAACAAAGAGTGTCGACATGAAAATGGATGTGCCTTTGGCACATGTAAGAGGATGTCAACAAAAATATGGATGCGCCTGTGGCGCACCTTCAGGAGGCGCAACATTCTGAGTGCTGACAGGAAGCAGACCCTGACCTAGATATTCAAATGGCCATAAATTTTCACAAGAAGCTTGGATTCACGCAAGGTAGGAATTTTTGGAAAGCTTATGAGGTCCTCTAATTGGGTGGGAACAAGTTATTAAAAATGCAAAATACAGTTCGCCACTTTTAAGTTTGCTAGGGTTCTCATTTTACAATTTTAGATTTATCACCTTCCAGGCTGAACTTTGAAATCAATTTTCAAGGGCTTAAATTGCTCAAAACAAGTCAAAATTTCACCAGTTGATAGATCAGGGGATAATCTTCAAAAGGGTATTATTAGATTTTTGGGATTTTAACTTTCAAAATTTCATGGTTTTTTGTATTTCAGGTTTTCCCAGTTGCCTTGCATGACCTGAGTTTCATCCGTACCGTTCGGGGATTAGTAACTGCACAACAGGACCTAATAATCGAATTGAGGAACTATACCTTCAAGGTTTGAAAATTCTATTTTTAATATTTGTTAGGTTTGGTGTGTAACCTAGCATAATCTAGCCTTTTGAGGCTCATTATCTAACACATCTGGGGACTTTGAAGGGGTAGAATTCAGCGGTGTAGCAACAAAAGTTACCTAGGCATATGAGAAGAATTCAAACCAGGTCTGATACTTGAGAAGAGGGGCTATTTGTCCACTTGCAACTATCACCAGGAAGAGGAAGGAGAGGAAGAAGACCAAAAAGATCACCATCTCCACCTAACAGGACTTTATCAACCCCTCCACCTGGTAGACCTTTCATCCAATCAACAAGGGTTCTCAGGCCAATCAGAATGGCACAACCACCAAATCCCTTTGTCAATTTCACCAGTAGCAGTCCACTTACCCTCAATGCACAGAATCCAGTTCCAATTGCAGCATTGAATAACATTCCATTTTTCACTAGAGAAAATCATACCACTCCTGGTGATCATGTTAAAGACATTGCTAACGTTTGTGCAATCCATGAGATAAATGAAATGGATGTTGCTGTCAAATTTCTGGTATCTTTGTTCAAAGGGAAGGCATTGCAATGGTTTAGGAGCCTTGTAGTTGGTTCTATCCAAAATTGGAATCAGTTATGCATAGTCCTCCATGAGCAGTTTGGAGAAAAGGGAGACAATTTGTCTCTACTAGAACAATTGACAACTATCAAGAGAGCTCCCAATGAGCAACTGACTGACTTCAACTTCAGATTTCAAAGGTCTTGGGATAGGATTCTAGTGGCCATTAGGCCAACAACTGAAGGTGCTTTTCTATATTATCTTAAAGCTTTGAATTCTGATATTTCTATGTTAATTCAATCTATGGGAGGCACAACCTTACCTGCTACTTATAGCATTGCCATTAGGGCTGAAAACTATCTTATTCAAGCTAGTAAGTTGGCTTCTAGGCCTCCCATGCCCTTGTATCCAAACTTAGAAAATCTAAGCACTAGTCATGCACCCCACTTTGGCTCCTATTCCCACTCCTAGAAATCAAAGTTCAAATGAAACTTCTACTTCATCCTCTAGTGCTTCAAATGAACTCCAAGAGGTTATGAAACAGTTGCAGAACCTTGGAAATGAGCTGGTGACTATCAAAAGACAACAAGCTCAAAGTACTAGACTGTATCAGCCTCAAGTTCAGTACCCAGGCTAGGCCCCCATACCAACAAAATAGGTCACCAACTCAGGCTGCAAATCAAAATCAAAGCCAAGTAAGGCCTCCCGCTAATAGACCATTTCAGCCCTATAACTCCAATGCCGTATTTGCTTCTAAATCATTAGTGCCAGTCCAAAACAACATAGCTCAAGAGTATGATTGGTGTTTCCCATGCAATGAACCTCACAACCAATCTATGTGCTTTAAACCAAGCCTTGATGGTGACAACTACTGGCGTTGAGGGTGAAGTGAGTCAAGAAGCAAATCAGCAACAAGGGACATCTCAGCAAAACACAGCTCCAAATGATACCGCACTTGCGAATTGGTAAGCTGAGGATTTTTGTGGCATGAATCAAACAATTTCTTAGAGTGTAGCAGCTAACACAAGATCAAAGAAGAGGAATATTGGTGAGGGGCAGTCATTGGCTCCAAGTGATCTACAACCTTCCATCACTCCACAAGGTGTTGGTAAGCAAAATACAGTTCCAAACACGCAAGGACAGCCCAAACCACCTTCCAAACCAACTCAAATGCTAGTTGTTGCTGCCCATGCACAAGAAAGGAATGCACAGACTAAAGGACAACAAAGAGATATTTCATCCCCATTTAGCATCATTGATCAAATGTGAATATATCAATGTGGGAATCTTTATCCATCCCAGGCCAAAGAGATCTTCTACAAGCTGCCATGAAGGATTGGTCAACTTCGAACCAGCAGGCCCCTATGCAAGAGAAGGTCCTCACAAATGCTGCTCAGCTTGGAGGGAGTCATGGAGGACAACAAGGTAAGGTTTTGAAGCCCCCTCCATTCTATGTTTCGTTAATCATTGGCAATAAACTAGTACACAATTGCATGATTGATTCTAGGGCAAGTAGTCTCGTCATGCCCAAGCAAATAGTTGATCAGCTGGGTCTCCAATATGAAGTCATATATAAGGGGGTAGTGTAGTTGGATGGGACAATAGTAGCAACAGTGGGAGTGATTAAAGGTTTGAATCTTACCCTACATGCATGCCCCAACGTTACCGTTTTATAAGATGTGTCAGTGATAGATTTGCCACCACTCTTTGCCCTATACTTATCAAGGGATTTCACAGCTAGAATTGGAGGCTACTTATCTGCTGACTGGTCACACATGTTGTTCAGAACAAGATATGGTACTAAGGTCACAATCAGATCTGAACCAATTGCAAACTTTCATATTGAGCCTCATACTCCAAGCCAAATCAATGCCAACTATTCAACATTTGATCAAGAAGATTATCCAAGCACTGATGAATCTGAAACCAAAGTTGGAAGCATCCCAGATTTGACTCTTGATGAATGGGCAAGCAAGGTACATGCTTTTGATCCCTACCAAGAAATAGAAGAATCTGAGCTAGGAGTCTATTGTATACATGAAGAAAACCAGCCTATTCCTAACATCACAAACACAGACCATAAGGATGAAAATGAGGTATGATAATTATTTTTTGATGGATCAAGGAGTAGGCAAGGTGAAGGAGGAGGAGCTATGCTTGTTTCACCTCAAGGAATCAAATATTATTTAGCTTTCCGTTTCCAGTTTTCTTGTTCAAACAACATAGCTGAATATGAGGCGCTGATTCATGGACTTCATTGGGCTAGGAAAAAGGGCATAAAGAACTTACATGTGTTCGGGGATAGCGAGCTGATCATCAATAGTGTCAGGGGACAACATGCTACAAAGAATGACCTGCTGAAGAACTACAAGAACAGGCTATGGGACCTCATTGAGGATTTCGAAGCTTTCAACATCATGTCCATACCCAGGAAGAAAAATGAAGACGCTGATAGGCTCACAGCACTTGGAGCAATGTTTGATGTGGTTGAAAACATCAAAAGGGAAAAACACAGCCACATATCCATGTGATTGTGAGGCCAACAGTTCCAGATAATAACACAAGCTGGTAGGTGTTTGAGAATGATCAACAGATCATTAATTTCTTACAAGAAGAGGACGAATTCTCAGCTAGGAATCAGGATAGATTAGAGAAGCAGTATGTGGATCAGGTAGTACAACGATTAACAAACAAGATCCCCAAGGGTTTAGTAACATTGGAGTCTATCTTCAACCCTAACGACCAGTTCCGTAAGGAAAAGGCTAACATACAGGTCAAGAGAGAAGATTCAGAGCCAATTCTAGTTGGGGAAGGTAAAACACTTCAAATTGGCAAAGTGACCACTGAGCAGGAGAAATCAGATTTCATACAACTTTGCCAAGAATTTCTAGATGTCTTCGCTTGGAGCTATGAAGAATTGAGAGGTTTCAATCCAAATTTGGCACAACATACCATAGAATTGGATCCAGATGCTAAGCCCATCAGGCAGAAGTAGAGACCAGTCAACCCTCACATTGAGCCCCTAATGAAGAAAGAGGTAAACAAGCTAATGGAGGCAAGCATTATATTCTTGATCAAGCACTCAAGCTGGGTTGCAAACTTGGTTCCGGTCAGGAAGAAGAGCGGAGAAATCAGGTTGTGTGTGGACTTCTGAGACCTCAATAGGGCATCTCTCAAAGACCATTACCCACTTCCTTCAATGGAACAAATATTGCAAGTGGTATCTGGTTCGGAGAGATTCTCTCTCCTAGATGGCTACTTAGGGTATAATCAGGTAATGGTGAAAGAAGATGACTAGTTCAAGATGGCTTTCACCACCAAATGGGGCACCTATGCCTACAAGAAGATGCCATTTGGGCTATCAAATGCTGGAGCCACTTTCCAAAGGGCAATGGATATGGCATTCAAGGGGTTGATCAATAAAATAGTTTTGATATATCTTGATGACATCACCGTATTCTCCAAAAATGCAATGGATCACCTCTTTCATATGAGGCAGGTATTTCAGAAGTGTAGAAGATTTGGGGTATCATTGAACCCCCAAAAATGTATATTCTTGGCTCACGAAGGAAAACTTCTAGGTCATATTGTTTCAAAGGAGGGATTGACGATTGACCCAGAAAGAGTTGAAGCAATTCAAGCGTTGCCATTGCCAAGTCACAAGAAGGCTCTTCAAAGCTTCTTGGGAAGGATCAATTTTTTCTGCAGGTTTTTTCCAAACTTTGCAGCTCTCGTAAAGCCAATAACGCTGATGTTGAAGAAGAGCATGGCATTTAAGTGGACATCTGAAGGCAAGGCAAGTTTTGAGGCAATAAAAGAGGCTATATCTCAAGCTCTAACTCTCGTCAATCTAGACTTCTCCAAGAACTTCATGCTATATGCCTTCGGTGGTGGAGACACCATTTCTGCAATCCTGGTACAGCAAAACAAGGAAGGATTAGAACAACCAGTCACTTTCTTCAGTCAAGGCTTGGAGGAATACGAAACTAGGTACTCTTTCATTGAAAAACATGTCCTTGCAGTGATTAGAAGCTTAAAGAAATTCAAGCACCTAGTCTCAAACACCAAGGTCCAATTATTGGTCTCTCATGTGGGAGTCAAGGAATTCCTTCTAAACAAGGATCTAAATGAGAAACGTGCAGGGTGGATCACTCATGTCATGGAATATGACATCAAAATTAAGGTCACTAAGCTGGTCTGTGGAAAGGGATTATGTGAACAACTAGCTTTGAGTCAGCAAGTTGAAGTAGGTAATGAAGAAGAGGCTGTCTTGGTACTACAAGATGGTCAAGAACAGGAAAATGATGATGCACCCACTCGTTGTTGGACTTAGAATATGATACACTTACTACAGATAGGCCTATGCCCTCTAGAAATGAGCAAAGAAAAGAGGAGATACTTTAGATTACAAGCCATTCCATATGTGCTTGTTGATGGTGTTTTGTTTAAAAAGGACATCAATAGAGTTCTATTGAGGTGCATTGGGACATGTCAAATTAAGAGGGTGTTACGAAATTTTCACGAGTGAGATTTCGGAGGACATTTCACCCCACGAGTAACAACTCTCAAGATAATGAAGGTAGGGTATTATTGGCCAATAGTCTTCAGTGACTGCTATACATGGATAAGAAAGTGCAAGAAATGTGCACTTGTCACAGGAAAAGAAAGACTAGCGGAACTTCCATTGCACCCAATTTTAGTTGACCAACCATTTATGTAATGGGGATTGGACTTCATTGGGGTCATAAATCCAAACTCAAGCCAAGGCCACAAGTGAATTCTCACGGCAACGGACTAATTCACCGAGTGGACCGAAGCAGTAGTGCTCAAAGAAGCAAATGAGTCTAACATACTAGAATTTTATGAAGGAATAGTGACCAGGTTCGGTGTGCCTAGCCACTATTATATCAGACAATGCATTGGCATTCATAGGTTCCAAGATTATAGAATGGGTTGTCAAGAATGGAATCTATTTGAGCACCTCTTCAAATTATTACCCGCAGGGTAATGGATAGGCAGAGTACACGAACAAGAATTTGCTAAGAATCATCAGAAGGACTCTGGATGAAAACCAAAGGATATGGCATACCAAGCTAAAATCAGCATTATGGGCTGATAGGATAACGCCAAAGAGATCTACAGGTAATTATCCCTACAAGTTGGTCTATGTGAAAGAGGCAGTATTGCCTATATCATTAGAATTGCCATCATTGGAATTCATGAAGCAGTTGGAGTTGTCTGAGTTCGAACCAATGGAGGCTAGGTATGCAGAGTTGATGGAATTGGAAGAAATAAGAGAGCATGTAGTTCAGATGCTTGAGAAGGATAAGGCCTTAGTAAAAAGATGGTTTGATAAGAAGGCAAGAGCAAAGACCTTCCAGGAAGGGGACCTAGTTCTAAAATGGGATGCAGATTAGGAAAAACTAGGAAAGCATTCCAAGTTTGATGCCATTTGGAGTGGCCCCTACATGGTCACGAGATGTAAAAGTAGTAATGCCTTCCAATTTTTTACATTGGATGGAGAAGAACTCCCGATTCCGGTTAACGGAATCTATCTTAAACATTTCTACTAAAAGGAGAAGGTTTACCCTTGTAAATATTAGCCTAGTTTTCAATTCCTCTAAGTGCGGAGGCACATTGTCTTGTTGTAGTTAGGTTTCAGTTTCCCTAAGTGATTCGGCACAGGTTTTGTTGCTCTCAGGTTGAATTTCTATAGTTCAGCGTGCTCTTGAAGAAGGGGTTGTGATATCAAGCTCGGGATCAGATATCAGGTTGGTTTCATGTTATTGCTTATGACTCCATACCCAATGGATTGCTAAAAGGCCACTGATCTTCTACCTAGTAGGCAGGTGATCCATTTGAGTCACCAAATTGTTGTATATATCTTTCCCCCCGGGTAGATATAGGCAAGTAGAAGAATATGGAAATCAAAGAAAATAAAAGCCCGACAAAAATGGATGCGTCAAGGCACAGGTAAAGGGCGCACAACAAAGAGTGTCGACACGAAAATGGATGAGCCAAGGCACAGGTAAAGGGCACACAGCAAAGAGTGTCGACACGAAAATGGATGCGCCAAGGCGTAGGTAAAGGGCACATAGCAAAGAGTGTCGACGCGAAAATGGATGTGCCAAGGCGTAGGTAAAGGGCACACAACAAAGAGTGTCAACATGAAAATGGATGTGCCAAGGCACAGGTAAAGGGTGCACAATAAAGAGTGTCGACACGAAAATGGATGCGCTAAGGCACAGGTAATGGGTGCACAACAAAGAGTGTTGACACAAAAATGGATGTGCCTTTGGCACATGTAAGAGGATGTTGACATAAATATGGATGCGCCTATGGTGCACCTTCAGGAGGTGTAACATTCTGAGCGCTGACAGGAAGTAGACCCTAACCCAGATATTCAGACGGCCATAAATTTTCACAAGGAGCTTGGATTCACACAAGGTAGGACTTTTCGGAAAGCTTATGAGGTCCTCTAATTGGGTGGGAACAAGTTCTTAAAAATGCAAAATACAGTTTGCCACTTTTAAGTTTACTAGGGTTCTCACCTACCATCATAATGAGATGAATTAAATGCAATCTGGAGGTGGTTGGGGTAGGTTTTGAATTCCTCTCTCTCTTCCCTCTCTCATTCTTCCTATAAATTGTAAGGAGGGTCTTCTTTCTAAAGGTTGGACATTCTTGTTTTGCCCCTCCCTTCTTCTCTTTGGTAGGTGGATTTGTGGAGTTCAAACCTCCCATCTAAAACTGTAATGCAACTTTGCCTCTTGGCATTTTGTAGTGTATTGTGTCAATCTTTGGAGTAAATAATGCATGTCTATGGATGATTCTCAACCCTCTCTATGTTTATTTACATCCTCCTAATCTTTCACTACAAATCTAGTTATCTGTGCATGATCTTGCATTACATCTTAATGGTTTTGTGTTTATTGGCAAGACAGATGTTCTTCATTCCTTGGTGCATCACCTTTTTAGTTTAGGTTTTATTTTATGCATCTTCTTACCCTGTCCCCTTGGCAAGTTAGATTAGGTTTTTGAGTAGATCCTCTGCTTTTTTATGTGTGCATCTGAACAGAGGAATAGGAACCGACCTTCATCTGGAGAGCTTTTCCATTTCGCAAGGTACCACACTTCAGAAAAGCTCCATGTTATGCAATCACACTGAGAGTCTCAACCCATCAAGTTGCAGACATTCAAGGGTGCTGTGATTCACCATCAACATGCTCTTGACCATCTCCAAATCTACCAAAAACGTATCAAACATTCCTACAAAAAATGTGTCCATGAATGAACCTTTCAGGCCGGCAACCTCGTCCTGAAGGAAAATCCGCATGTAACCAAAGAAGAGAAAAATAAACGGGGAAATTTTTATCCTAATTGGCTTGGACCCTATATTTTTACCCATGCCTATAGATTAGGTGCTTATCATTTGTATTCACTCGAAGGTAAACCCAAACCTGAGCCTCTCAACACCTTACATATTTAACCATTTTATTGTTGAAATCAAGTCCTATATCACTTTATTTTAATTGATCACTCGTCCCTTGAGCATTGTTCACCTTCCATTTTACCCATTTTTAAGGATCAATGACTAAACAAGAATCGTGTGATTATCCGTCACTTGTTAACCTTATCTTCAATATGAGTACCACGACTCTAATCATAGCATGATTCTCATGGATACTTTTCTCCTTTCTAAATATGGAACCCCATGATCATTCATCACTTAAAACCACCTCTTTCATAGTTAACCCTTGTGTACTATGGTGTTGTCTTCTAAACAAGAACCTAATCCTCCTCTATAGTCTTGTCCATGACTTAAACATCCAAAACAAAAAATGGGATTCAACTCCTTAAGTCAAACTTCCAGAAATAGGTGACTCCCTCAACAAGGGACATCTCTTCTTTTTACCTCGCCACTATAAATAGACTATTCTCTTAAAGGACAACTATATAAAGTCATTGCAAAAAATAAAAATAAAATCTAGAAGCTTCCCGCATCAATCAACATTGTGAAGACCTAAAGGAGATAATATAATCATCCCATATAGACTTCCCACATTGATCAGTCTATTAAAAACAAAAAAATGAAGGAAATGATGAAATTTTTTCATGGACTTGCCTATTTTTGGATCCTGGGTTTCTCGCTAAGTAAACATGCAGTCATACACTAGGTTACACTAAACCATCCACTTTCACCTCATTGCCTTTGACACCCTAGTTTTCTCTCTACTCAAGGGACTTTCTTTAAATGTGACATTTGGTGATCATGTGACTTTCTTCACCTTTAGAATAGTCCATTATGGAATGCCTTTAGGGTCGTACGCTCATAATCCCATCTTGGGTATGGTAGACTCATTAGCGTTCTTATCAATTAAGTGGCTCTTTTACCACCTCTTACCATTCGCCTTCCTCATTACTTATTGATTATCCTATACATGACTAGATCATCTACACCTATATTTAAAATGATTCAACCATGCCTATGACCCACATTTAATCATGCCTAAAAGCTACCAACCCATTCCTCATATTCTGCCCTAGCTCATGGGAGAACTACATCGGTATGAGGCCCCTTTTCTCCGGGGCTATATAGGTAGAACTTCAAGGGCATGGGGCCCTTCAAGGTTAGCTTGGCTACTCTTCACCTCAACCTATTTTCCCCTTCATTTCCCTATGCACATCCTACCTTAGTTCGTTTCCATTTTATATGAACAATTGGAAATTAAACCAAAGAAGCAACAATTAATAAACATTTTTACCACATCATCACATCATTCATTTATCATTTTCACATTTCCACTATAGAAAATATTTGGAAACTTAAACCATAACATACACATACATCATCATTTATTTCCCATAACCTATAACCTAACTCCATCATGCCTATAACCTGATTCCATCATGCCTATAACCTGACTCCATCATGCCTATGACCTAACTCCATCATACCTATGACCTGACTCCATCATGCCTATAACTTGAATCCAACATGCCTAACTGACCTAACTCAACCATGCCTACAAGACGTCGATTCAATCATGCCTAATTCACCTAGTTTCCATCACGTACACAAATAATAATGGAAATTAAAAGCAATACACCATCCATACCATAAATATCATCATCTATATAAATGAAAAAGTATGTGTGTCCATATATATTTACACAGATAAAAACAAATATAAATATATCAAATCATTCAGATACATCCTCACTATCTTTGGCATGTAGGCTGGTATAAAAAAAAAATATCATATACATCCTCAATATCTTTGGCATGTAGGCCGGTATATATATATATATATATATATATATATATAATCAATATAATGATCATCTCCAGTAACTAATCTTCACCCCACCTGATATCCTCTGGGCCCTCTAGCCATTCTCCTCCTCTCTACCTGTCTGCCATCCCGCTAATATCTCACCACCCTCCATGGGCCTCGGTATGACCTTTGTGGGTACCTCACCTAGAGATGGCCTCTGTGAACTAGTGGCCTTGCCCTGA
Source organism: Taxus chinensis (assembly GCA_019776745.2). NCBI lineage: Eukaryota > Viridiplantae > Streptophyta > Pinopsida > Cupressales > Taxaceae > Taxus > Taxus chinensis. The sequence continues at coordinate 232,825,870 of CM034153.1, forward strand.
CCCTGTCTCAAGCCTTGTTGGCCCCATGTATTCTCCACACTGTGTGTGTGAGACCTGGTCCTCTCACTTGAGGCCTGCTATGCTCTATACTCTGCATAGCCAGGGACATCTATCCCTGCGGCCATTAGGTGATCTTGATAGTACCTCACCTCACCTAGGGAATCCCTAAACCTGGTCATTAGTACTGTCTGTAGTGGTTCCATCAGTCTTAGACCCTGTACTTGTACCATGAGACCCTGTCCCTAAACCTATGTGGGCACTTGTGCCTATACCTAGGCCTAAAGGGCCACAATATGTGCCTATGTAATAGCCAACTGGCCCTGCAAACTTGCAACCTGCACCTGTAGGGTGGCCACATGTACCCTATATCCATATCCACCCTATGCAGGTGCTTGTCCCTGTGTAACTTGGGCCTGAAGGGTTACTGCCTATGCCTATAGAGTAATAACCTATACCTCTCATCTTATCAACTATCTCTACACTATCCTTAACTGTGTCACTAGGGTAGTCATCTGCCCCTATAGGGCGTCTCTTTGAACTGTGATAGTGGCTAAGTCAGGCTACCATAGCCTCGGTGGTACTGCCCGTAACTATGCTTCCCATCACTGTCTATATCTATATGTCACTCTAGCGGTATCAATCCAATGGTCTACTACCTGCTCCTCCTACCTTGTTGGCACCATTAGCTGTAGTAGAGGCATAGGCCTCTCCACGTCATCCCTCTTATACTATGGGAAGGGTGGAGGCACATCCTGCGGCAACCCAAACTACCATCTTGTTGGGTTTTAAAATGGTACTTTAAAAAAACCACAGTCAGGGGACAACAAGTCCCTCCTCTTTGTGGGAGAGGTTCCCTTATTGAAATCAAATAATAAAGATTATATATAAATTTACAAATTTCATCTTAAGGCTGGACCTCTGACATCTTGAAATGCTTTTATACCAAAATAACTTATCAATACAAACGAATGGAAGAACTGAAGAAAGGAAAGAGTAGAATATAACAGTACTTTACGAAATATAGATAGAAGAGTATAACCTTATACGTACTGAGAAAAGGTGATACAGTACAAAATCATTCTCATTCACAACATAAGATATCATTCCATAGACACAAATTTCTAGAAATCATATCAATAAGAAAACAATTTCTTATTATAGAAGATAAATGATCCATAGATTTCAGACAAGCAAGAAGAGACAATAGATGAAGATAGAGAGAAAGGGAAAATTCTTCTATATTGATTACTTTCAATTCTATTTACACTTCAAATGTATTAGAGTCCAACATTTGTAATGAGCCAAGCTCTTACATTTATAGATGAAGTGAAAAGAGGAGAAGAAGAGAAGGAAGAAAATCTAATTTTGAAGCCCAACTACCAACCATCAATGCCCCAGCAAATTGACCTACAATCTGTCAAATCTGGTTCTGCATGTCTTTGGCATGCTGAATAAGGAAGGATGGAATATTAGATCAAATTTGATCTAGTTGAAGCAGTTTAATCACATATTAATGGCACGAAATATGTTTTGTATATTTTCACCCAAATCAAGATATCTAGTCAGTTCTCCATGTCTATTTGGTGTATTGGAGAAAGAAGGATGGAAGATATGATCAAATCTGATTTGTTTGAAGTGATCAGATCACATATTAATAGCGTGAAAGAAATTTTCCAGATTCCCAGCCATCAAATCTTGCTGAAAATAATATTTTATGTTTCCATGGCATATAGGAGACCAAAATATTTACAAAAGTACCAAATTTGTTGAATTTTGAGTACTGGATCAAAAGTTATGCCCATTTGAATATTTGAATCGAATTCGTACAAAAATGGTGAAAAAAATCAATTTTTTACAAAACGGATCCGCGGGCCCGAAATTACAACTTGTGCCTTTTGCACAAAAATTACAAAAGTGTAAAAGTTCCCTACAGCCCCACAAACCCACAACTTCACATTTTGCATTTGGCGAACAAACCTCCTCGAACTTGCAGGCTCGCACTTGCGAACTATGCTTTTTGAGAAAGTTGCAAAAAATCCAAAGTTCCCCCCATGGCCCGCCTCCCCGCATATAATTTAGGCCTGACATGTGGCTTCTCTGGGTGTTGGTGGAGTTGCGGCTTACTTGTATAATTTTATGCTTTTCAAAACAAAAACTAAAATTCCAAAGTTCCTCCAATGACCCACTTTCCCGCTTTGACCTGAAACATGGCCACGTATCCCTTTGCGGGATTGTTCTATATTTTTGTGTTTTGGCTGAGTCCCTCTATTTGGAAAAGGCTTTATGTCTGACCCGGGACACATGGAGGCTTCCCTCTCATTTGGAGACTCTGTTTGGACCTGACCTTCAGAGGTGCACTGATTGGACACGTGGAGAGTTGGTGTATGTTTAGGACCTACTTTTGGATTCACCCCCTGAAAGAGCACCGAAGGGACATGTGGGGCTTTCCATTGGTTCTTGTTTCCTTAGCCGATTCAATATCCGGTTCTACCCCTTTTGACTTCTGTTGGACCCTAGACAAGTGGAGAGCTAGCGCTTATTTGGGAAACATCCTTTGGCTTTGACCCTTAAAGGTGCGCCGATGAGACATGTGGCACCATCCACTGGCCTTAGAATTTTTAACGGATGATTTAAATTTTTGAGGCTCTGACCATGTGGATGGATGATGCTCATTTGGGGTTTATCCCTTGGGTTTCACTTCTGAATTTACGCTGATGAGGCATGTGGAGGCTTCCACTGACCCTCTTATACTTAGTCAATTAAATGGCTGGTTCTATCCCTTTTCTAGACCTTGGACACGTGGAGGGCTGGTGTAAGTTTGGGGTCTCTCTTTGGGCTGTGCCTTTTGAATTTATGCTGATGAGGCATGTGGCACCTTCCGCGGGTTCGTTTCTTTTCCCTGAGGAAACTCACATATGAAGTCTAAAAACTTTGAGCCCTTTCTTCAATATTCTCCTACGCGCTCTGATCTCCTTTGACGCTGTTGGCCTCCTTCACTGACCTTGCCCCTTCATTGTTGGATTTGGAATGTAGGCTTGCATAATTGAACTGCCCCTTTTGATTTTCTTATGTGTGGGGTCATTTTCGATCAATTATTTTGAGGGGGGAAAAATTGGGATAACAGGCACCAACTCAAAATTTTCAAAACTTGACTTGAAAAATGAGGGGAATTTTAAGGGTGACAACATGTCTAACCCTATCTATAGGTATCATCTCATGCTCCTTGGCACAATGTCCCTCTATCCATCTAAGAAACTGTAGCCCCTATAACTTCACATCCATTTTCCTATATGATGGGAAGCCCACATACGGCCTCCAAATGATGTCCACTCCAGACAACCCCTCTAGTACACACCTGTAATATGTTACATCATATATAGCCCTGGTAGCAGAAAACTCTCCAACAACATGTACCCATCACATGTATCCTACTCAGACCAAGCCCACCTTAAATGCATCTAGGCAGGGCATACCAACTTTACACACACACATGATGTGCTCATATTCCCAGCAGTGTAGTAGAAATGTGCACCATAGGATGAACTGTCGTAACCTCCCATAGGCCCATAACTCTCTGTATAATTACACCAAGAATGCTAGTGCCCATGTAAAATGGGTCCTATCCTCCATTGTGTCATGAAGAACCCTCATAAATTCCCATGGGAATCTCCCACCCTCCACATCTGGTAGTGCAAAACAACAAAATTCCTCCATAATCAGAACCACTAACCTCATCTCCTCAGGATGGGCCCTATACATGTCTCTATAACTCAAGCTAGCACTATGGAACCATAACTCCATTAACCCCTCACCAAAAAAGGTCAACATTAATTCCTCAGATGCCTATGAGGTAATGGAATACACATGTGTCCCTACTATTGGTAGTCGCATGATCTTGTAAACATCCTCCAAGGTGATGATGATCTCACATGTAAGCAAATGAAAGGTGTTGGTCACTAAATCCCATCTGTCGATGAGGGTGACCATTAGGCTCGGCTCCTAAACTACGTGTTGGTAATGTATGACCCCAATCAGGCTGACGTCTAAAACATGACACCACTCCTTGGCTGTTGTGCTCCCTCGTACCGATACTAACAAGAGCGGTACCCTATCTCACATCCGTAATTGGTACCTCGCCTGCATCACACAAACCATCACATGATTAAACCTCAACCATAATGACATTCACCCTGGACCTCCCCACCTATTCCCAAGATTCTACTTACTCATGACCAAATCTCTCTCACCCCACCCTCCACTCATCCTTATGTATACCTATTACCCAGGCTATTCTCCTTTAATGATATCTTCCTATCTCAAGACTTATCTCCCCAACCCACCCTCTCTCATTTTCTGGCCCATTTTTCTCTAAATACTGACTAACATCAGTTCTTATTGACTGGAAAAGGTCCCCTAAATTGGAATCGGTCACCTCATCCTTGACCGATGCCAGCTAACTCCCATTGACGTCGGTCACTGTCACAATGTCAAATCCACTAAAACCCTACCATTTTTCTATAAATATTCCACATTCTACCCTACCGACCTAACCTTCCCTAACCAAATCTCACCTCAACCCATCCCCACCCCTCTTTCACCTATATACCACTTCCTACAAGTCCTATTTGATCAATCCTCCTTCAAAATTCAAATTTGATTCCCCCCAAACCCTTTTTTACCCAAACCTGATCTATAAAAAAAAATTCATCTAAGAAACGTAGGATGGGATCAAATCCTACCTCATTGTGATGTTGTCTCTGTGGGTGCATGTTGGGTCATTGCATTTGTGGTCCACCTAACCCCTCTCCTACCTCTGACATCACCGAATGCCCTCCTCACCTCCAACCAACCAAATCACTCACACCAATCTCATGGACCCACCCATCAAATGACCGATCACCCACTCTAAGGCTCGCTAACTCAACTCTCCATCTCGCTTTGTCAATTTCCACTATTCCACCGCTCCTCTGTTGTTTTCTACTATTGGAAAATGAAAAATGATTCCACAAAAAGTGGAATTTTCCTTTTTAATCCCGATCTGCTATTACCAACATCAGTTATATTTGTGCCCTAGTGAACTGCCATCGGTTACACTTCAAACTAGTTGCCCTTACCCCATTCCCTTTTCACCTATCGCCACTCATGCTCCCCCACTTTTTATCATTCCAGCCACCCATTGAAACATACCTACAAGCCCAAACTACCCCTACATTTCCTTTTTGGTATCTTAGGAGATGTTATTTTTCCTATACCTTGGCCTTACCTTTTCCATGACCTTTTTGGCTACACTTGACCTACTTGGTGTGACCATTGACCTTATGTACTTGCTATACCATGTGATGTTATTACCTATGTTGTTTTATCCTAACAACCATACCTTACCTATTGCCATGCCATTTATCCTGACCAAACCTTTGGTGTACCGGAGCATACCTAAACGTTACTGCAGCTTCCCTACATTATGTTTCCCAAACATATCCTATACCTTCGATACCTGAATCACTTCACCCTTTTTTGGATAAACCTATCAACCTTTGACAATGTAGAGTTTTGTAATATTTTAAACCTGGTACCATGTTGAAATATATACGTGTGTGTGCATTTGATTTCCATTACCCATGACCCAATTTTGATCATGACCTACTACCCATTACTCGAGTTGACCGTAACCCTTTCCCTCAATACTCAAACCTTTCCCCACCTATTTTCCACACGTACGCCTTTTTCAAACCACTCACTGATTCCATCTTACACCTCATCAGTGCACGGTTTGAGGGGGATCATCTTTAACCACACATGGGGCAATCACTTTTTTTTTCAGCGTCGCTTACAAATACAAGATACACAACAAAAGGGAGAAAATGTAGACACCAAAATTGGGTCACACTACCCTTGTTCCCCTTGTGAATAGCCAACTTAAACACATTCACATAACCATGACCCTTATACCCCACATTAATATTGATTTAATTATTTATAATTAAATTAATACTCATCCTCACTTTATTCAGTATTTAATTACCTTAATTAAAACCAATTTCCACCTTACCCCACCACTTCACCTAGACACCTCACCATAGACCTATTCATATCATGTTTCCATAACTAACTAAGACTTATCCCTACTTACCTTAATGAACTAAGACTTAGTATAACACTAAAAGAACATGCCTATTATTCCTCTAATCACATTCCCACATGTCTAAGCACAATGTTCCATTTAGACCTAGCACAAATGAGAAAATCTAGAAAAAGATAGCCAAAATTTGCTATTTTAGGCAACCTAGGATATCCCACCTTAACCAACACTGGTAACCATAAACCATCGTCAGTTACCATTTAACCATTTTTCTAACCTTGTTTAAGAGGTTAAACATATTATCAAGTTTTTGGAGTAAAGGAGATCTGCATGCAAGCAATAACTAGAGCTCTTTCACACATCTAGGAAGCCATAACCAGCACAACCATTGATGAAAAGGTATTTGCATTCACAGGAGCATTCTATGAAGTACTGTAATGTCAATGATTGCCATTTCACCAATCAACCATCACAATCATCCAGCCATTGAACCTGCAAAAAAGTAAGTGTGTCTCTAACCTACACCATTTCACTTATATTCATTTTATAAGAGTCCTTCACCTTTTTTTATAAACCACCACTTATATTTTTACCCCACCACTATTGCCTTCCTGTGAACCTGAACATTCCCATCACTCACAACCATTTTAATCACCTCTGTCTACTCATGAGTACCTCTGAATATTCCCAACACCTCCCCATACCTAAACCAACTCCTTACCATCTTTGATTCAGTCTCAAAAAAATCCAAAACCATGAACTATTGAGTTATTACCAACCTGCAGTAACCGTAATCGATTCTCACTAAACCATCATCAGTCATACCAGACCGATGTCAGTCTCTGTATTTGGAAGTCTTGTTAATACCATATCCCGATAACCTTTTCCAAGTGACTCACGTGACCCAAAATCTGACCCTGACCTATTCCAACACCTTAATTAATTACCTGACTTCCAGATTTGATCATAGCCTAGCCTGTTATGTTAGATTTACTTATTGTATTTGGATCAGATACCTAAATCATATCACATAAAGTATAACCTTGTTTGTTTATGTCATTTATTGCATTAAATTATCTTAAACAGGGGTTGACTACCACTGAGGAAGTATCACAGTTTCTAGATCTAGCATACACTAGGCATCCCACTGAAATATATTGTTTAACTCTTTCTTGTGGTCTTGTTGTGTATTTTAGGTAGTTCCTCCTAGCCAAAAGAAATCTCTCACAGTCAGCATTGGATAAAGAAGTCAGAACGAGATTAAAAACCTTCAAACCAGCCATCATAATAGGTATTCCTCCTTGGTACACACCCTTATCTGTTTCGTCTAAAAACTTAAGGAAAATGGTGAAACACTTATCACTCATTTGGCATTATTATAAACTCGTATTAAAAATATCATTCCAAAATCACTCAAAGGGTTCTTAAATCTTCCTTCCAAACATACAAAGGTCATAAAGCCATGCTTTAGCAAGAGAAAATTCATTCCAATTATTACACAAGGGTTTTAATCAAAAAACAAATTAGGTCACATAGATGAGGCACACCACATCTCACTACTACCATGTTGGGTACATTATACACTACATATTTGATTTAATATAAATTGAATTAAACCTTTATTTAAGAGTAACTTATGGTAATAAATGATATGTAGGTAATAAAATATAGTAGTGCACAAGAAAGAAGTATCCAATAATGTAAAACCCTAAGTAAATGAGATATGGATGATGAATTAGCTAATTATGTGTGATCCACAAGTGATTGTGATTGTGTGTCTACTAGAACATGTTGGAAACAATATCAAAAAATCATGCTAAGGGTTTGATAAATTAGAAATTTTCTAGATAAGAGAGCCCACAAGAGGATAGGAGTGCCCCAAGCATTAGCGATTGGTTTTGGAACTTGTGTTTACTCAGATGCTTGGAATTTGATCTTTTCTAGGTCCAAAGGTCTTTGCTCAAATATTTGTTTTATCGATGTGAATTTTTTCTTAGGGTTTTTATTGCACATGTAACCTACAAAATAGATAACTAGCTACACATGCCCAAAAACCACATTAAATTTAATAAAATAGATAGAGAATGTGGAGTCAGACTGACTATGGAGGTCACCTGAAGAGTTAAAATACAACCGAGAATTGCACTACATCTCAGACACCATGCAGTTATTCAATTTTATTTGTGTAATGATGCTTGGGGTTGCCCTTATGAAAGTTACATGATGATATTGGGATAGATCTAGATTGCTCTGAGTATGCATAATATGTGTGATGGAATAGAATGAACTCCCCTTCTATGTTGTGTATGCAAAATCAATACAACCCTTATCCATTGTATGAATGTGCCAAATGTACCCTTGTAGTGCTCTTGTGCCTTTTGTGCAAGCTTAGGTGATGATAAATAATGTTTATAGTGATTGGCCCCATATTTAAGAGTAATAAATAAGTATATATATGATTCCCTTATTTGAATTTTATTATTGATAACTGGAAGGCCAACGCAAATTGTAAAAAGGTGACCAAGAAGTGAAATGGACCCAAAAGGATAAGAAGAAGATAGAGATGGTCAGGAGTGCCCAAGAGGGACAACAGTGCCTAGGCACTTCTATCCTAATTGGGTGCTAGTGTTTGAGGTCATCAAAATATAAATCATTCAAGTACCAATAAATATATAAGATGTGTAAATCTAGTAAAGTGAAAGAGATAAAGCAATCAAATAGCCAAAAAGGGTTGTCAACAACTAGTTTTATTGCTTAGGAATCATGTATACATTAGTATAATTTAGGACCTAGAAATGTACCCAAGTGCATAAATTTTGTGTTTACATTTGCCCCCACTTTATGCTATTGAGTAAATAATCGATAGCATAAATTATATAGAAGATGAAAACTTTGTGATCTGGTGAGGAGCATAGCTGATAGTGTGCCGAGTGGACAAGTAGCCATGTGAAGTGTGAAGTGATTATAATGTGAAGGATGGTAATTAGGAAAGGGAGGTAGACCCTAGGGATGAAATGTATGCATAGTAGCATACTGCTAGAGCTTGTGCTTATTAATGTGAAATAATTTTTATTACTTGTAAGAATGAACCTAAAAAAGAAGAGCAAAAGAATAGTCAAACTCCCATATGTGTAAAATGTATGTATAAGTAAGTAAAAGTGTGTAGAAAGTAGTAGCTAAGGAAAGAGTACACTTGGTGTGTGATAGAGTAAAGGATATAAAGTTATCATGTTTTCTTTGGAGATGTTGGATTTGAGCATCCTGCCACCAAGGATGAGTTTTTTGGGTGATCTCATGCCAAGAGTAAGTTTTTTTGGTGATCTCATGCCAAGGACAAGTTGTTTGGGTGATTTCATGCTAAGGGAAAGTTTTTTGGGTGATCTTTGTCGGACCCTAAATATTGGCTAAGTACCAAGAGGTGCACACACATAAGACCAGTGAGAAGAACGACAGTAAGGGGAAAGCACACATGACAAAGGGATTTAAGAAGGGTTTTAGTGAAACTAGGGCACACATGGGAGGAAGAATAAGATTTTAAAGGACTTAGCCATATTTGGTGTTGTAGAGGCACTTGAGGAAAAGAGTGAGGAATCGACTAGGTGTGATGAGTGGTTAAGGTGCCAGGCTGGAACCTTGGAGATCAAGAAAAGGATATTCCCCATAGGGAATATTCCCAGAAGACATCATTATAAGAATGGAGGGTTTGTAAAGGGATAAACATTAACCTATGGAGGACCACATCGACACTTGGCACATGATCTGTGCTTAGAGAAGGCATGGCAGTGGGTGCTGATCTTATATAAATAAATGCTCGGGCCAAAGATAGAGATAGACGAGAGAAAAACATGAAACTCAGGAAGAAATACATAGAGTAAATAAGTGTTGCAGTAATGTCAAGGCTTAGAGAAATTAATGCTATAGGGATGTAAGGGATTCCATAAGCATATGTATGGGTACTGGGATCTATAGAAAGGGATAAAATGGGAAAAATTATAGTCAGGATCTCATGTCAAGAAGATTTGCAAGAGACAAGTCTCTGTCATTTAATATATATGGTTTGAGATGACCCTTTTGATTGTAACATTGTTACCAGAACTCTTTTAAATCAATATATATGTGGTTTTGTTTTGTATAAATTGTTTATGGGTGTAAAACCTCATGTTATATGACTTATCATGGCTTAGATATAGTTTATTATACTTCTTACAATGTTATTTAGATTCTATGATGAATTAATGTGTAGATCTATTAGTTACATCTTCTACCTTTTTAAGCAAGTGAATGTACTTCTTCTTTTATAAATAATCCTCAATTAATGGCAGAACCTTCTCACAAAGCTCACATAAAATAGGGGCTTGGAACCCATACATGCCTCAAGTGAATTCCCAACACCAACTGGGTGATAGGATGACACAATTGGGGTTAGAAAGAAGTATTAAGGGTAAGTAAATGACTAAATCTTGGTTCCATTTCCAGGACTTATTTTTGAAGCTGTTGTGAGAATGGTGCATGATGACAGAGCACTTGAACTTGGACAATGTCGAAGCATGGATTAAAATCACAGAGGATGAGTTTACTCATAGATTTAGTAATGGACCTGAGTTTTATGCACGCAAATGGGTAGAATAACATCTATATCATGAGCTGTATGAGACCTTATTTTGTTGTTTTCTAGTGGAGTTGTACGAATGGCTCTCGGCATATGCATCTAGATCAAACTGGTACTATATACCTTACGTATGAACCCAAAATGAGTATCAGAGACTGCATGATGCTGATCTGACTTGGACATGTGCTATTTATCATTGGTGGAGTAGAGAATTGAGGAGTTACACCTTATATTATGTGATTTCTACGTATTCCTATCCAGAGATTGCTAAGTTTGAGTTATTGAGGGAGCCAAGAGGATCATTCTTGTGTGTTATACCTTTAGCCATAAATATCCTGATCATTACGATAAGTTTGGAAGAATTTTCCATGGTTGTATAAGCTTCTTTTGAGCATTGGGTGAGGAAGCTAGAGTGGAGGAGGATGACGGACCTTACGGTGTAAAAGGAGAGGGAAGAGAGACAACTCAAGTATAATGAAGCTCGTAAAAGTGAGTTAGATAGACAATGTGAAGTTACATGAGTGATGGATTTATGGAGGCAGACGTTGCAGAAAGGAATTGAGGTTTACGTAGAGGATGTGTAGTCTGAGAAGTATGTGCTACCCCATCTTGGAAAGCACAGGAGAGAGACCCCTTCACCTTTTGATGAGAGCTCATCACTTGGAGAAAGGAGAGCCGTCGGCGTGAATATGAATCCACCTGGAGACCAACCATTAGAACTTAGTTTTCCAAATCCAGAGATAAGTATTATTAACCTAGTTGGTAATGGTGGAAGTAACCGATCAACACCTAGTAGTTGTAACTTTTCATTTGGCACATCTATGGCTGCACAATCATTTCCTATATTTGGAGGTAAATTTTTTAGAGCAACATTTGGGAAAATTAAGGGTACAAAATTTTGGGTATCGCATCTGGAAGTGGCGTGGGACACACATCTGGTATTCGTGTAATATCATAGACTGTTAGCACACAATTTAGTGTGACAGTGGGGACATAAGGCATGACCACTTCAGAACCTTTAATAGCTACAGAGGTGGATTTGGTGGGTCAGGTGGAATAGGAACTAGTGTACTTGGTGGACTTGATGGATTTGAAGGATCTGGTGGGTCAGGAGGGACAAGCCCTGGTGGATCTAGTGGTGTAGGCAACATCATAGGGAATCTAGGTTCTGGATTAGGTGGATAAGGGCCTCAACCACCTCAGAAAGTATTTTTTGAAATGTCTTTACATCTACCAGATTAAAAAGGTGTTGAGCATGCTACAAATCATGTACACAAATGTGAGTTGTTATGGTGCGCAAAGGGGATCACTAGCCCATAACGGAAGGTAACTCAGTTTGCAACAACATTGTAAGGGCATGCACATAGTTGGTACCGAAAGTATGACGCCCACTAGACAGTAGTAGATTATACCGTGTTGTGTAATGTCTTCTTTGTTGAATTCCATATTCATGAGTTTGAATAGAAAAGAATTAGCATGCTGAAGGAGATTCAAGTAGGTATGGCAGAGAGTGTGCAGGAGTATAATGCATATTTTTATACTCTCTTATCAAAACTATATTATGATATTCATCCTTCTCAACATGCTCCATGGTTTAATGGAGGACTAATAATGCCTTTTAGGAGAGCACTTTTGCATAAGAATTTCACCTACCAGAGCAAGGATTTAGAGGCTACCTTGTGCACCAAGGCCATAGGAAGTGTGGATACCAGTGTTAGTACTTTTCTTGAAGCTCAAATTTCTACAATGAAAAATTAGTTGGAGAAGCTATTTGCAAACTCTCCCTATGATACTCGCAGTGCCCTATGGTGCACGGATTGTGAGGTAGAGGGGCATATGAAGGATAGTTTTCCTCAAAGATTGTTAGATGCCATGATGGTAGATTGTGATATTTTCCATACAGATCATGATGTAAGTAGGTGTGTGCTATTGAAATGCGTGATCTGTAAGAATGTGTCTTTCTATTACAAGATTTTCACCTCTACCAAGGATTGTAGATTAATTGATCAGATAATTAATGCCATTGATATTGGTGTGTGCCAGACCAACATTGCAAACAATTCCAAGGATGATGGTCATCACTATGAAGGACATGTGGATGGAGGATCTCGTGGAAGAAGCTTTCACATAGGATTTAGAGGCTGTGGAAATCATGGAGGAAAAAGAGGTGAATTCCATCATGGAACTTGTTATAATTGTGGATCCATAGAGCATTACAAGCATGGATGTCCTAACTTGATATAGTACTCATGATGTGGGAAGAAGGAAAAGTATGAGGATTTATCAGAGCTATTTGACCATATGAGATATAAAAAATGAAAATACAAGGGTTTTAGGATGGTAAGCGTTAAGAAAGTAGACTTGCAGTAGATGCCGAGGGTGGTGCGTGATTCAAAATTAGAACCTTTACTAGTGACGATGTGAGTTGAGGTTGTGCATGCCAGGGAGATACCATAGCAGAGACCATTGATTACAAGAAAATAGGTGATGCATGGGAAGTGTCTAGACCCCACCCATCAGAAGGAAGTCTAGCAAGAGACCATGGACGTAATCAAGAGTCTTCAGGGGGAGATTTAATGTCTAAAGGATAAATCCAAGAAGTTGGGGTAGAAGAAAAGTGATAAGGTCCCTCAACTAGATATATATGATGTCAGGGATATGTGTAAGGTGTTGTGCCAAGAGAATATCATTCCTATATTATGAGAATGGTTGAGGGATAAGATACCAAGCGTTGGAGTAGAGTGCGAGTGAAAAGTTTTACATGCTAACCTTCCTTCCCATAGCCTCCACTACGATAAGGAGATTACATTGAATGTAGTTGTTGATGGATGGCTCCTAATAAATATTATGATTGACATGGACATAGAAGTTAATGTTCTCACCCTAGATTCCTGGAATCAAATGTTAAGGCCCCCATTACAACCATCTTCAAATGTGATGTATATGGTGAATAAGAAAAAGGCAATGCCCATTGGTGTTTTAAAGGATGGTGTTATCACTATCCAAGGGGAGAAATTCACAGGAGACTTTTAAGTCTTAGCACTTACTGAGGCACAAAACTTTCTAGTGATACTTGGACACCCCTAGTTCTATAATAACAATGTCGACTTACGTTTCAATAAGGGGTATATAAGTTTTGAGAACAAAGACAAACATGTTATCATTATTTCGATGGATGGGAATTCAACGTCATATATTAATCCTTTAGGATAAGAATACCTAGACCAAATTTATGTGTGCACTATCCGAGACCCTGAAGTTGTGAAACTTACAAAGGAGGGAGTTATTCATTGGGAAGATGCTCAATCTATAAGTGATACAACTAGTGTGGCATGTTAAAATTGGGTGAACGGGACATATGAGTTGGTTAAAAGGAAGTTAAGAGTATTTGTGATGAGAGTAACAAAGACGCACTCAGTCAAGCACCTAAGAAGAAAGAAGTTGCCAAGTTATTTTGGGGGAGCCAACCCTGGTGTTTTCCTACGAGAAATGGAAACCTAGTGGAGATGTGAGATCGAAAGGAGAAGGATTCTTAGTTATACCTTACTTGGGACCACAAAAAATTGGTGGGTGACCCATTGTGATAACCTTCTACAATGGTGCGAAGTGAAAATCATGTTCTCTGTTAGGTTTGTCTAGAGCAATGCACCTACTATCATACAAAATTATCATAGGAAGGAACCCACCTTGTTTCACATCCAAGCATGTGAGAAGGCCTGGATGGAAGGCACATAAGCCTTTCCACCTTCTTTATGGGTGCATAAGTTGTACTCCACCTTACAAGGCTGTGTACACACATGATACATTCACTCAAAGATGTTCCATCAGATAGGAAACTGGTAGGTGTTGACAGCTGACCTCCTTCAAGCTTTCGAATATCAGATTACTAAGCCATCGGTGGATGAGGCATTGTAGGTTGTTAAGCACCTAAATATGGGATATAGTGCTATGGTGGAGGATAGAATACTGGAATTATTGGGTGAACCTAGCTTAGAATTGTGCTTTAACGAGGAAGAATTAGAGGAGATATAACTTGAGTGCGTATGCATGGAAAAAGAGAAAGGAAAATTGGTCTATATGATCGATGGTGAAGAAGTGGAAAATTTAGATGTTAACCATACTATGGCTACGCGTGAAGTTATGGATAGTGTTGATGAGAAAGAATGTGCTTACCATGAACCCCTAAAAACTAAGAAGATTAACATTGGTTTAGAGGCCGAACCTAAGGAGGCTACTCTTGGAGATTACTGGATAGAAAATGAGGTTTCAAAGATCATTGATCTATTGCATGAGTTTTAGGAATTATTTCTACGTGGGTACCACAAGATTAAAGGAGTTCACCACTCATTTGGAGAAATGAAAATCAAGTTAAATTAAGGTGGGAGACCAATTCGGAGGAGACCTTATCCAATGAATTCAAATCTTCACGTCAAATTCAAGGAGGAGATTGACAAGAAGGTTGCATCAGGAATCATTGAGGCCATTGAGGAATAAAAATGGATAAGTCTAATGGTAATTAACATTAAGAAGGATGGGAGGATAAATATTTGTGTTTTTTACAAGGATTTAAATGTGGTATGTGTTATTGACCCTTTTCCAACCCCTTTCACTGAAGAGATCCTAGAAGAAGTAGCCGAGCACGAGATCTATTCTTTCACAAATAGATTCTCAAGATATTATTAGGTTAGAATTACAAAGGATGACCAAGAAAAGACAACTTTCACCACTGAATGGGGAATCTTTTCCTACACAGTCATGCCTGTTGGACTGAAGAATGTGAATGTTGTATTTTCATGCATTGTGATGCAGGCATTTCAAGACTTCATCCATAAGTTTCTTCAAGTCTACCTTGATGATTGGATGGCATATGGATTAGTGAGGGATCATTGTGACAATATGAGGCTGATGTTTGAAATATGTTGACAATTGAGGATATCCCTCAACATTAAGAAATGTGTTTTCACTACTCCATTTGGAACCCTTTTGGGGCATATCATATGTAAGGAAGGCTTGCTAGTGGATCCTACCAAATTTTATGTTATTATGGGATTGGGGGAACCTACCAGCCAGAGCATAGTGCATGGATTGTTTTGGCATACGGGGTATTACCAAAAATGCATTATTGGTATGCCAAGATTGTCGCACCATTGGAAAAGTTGTTAAAAAATAAAAATGAATTTCATTAGGGAGAGGCACAACAAATGGCATTTGATACACTGAAGAATAAGCTTATGATTGTACCCATATTACAATTTCCTTCTTGGTATAAGCCATTCCATGTACATGTTGATGCTTCAAGGATGGCGATTGGGGCAATCTTAGCACAACCTGGAGAGGGAATTATTGACCACCCCTTGTGTTTTGCTAGTAGACAACTAACCCCAGTAGAACATAACTATACTACTACTGAGCGTGAAGCATTGTCAATGATCTATGTGCTATAAAAATTCAAGAAGTATCTATTGGAAACACCCTTTACATTCTACATAGACCACAAGACATTGAAGTACTTGGTAAACAAGCCCATTTTACAAGGGCACATATGCCGGTGGGTGTTGTTGTTTCAATAGTTTGAGTTTACAGTTGTTGTGAAACTAGGTAAGAGTTATTTAGGACCTGACCATTTATCAAGGATTGGATCGGGGGAGGACATGTAGAGAAATGAGGATACAAGACCAAATGCAAAACTATTTAGATTATGACACACGCCCCATGATTTTGAAGATATTATTGTATTTCTCAAGATGGGTGTGGCACCGAAGGGAATGAATAATTTAGAAAAGAATCAATTATCCATACGCATCGTACCCTACATGTTAATTAGTGGAGACTTATACAAGCTAGGTCACAATGAGGTTTTACGCCGGTGTGTGTTAGAGCATGAACGTGTTACAATCATGGAGGAAGCACATGGTGGAATTGTAGGAGGAAACTATGCAGGGAATGCAACTGCATGTAAGATCCTTCTAGCATGTTTTTGGTGGGAAATGGTTTACAAGGATTATATCAAGTATTGTAAGGCCTGTGACTACTGCTAGCACCTTGGTAAACTAGGGAAAAGAGATGAAATTACATTAATACAAATTTCTAGTGTAAAATCATTTGAGAAGTGATAAATTGACTTTGTAGGCCCTATTTCCCCAGCCACGCAAAGGAAAGGTTCACACTATATCATTACATGCACAGATTATCTTACAAGGTGGGAAGAAGTAGCACCTACAAGGGATTACATAGTGATAACAATAGCTAGGTTCTTGTGGGAAAACATAATCAGCAGATATGGATGTCCACTGAGTTTAACAAGTGATAGGGGTACTCATTTCTTGAATGAGACAGTTAGGATTTTGTTGGCAGAATTCATGGTAGCCCACCACAAGACTACCCCTTATCACCCATAAGCTAATGGGACTGTTGAGGCGTTTAAAAAAAATTATGAATCATAGGTTAACCAAGATTTGTGATGTGGGAAGAAAGGATTGGGATGATAAAGTTTCTGTTGTGTTATGGTCATACCAGACTACTTATAAAATACTGAAACAAGGCCACACCTTTTTAATTGGTGTTTGGCATGGAAGCAGTGTTACCTATTGAATTCATGTTACCATTGTTGTGTATAACATGTGCAGGAGGATTAGATGATGAACAAGTACTTAAGGAAAGGATTGATAAGTTAATGCAGTTAGATGAGAGGTGGGCTATTGCTCGCTAGAGTCAGAAAATAGAAAAATCTAGGTAGAAGGCATGACATGATAGACACATCAAGAAAAAATAGTTTGAGGTTGGGAAGATGGTTCTATTGTATGATTCCAAGTTTTTACAACATCCTAGGAAATTCAAAATCCATTGGATGGGCCCATACATTATATCCTATATACTTGATTCAGGCACTTTCCAGTTACAAGCGCTAGATGGAACATGGTTACCAGGCCATTTCAATGGGAGTAGGTTGAAGCCCTACTATAAATAAGTCTTCTTTGTGTTTGTAAATAAGGTAGTATTGCCAGTTAGCCTAGGTTTTTCTTTGTTGCAATTTCCTTTCTTTGTGTTTCCCTTTCTCATTGTTTTGTGCTGTGCACGTTTGTGTGCTGGTAGCCACTTACAATTTCAAAAAAATTCTATGCACAGAGGACCACTCATATATTTTTGTATGGGGTGAAGTGGTGCGACAAGTACTGGAAGTTGGTATTAGAAGCTGTGTTTCGATGGCCCTGGTTGAAGGACCAATAATGTGTAGATTGGAAGAATGTGCATAGAAAAGGTTAACATGAGGAGTGTGGTGTTAGGGAGGCTTCAAAAAAACCACATACAAGGGTGAGAAGCACAAGAACAACATGAGGTAGGCGATGTAAAAAACTAGGATAATGACAAAAGAAGTGCCTTAGGCATTGAAAGCGCATGCATAAGGATCTTCGGTTAGTAAGGGTTTTTTTTGCGCCAAAAGGTTATAGAAGTCTTCACCCATGATTGGGCACTGAGGGGATTAAAATTTCTTCACATTGGAATTAGAAAAATATGCTTTTAATGTAAAAGTATGTTGGTAGATGACATGGCATTTATTATGAAAAAAAGCAAAAGCTATAAGTAGAAGGTTGGGGTGCATTATTGTTTACCTTGTATTTATATTATCGAAGAGCTCTCACGAACTAGGGAATCCTTGAAGAAACATTATGTGAAAAATGTTTGTGAAGATTCATGTGCTTAACTAGTTTGATTAGTGAACTGGAGTGGAAAAAGAGTACATAGGTGTGAGCAGAGAAGGTTGTGTGAAA
The DNA here is from genome assembly GCA_019776745.2 of Taxus chinensis. Classification (NCBI taxonomy): domain Eukaryota; kingdom Viridiplantae; phylum Streptophyta; class Pinopsida; order Cupressales; family Taxaceae; genus Taxus; species Taxus chinensis. Next base: position 232,844,327 of record CM034153.1, read on the forward strand.
GAATCCTACAAGTGATTGTGCCATCTTGAGAAAAAGGGTTTTTTAGGTTAGGGTTCCATAGCTAGGGCACATGATTGAGGGGATTTTCACAAAGGAGTGGAGCCATAGAGTTAAGAAAAGCTAGGATCAGGAGAAAGGAAGAAATTTTAGTGACCCAATGGAGAAATGGCACCAAGGAAAGAAATAAATATTTCACCAAAGAAGGGAAAGGGAAAGGGGAAATAAGCCATTTCCACTAGTTTTAATGAAGAATGGTATGCAGAGATGTAATATCCAGACAATGTATTGCTTGGAAAAGAATGGGTGTCTCATGTTAGAAATATGGCCGTTAGTGATTCCAACCATCGAATGAGCACCACAAAGAATGATATATCATTGGAATTGGTTTGCCCTATAGAAGAGAGGACACCAGGTGGAATTCCTACATATGATGATGAGGTAAAGGTGAAAATGGAGAAGGCTGGGTTATTACAACTCTATGAGTTACCCTATTTTTGAAAACCTGACAGACTATACTAGTGGTTAATGTCGTGCGTACGTGAATACCACTTATACTTTGTAGGAAGAAGGATGCGAATAACTCCCCAACTGATTTCTAATTTTATCAGTCTTATCTTAGAATGAGAATCATTTGATGATGAATTGGATGATAAGGAGGCCATTAAGAAGACTATTGAAGCTTATGACTACAAGAAGGGGTCACGCTACTTCGACATTTTTGTGATTGCTTACTTTATAACAAGGATGGCTATGGTCGCAAAGCTGAATGGCCAGGAGAGATGGAAACATATCAACAAGGCTTGGTTGAATGTTTTCCATAATATATTAGAGGGGACCATCTATAACCTTTTGGATTTCATAGAAGAATAAATCATCAATGCCACACACGATGGAGAAAAGATCATGTTTGGTAATGTCCTCCTTACCATTGTCTTTTCAGAGATTGGAGTGCCCGATGGGATAGATAAATTTTTTTGGGAATACCCAGATGAGAACCCTTCCCCCACCAAAATATTTGAGAAATACACTTGTGACACCATGATGGCCACCCACAAGGCGTGCCTAGAAAAATGGTATAAATGGATGCGTGACACATTCGACGTTGAATGGAGAATACTCGAGCAGTTACCTATTTTATTGCAAGGTGAGGATAAATTCTTCGTGTACCAACATTTTTGTATTGAAAGGTTTACTCTGGTAGATGGCACCAAGGGTCCCTGGTGCAAATTGTCATTCTCCTTCACAACACAATACTTTCAGGCTAGGGTCAATCGATTCAAAGAGGAAAAGAAGCTAAGGTTTGACCTCAGCATGGTAGACCAAGATTACCATGAGCTGCACAGAACATTGATATATCCAAAGAAGTGTGCCTATGTGGAGAAGTATGTCTCCCATGATGTACATATGTTGAAGCCAGTGACATTTCCTATTGCTGGGAGGACCACAACAAGGGTATACCTATGTATAAGGCCTAAGTATGAGAAAGGAACTTACATTGAAAATGATGTCTCTATCCTAGAAGACCCCACTATAAGGAAGAAGACCATGTCAAGGAAAAGGGGGAGAGAGGAGGCCCCTGAGAAAAAGGAACCAAGTACACATATAGTGTATTCTGTAGGTACGCAAGAGTCAGGTGAAAAACCAAGCATCTATGCACGGAGGAAGAAGTCACCCATAGAAGAGAAAGATAAGACACTCGAGGAAGAGGTGCTAGAGCAAGAGAAGTCCCCTGTGAAAGAAGAATCACTAGAAACAAAGGAGTCACTAGGGAAGAAGAAAAAGAAAAGTCTCCTATATTGGAATCACCAGTTAGGAAGAAGCAAAGAGTAACAGAAAATATAGACTCAGAAGAAACAAAGAGCATGGAGGTTGACAAGGGTGATGAGGATGATGAAGAGCATGGTGAGGCTCAGAACCATCCTGTGTATGATGTACATGAGTTAGAGGAAGATGGAAATGAAGAGAAGGATGAGGATGAAGGAGGCACTCATAACCAAGGGGGAAGTGAAGAAGTAAACATGAAGGATCAAAAGACTCCAAGCCTGACTAAGGAGAAAATAGAGGATGCCACAGAGAGGGAGGTATCAGGAATTATAAATAACTTGGTGGATCAAGAGGTAGATTACAGCACCAAAGAAGTACTAAAGGAGATGGAGGAAAGAGAAAGTTTGGGAAAGGAGTATGGAAGCATGGGAAGAGACCTCAACTTAACTGTAAGCTTCCTAAAGGCAGTGTACATAGGTGGAAAGAGCATACTAATGGCATAGGAACAAGAAAAGACTTACATAAATGATCCAAATAAGGTATTGTACATGTGTTTCCAAATTACTGTGCCTTCAAACCAAATCCTTGTATGGTATTATTTAAATGAATATGGTACATACCCATGCACGAGAAAAATGCTATCTTGGGATTTTGAGTCCCATGTTAATTTGAATTTGAGGTCAACTGAGATGCATTGATGAAGATACCGGATTCAAAGGGAGTAAAACCTCTGGTAATTCCCAATAACTATCCGATGAGCAAATTTGCAACGTGCTCAATAAAGTATTTGTAGAAGTTAAGGTGAGGCTCTTCAGGAGAAATGTTAGAATAAGGGTCTTGGAGGAAGAGCTTGAGAAGAAAAATGAAGAGATCAATGAAAGAGACAAGGAGATAAAACAAAAGGAATTGATCAATGTGTAATTAAGGCACAAACTGAGGGATGAAAAGGCAAAGGTGCACGAGATCCATAAGAAGATAGATATTATTTCAGACGCCATAATCTTAAAGCACCTAGACCTGGCCTCACCTGAGCAGAAATACAAGTCAACCATGCAATGCTTGGAAGAATTGACCCGCATCCTCATCATGGAAAGAAGAGCACTTGCATTCGAGTTGGCAGAAGAGGCGATGGTGTGCCAGAAGGAGGAAGAAACACTAAATATTGGGGAGAAAGTTACTCGGTATTCTAAGCTCCTTGTCTTTGTAAAGACTACCACACAAATGGTTGAGGATGTATATGATAATTACGTTGAAAGAGACAGGGTAATGAGCATATTGGTTACTATGCATGAGGTGGATCTGAAGGAATTTCAAGAAAATAACAAAGGCAATAGGGCAGAGCATGATAAGATCCTAGTCGAGGTTGAGAAAAAATTGGAAGTAATCAAAAACTTACAGGGTTTGATTAATAATTAGCTCAAGGAGCTATATCCCCATGTCACTCGTAGAATGGACACATTGGATGATCTTAGCAAACAACTAGAAGGAATTTTAGATACATTGAATGCTAAGAGCAACAAATTAAGTTTTGATGAAGTGAGGGCTCTAGTAGGTGACCTACTTTAATAGGAACAAGGTGAGGTAGATGCCTGGGAAAAGATTGAGGCAACCGTGAAGAAGGAATTCCCACTCCTCCTACAACAGTAGTAGATTATTCTATTCTTTCATTCTTTATTTAGATTTTCCTAGTTCCACTATTATTTATTCTTTGAAGAAGTAGGATGTTTCCAAGGATGAAGAACATGTGTAGTGTGGGGTGATGTTGGACCCTAAATATTGGCTAAGTACCAAGAGGCGCACGCACTAGACCAGTGAGAAGAATGACACTCAGGGGAAAGCACACATGAAAAAGGGGTTTAAGACGGTTTTAAGTGAAACCTAGGTGCGTGTGGGAGTCAGAACAAGAGTTTAAAGGACTTAGCCATATTTGGCATTCTAGAGGCACTTGAGGAAAAGTGTGAGGACCCGACTAGGCATGATGAGTGGATAAGGTGCCAGCCTTGGAACCTTAAAGGTCAAGAAAAGGATATTCCCCATAGGGAATATTCCTAGAAGACATCATTACAGAGAGTGGAGGGTTTGTAAAGGGATAAGAATTCACCTATGGAGGACCACATCGACACTTGGCACGTGATCTGCACTTAGAGAAGGCATGGCGGTGGGTGCTGATCTTATATAAAGAAATTCTCAGGCTAGAGACATGGGGAGATATATAGATGAAGAGAAGACATGTGGGGAGAGATAGACAAAGATGGAGACTCAAGCATAAATACATAGAGTAACGAAGTGCTTGCAGTAATTGCTAGGGCTTAGAGCACTTAGTGCTAGAGGGTTGTAAGGGATGCCATAAGCATATGTATGGGTAATGGGATCTGTAACAAGGGATAAAATGGGAAAAGAGTATAGTTAGGATCTCATATCAGGAAGGTTTGCAAGGAGACAAGTCTCTGTCATTTAATATATATGGTCTGAGATGACCCTTTTGACTGTAATGTGGCTACCAGAACTCTTTTAAATCAATATATATGTGGGTTCATTCTGTATAACTTGTTTATGGGTGTAAAACCTCATGTTATATGACTTATCATGGCTCAGATCTAGTTTATTATACTTCTTACAATGTTATTTAGCTTCTGTGATGCATTAATGTGTAGATCTGTTAGTTGCATCTTCTACCTTTTTAAGTAAGTGAATGTACTTTTGTTTCTGAAATTAATCCTCCATTAATGTCAGAACATTCTCATAAATCTCACATAAAAGAGGGGCTTGATGCCCACAGGTGCCTCAAATGAGTGCCTAGTTCCCGTTGGGTGATAGGCCGATGCGCTTGGGGTTAGAAAGAAGTATTAAGGGTAATTAAATGACTACAATATCACACCAAGAGAAGAGTGTTGGGGAGAGAGGTCTATTTTTATCTCCTTCCATGATGCTTCACAAGTGATAAATTCCTTTGATAGATTGACACGTTGGGTATGTGCCTTGACTCCTCTTAAAATTGAATTGTATCTCAAATTACTGAAAGGTATAACTGAAGGAAATTTGTTGATACTTCCTCCATTTGTACTATAAACTAATGGAAGATGATGCTGCTACAACAGGAGCAGCGGGAGTGGAGGCTCTGTGGGAAGATGGGTAAGTGATACATGGATGTCATGAGATTGGGAAAAACTTCAAGGTTTATGCCTGAGGATGTGCATGGTAGATATCTCAGGATACACTGGAAAATGGATCTTTAGGGGAATCTTCTCAACATCTATCAAGTTATTATTAGCCTAGACATGCAATATCAAATGTTTATGTAACAAGTAACTCCTGCAATATCAAATGTTTATGGCAAATAATCTCCTCCTAACAAATGAATCATCACAAAAATATATGAGTTTAGGGATTTTAGATCAAAGAAGATGGCCAATGCCTATAGGCGGTCTAGCTAGAACTAGAATCATTTGCCATGTCTTGTGGAATCTGGTGTTGAAATTAGTCATTAGCTCTTGCAGAGGTTTTTTTATGTTGATAACTTGCTATAAGAGTGAATATCTATCTCCCTTTTTGCTAAATCTTGTGAAAAATACATTTCCCAATTGATCCCAAGTACTGGTAGAGTTAGGAGTCAAGGATCTGTACCATTCGAGAGATTTTAATTTAAATGAGGCATCTAGTAACTATAAGGAAACATCTTGCTCTGTGGTATAATGTACCTTGCTTATCTCCGCAACATCCTGAAGATGTTCCTCCATGGTCTTAAAATCTTCACCACTAAATTTAGGCAGTTCCTTTAGCACATTGGCTGGAATGAGATTCCACGTTTCCGAAGCTACCGGAAAGATAAGTGGACTTCCCTAGTTCTATGAGACGAACTGTCTTAGTGGTTTTTGGGCCATTCTAATGGTTCTAATAATTCTAGTGGATTGTAAGAAGGGTCTAACATGTGGTGGTGTTGATAGAGTCCAGTTTGGAAGAAATGGAGATATTTGAATCTGTCTACCCCTTGTGCTTCTTCCTAAAGACAACTATAGATATTCAAATGCACCTTCTTCTCTTGTTTTTGACCTTGTTTAAATCCTTCTCATGGACTAGATAGGATTAAACAACCAATATTGCTGAAACCAGTAGATATTCAAAATGAAGTCACAAGATGTGTAATTATAGAGCCTCAACAAGATAGAAATTACTATGTCACACACCAAATCTATCAATAGTTAAAGTTTAAGCTTTCAATGCTTGTCCCATCGGGTGTTCCAGGAAACTTGTTGTTGATTATCTTTGTAGATGAACCACAAAAGTCATGGGAAATATTAGGGATGTGGGACTAGGCCCCTATGATAACCTCAAGATTGTATATAAGTTTTCTCTTCTCTACTTTGGGTTGAGATAAGGGCTAGAGAGAGAATAAAACAATAAATAAATCCTAAATAAGGTGATGCTCTAAGACTTTACTAAAAATCATGGAAATATAATTGAAATAGTATAGATTAATTGAAGAGATTTCAGCATGATCAACTATTCTGGAGATATCTCAAATTATCAAAGTTTGAATGAAACTAAAACATAACCATGAACAAATGAATAGATTTATATAAAATTTATAAGGGCATGGAGCACGATAGATATTTAAACATTCATGTAAAATTGAATAAAAGAAAACAGGAAGAGATAAAGGACACAAAATACTGCAAACATTTAGTGCACAAAACAAGAAATCTTATTAATAGAGAAAACAATACATAAGGAAAAAATGGCACAGATTAAAGTATTCTTTTACAACATGGCCTTGCTAAGGCTAGTTAACATAATAGACTGAACCTAAATACTCCTACGGAGCTCTGGAACTTCTTTTCTATATTTTTCTCCCTCTTGCTACTAGAACATGAACATTCCTTTATAGACTTTGTGGCTCTTGCTTAATACTGCCTCCATTAAGATTTCCATCACCCGCATTTATTTCTTATCTACGAGATATTCAAACTTTGGAACAGATCTCAACTGCAATGCTTTGAGACCTGAGATTGAATTCAATCCATCAAACCTCGATCCCCTTTCTTTTTTAATGGGTCCTATCGATGGTGTTGGCTTCTTTACTTGACATGTGGAGACTTAACGCTTATCTGGGGCCTTTCCTTTTCTCTCTCCTCTTAAATATGTTCCTAGATTATGTGTGGAGGCATGTGTGCTTCTCCGCTTTAGTTTTGAATTTTTAACCTACTTGGGGCTACTTAGTCATGCTTTAGCCACGTGGAGGATTCTCATTTATCAAAGACTCTCGATGTTTGGTGCCTTCTCCAAAGTGTGCCGAATGGACACAGGGATATCCTCCATGTTTGGTTCCATACTTAGGAAAAATAACTCCCCTTAAAATACAAAAGAGTGTTGAAAGGAAAAGGGGCAAGGCAAACAAAAGGTATCATTAATGGAAGATCCCTGCAATAGTGTAGAAACCATTCTACATTCCCAAAATAACACTTACATAGCCACGAAGTCTTCATACTCTTATCTTTGTGTAATTTGCACTACATCCACTTTTCCTATTTTTAGCTCATGCCATGTAAAATCATCTAAGTCCCAAAATTTTATTCTAAGGAACACCCTTCTTAATTGACTCTTGCACGTGCATACGTGCCCCATTCATGCACCCTCTTAAAACTTTGGCAATTTCTCCATCCTAGCAGAGATGGAGCATGTCATGGTGGTGATGGCTAGATACCATGACATACTGAGCATTGTTAGACAAATTAGGGCCACAAGATATTATTTGGAGGCCATATAGGGAATATAAAGGGTGGTCCTAAGGATGATGTCAAGATACAGTGTATACACCAGACTATGTGGTTAGAGTACTTATTTCCCCTCTAATCATAGATATTTTAGTATAAGCATGTTCCATGAAAGTTTGGCATTATGCAGGAGGCTCCCCCAGTAGCATACATGTACAGGATATTGACACATGGATCATATAGACAAGGGGAGACTAGGGCCAACCCCGAATAATTTATTTCCTCTACCAACTAATGAGTAGGATCCAGTGGTCATGTTGAGTCACTGTGATGTTGCAAGGTATCTTGTAGCCTATGCATAGTAGTGGGTTGAGACCCGATGGGTATTATTGTTCCTATTTGTGAAGGGAGATCCATGGGATGGTGTGCTACATGGTGATTTAGGTGGTGCAAGCATACCTTCTCCTACATGGAGAGAGGGTTAGATGCCCCTATTGAGGATGCTGGTGGTGATCGTTATGGCATAGCATAAGTATTGTGTAGTAGTGTGATTTGTTATTATTTATAAAATATGATAATGTTGAGTGTAGAGTTTCTAATATAGATATTACATTGATTTCAGGTGACACTTATTGGAAGATGAACGTAGACGTATCAATACAAAAATTACTCTACAATCTTCCTAGGTATGTGGTGAGAGGTTTCATGCTAGAGTGCATTGATGATATGCTAAGAAAACATGCCTATTTTTTTGATCTATATGAAGTAGTCGCGGCCACCTGTAGCATTTTATAGAGCAATCAGGATGAGATCTAAGTAGAGCTAGCTAAAAGGCCTAAGCCATGTCCTGGGGATAATCTAGCATAGGACTTGGTAGCATGATTTGTAGAGAAATCCGTAGTTGTTGTGGTGTTTTTAGGTAATGGATCGTATAATGTTTTAATATTTTAATTATCATTGATTGGTTTATAGGTAGATGGTTTAGGAAACTCAATTACATTGTTGTTTATAAGATCTTAAATGATATGTTTGAGCTTAAAATCATGATTAGTAGAGTGTCCATTGCATTGGTGGTAATCATAGTTTAGATATTCATCGTAGTTATGACCACGTGGTTGAGAAGGATCTATATTAAGTGGTGGAGGGATATTAATCAGATTACTTTCAATGAGTTGTGGTAATAGAAACTGAGGTTCACAAGGTAGCTTAGTAAAGGTGTGCTCCATGGGTTGCAACTAAAGCTTGGCTGGCGTAGAAATAATGTTGACAATATCTTGAGTGTTGGTAGTGTTAGTGGGTGTTTTGAAGGTGGATTTGTCTTGAAACTTGTTGTAAGATGAGGAAGAAGTATCATAATACTTTAATTTTCCCATAGATAATAGTTTTCTTTCATGAAATTTGAGTGTGTGGTATAATTGGTCAAAGGAAAGAGAAGTTTCAAAAATGACACTCTCTTGGAGTGGAGGAAAAAAAATTGAATGAAAAGATCTTACAATTGTAAATCAACTATAACATTGGTCATTTTGGAAAGGTTGTTCTTATAGTGTTAGACATAGTCTATAAGATGCTCATTGGATCCTTGTTTGATTTTAGCTAGTTGTGCATAAAATATCTTAGTTCCGATATTTTTAGAAAAATGAGCAAGGAATGCATCGGCTAGAGCTATTACTGAATGGACAAGTAGATCATAGAACCATTGCATAACTTAGTCATGTAATATTTGAGGAAACAATTTGGCCAATATTGTAAGGTCATCAACATAGTCAATACATGCAACATGAAAAGATCAAAGGTGTTCTTGAGGGTCGTCATGGTCATTGAACATAGGAAACTTAGGTACAATGAAGTTAGCATGCAACTAATAAGAGGAGATGGTGGGTGCAAAAGGGATATGAAGGAGAAGTGAGGAATCTAGAGATGGAGAGAAGAATGAAGAGGCTTGTTGCTATTAGTGAATTTAGGCTTACAAATCATGGTATAATGAGGTTAGGTTATGAGTGCCTGAAGAGGAGGCATGTCATGTGTGAGAAGTAATAAGGAGGGTAAAGGGATTTGTAGGAGTAGGCTATTTAGGTGGAATAATGGTGGTGGAATGAGGAGGATGTGTCACAATATGAAGATAAGTATCATTAGAGATTGGAGGGTTGAGCTTAGCTAACTGTGTGGCTTCATCTCAGGTGGTGAATAATAAGAGATCTATATCTTAAGGTTGTTCAACAATAAGATCCTAGAGAACATGAAGATCTTCATCTATAAAGGGTTTATAAGTCTCAGCCATGGAAAAAGATCAGAAGAATGCCTTGAAAAAAGGTAGGGTTCAAGCATATGGGTTCACCAAATGATTTAATATAAATTGAATTAAACCTTAGTTTGAGAGTAACTTATAGTAATAAATTATATGTAGGTAATAAAGTACAGTAATGCACAAAAAATAAACATTCAATAATGTAACAAGATGGAAATTATATGTGATCATCCCTCAGTTGATTCTGTGTGATCCGTGAGTGATTGGGAATGTGTGTCTACTAGAACAAGATGGAGACAATATCAAAAGAGCTCACTAAGGGTTTAAGAAATCAGAAATATGTTGAATAGGAGTTCTCACAGGAGGACATGAGTTCACCACGTGCTAGTGACTGGTTTGGGTGTCTGTGCCTGATTAGATGTTTAGAATTTGATCTTTTCTAGGTCGGTAGGTCTTTACTCCAATTTTTGTTTTCTCACTTTGATTTTGTTGTTAGGGTTCTAACCGCACCTATAACCTAAAAAATAGATAAGTAGTAACACATTCCCACAAATCACATCAAATTTAATAGAAAATATGTATAAGGTGGATTCAGACTGACATCAGAGGTCACCCAAAGAGTGAACTTATGACCGAGCATTGCACTACATATTATAATCCATGTAGTTCTCCATGCTTGTGTGTGTAATGATCCCTGGGTTGCCCTTGTGCAAGTTGCACGATGATAACAAGATAGATATAAATTTCTATGATTATATAGAATGTGTGTGATGGAATAGAATGAACCCCCTTCCTATGTTGTGTATGTAGAATCAATGTAGCCATTTTTCCTTGTATGAATGTGCTAGATATATCCTTATAGTGCTCTTGTTCCTTTTCGCAATCTTAGGCCGATAGATAATGCTTATAGTGCTTGGCCTATTATTTGAGAGTAGTAACTAATTATATATATGATTCCCTTGTTTGAATTTCATATTTGACAACTGGAATGCCAACCCAAAGTGTAAAAAGGTGACCAATAAGTGAAAAGGACCAAAAATGGTAAGAAGAAGATAAATAAGTGTAGGATTGTCCAAAAGGGATAGGAGTGCCTGGGTGCTTCTGTCCTAGCTAGGTGACAGTGTCCGAGGCCATCAAAATATAAATTAGTCAAGTGTTAGAAGAACTGTAAGATGTGTAAATCCAGTAAAGTGCAAGAGATAAAGAAACCAAAAATCCATAAGGAGTTGTCAACCACTAGCTTTCTTTCTTAGGAATCATGTATACATTAGTATGATTTAGGAACTAGAAATGTACCCAAGTGCATAGATTTTGTGTCTAAAATAATTATCCTATTATCTTGGTGTCAAAATACATGAGTGCAACCCTATGGGTACACACTTTCATAAGTACCTATGATAACCACACGAGGCTTGATCCCATAACAAGGGTATGTAGTGTAGCACTTTGATTAGTTCAAAAGTTGGGAGTATGATTGCCAAGGGTATTATCTCATCACCATAGACACATATTTTCTCCTTTTAGCTTGTTGATGTTTTGATGAATGGTTATGCAAGTTTATAGGGTTTCTACTTTGTTGCACATTATTACAGGTCATACTAAAGTTGTGTGAATGAGAATGACATACAATGAATGTAATTTTTAGACAAACGAATCTCCAGATAATGTTTGTATAGAGGTTTGGACCTATAAGCATGGAAAAATGAGCTAAAATGGAAGACAAGAAAAACACACATGCAAACCTTCCAGTCAGTATTTCCTTGCAAACCTTAAATAAGGTTGTGGGAAGCTTTGAGATTGTGTAACCTCGTAAATAGTTGATTGTGAGTACTCTTGAAAGTGACCTCTAAATGGGGATTTGATAATACTAGGAGAAAATATTTGGCTTGGATATAGCTTCCAATATGAAAATATTGGATAGAAAATTTGACAAATTTTTCTTGCAACAATCGAAGAGGATTTTAACATAGTGATTATACAAGAATCCAAGAGGATTAAGAGGATTTTTAAAGGGATACACATGCTCTTTTATAGAGGATTAGTAGTGTTCTATAATTAGTTGAAAGTGGTTGAATGTACATGCTAAAAATAACAATTGAGGGGGGTTAAATAGTTCAAATGAATTTATTCCCATGAGGGTCAGTAAATAAATTCATTTGTAGAAGTTGTATATGGAAATGTGGTTGTACATGAAATTCGATTACCCCCACCTTTCTAGGATTTTGGAAGTGCAGTTGACTAGGCTAGTGAAGTGGAGTCCATATGAAGTTGATAGGATGAGGAAGTGGACTCCAAGTGGGTCCAAAAAAAACTTAAGTGGCAGTCGACTTGGAAAATATGTGTATTTTCCTAATTGCGTAACTAATTTAACTAGCTACAATGTGCAAGATAAGTAATTAATCATTTATTTAATAAATGATAATTAATTTAGTCAAGGTACATTAAAGATTAATTTAATTAATCCTAACAATTTAAAATGATTAATTTATTGGATCAATCAATCGTAAATGGATATGAACTAGGATGATATGGAAACAAGTGTTTAATTTTAGGGTCTCTACATTTCCAATCTATAAAGTGTTATTATGAAGTAATAACATTTTAAAGATAGTAGATGTATGTAGATCAGAAGAAAATGAAGCATATGGATTCCCCATCAAGAATGATGGTGATGTAGAAAAGTGGTGGAAAACCACTTGATAGGAAGAAGACAAGAGATTGTGAGCAAGGCTAGGGAGGATCTGTGCTTGTAACATGAGTGTCATTTGGAGAGTTAAAATTTAGAGTAACCTTTTTTTTTTTGTTTCAAAATAGAGTTTTCACCATGATTATGAAGGAATCAAGATGGATAGCCTAGATGTGCATAAAAAAGTACACACTAAAGAAAAGATAAAAAGGAAAACAAAACAAATATATAGAGTAGGTGAAGACATCATGGTTATAAAGGAACCAAGATGTTATCACACTACTTTCAATTGATCCAAAAAGGTAAACATCAATAATGCAACATAGCTTCAAAAAATAAGACCATCAACTATGCCCCTAAAGCACGCCACAATGATGATTAAGTAGATTGAAAATACCCCTAAGCACCAAAATTGATGGAATGCTTGGGATTAGGATCAGATTGGAAGAGTAGAGTAAAGGTACTCCTAATGATACTCTTATGGGATCCATTTTGCAAATGATCCGAGAAAAAATTTCCTAGGTGAATTTATATAGTGAAGGTAAAACGATCGTAACTTTCCCCAAGCAGAGTTAAGAACCATGTAAAAGGAAGAAAGTGGAGTGATAGTCATAAGATTGGAACGATCACTAGGGTAGTAGATGAAAGTAGGATTTTATCAAGATTGTGTTGAACTGTTGAAACATTAACTTCAAGGGTTGTCCAATTATAAGATTTCAGTGATAAGTGAATGCTTGTTAAAAAAAATTGATAATAATTTTTTATTTTTTTAGAATTTTTGAAATATATGATTTTTTTGTATTTTTTAAGAGTTTTTGAATTTTTTTAAATAAAAATATAAATAAATTCAAACAAACCTAAATACATAACAAAAAGGAAAACATGACATGGCTTATTTAATAAACTAGGAAGAAAACAAAACATGTGTAAGCGATAAAAAGACACGAAACAAACATTGCAAAAAAACCCAATATGAACAAGTAGGAATCACACCAAAGTTACATGTGAACAAAGATGTGAATACATTTTCTACAATTGGTTATAAAAAAAGGTAAATAAAGTACAATAAAATAACAAACTGAAAGAAGCAAAAGCATTGTCACAATGTTGATAATTACAACACAATTTGTAATAACAATGTCTAATGACACTCTGAATGTTTTCCACATTAAATAACTCAACAGGTATGAACTCCCCCGAGTGGTATCTTAGAACACGAGAGGATTGGATTGGGCCAAAGAGATAACTGATGCTTATATAATCCAAAAGATACTCTTGTCAGATCCCATTGAAGTTTGATTTGTATTGGATTAAAATGTGAATTCTAAGTGTGCCTTAAGAAAAGTTATATTGCGAAAGGGTAAATGATTTCCTTGAGCATAGATATACACCACGGGAAATAAAGATGGTTATTAAAAGATGATCTTGAATGATCATGAGGAGCGCTGTCAAATGGAAAAATTGTTGAACTGTGTTATCCATTTGCTGACATTTGGTCAAACATTATTTGATTGTTTTTTTTTTGAAAGTTTTATTTTTTTTTGGATTTTGGAACAGTTTTATGCTTTTATGTATTTTAAAACAATTTTATATTGTTTCTGAATTTTTGAATAATTTTATATTGTTTTGAATTTTTGAATAATTTTATATTGTTTTTTAATTTTTTGAAACATATTTGAATGTTTTTTGGTATTTTAAAACTTGGTAAAGGGGTGCAATGCTTGAAAGTACGTGAAAATATTTAGAAGCATTCCATTCTATTGGTAGAAATATATATGATAAAATAATAGGGTGTTTCACTCCACTCGTGACTCCATCCAACTAGGAAGATGCGAGGGCTCATCACTGAGATCCAAGAATGAAGTGACGACTAGGTGAATAATGATATGGAAGTGAAGATTATGGATGTAAAGACACAAGGTGTAATGATAATCCACATGAGAAAAATTTAACTCATCTCCAATCAAGATTATCTGACTAATTCCAAGATGATTCCAATTTATAGGTTTTGACTAAACTTAGATCCATTGATGGCCTACTGATTGAAAAGATCTCGTTAAAGGAATTATTGTCTCTCTTAAACATAAGTAACTTTTTGGGATATTTTTGATTAAGCATTTTGATTAATATTTCTAAAGGATTTATTGGTTAATTGTTTTTTTTTTTTGCTTTTGAAAGGGACCCCTACATATTATCCCATGCCACCAATAAGAGAAAAGGGCTTAACACCAAAGACAAAATATAGGTGAGTAAGGACATCTTCTTCCATTCCCAATCTTATACTACTAGTGATAAGTACAAGCTTATCACCAAAAATCGTGAAGGATGAAAGGTGTAATGATTTTATAGGTTTTTTCATTATTAGATTGATTTTTCCTTATATGTCGATAATGTTCTTATTGGGAAGGAAAATTTTGTCCATAAGTCTCAACCTCATGTAACTAGTAGAACAAAAGGTTTCAACATAATTTACTCAGATGGAAAATAAAAAAGTTATAGGTAAAGAAGTTTGAGATTTCTATTAAAGAGAGCTTATTTGAAAGGAGGAGTTTCCATTAATAAGCTAAGAGAAAAAACCATAGGTAGAAAGATTTGAAATGGTAGAAACCATAATAGGGATGAGAAACATAATGCCCAATAGGAACAAGGTTAACCTATGTCGTGATAGGTGAAGAATGCGAAGATATGATAATTGTATGATTAAGATTTATGCCAATAGATGGAATGCTTAATATATTTTTTATATCTTTAAACGATTTCAACCTGAGATATGAACCAGAGGGTTCATTAGGCCCTACCCATACAATGTAAACATCTATAGACAAGATATTACAAATTTTAACCACAACCAAAAATTTTGTAGCCAATGAATAACATGCCACTGTCAATGATGTAATTTTTGTACCACTAACGATGCAATTTTTTAGCCACCTTCAATGATGCTATTTCCACCATTGCTGTAAGAGCCACAAGTGGCCACCAATACAACCACCGGTGATGTAAAAACCACCACCACCAATAAACCAACCTAAAGGGGATCACACCGAGTGGGATTCGTACCAGGGTGGATCTGAACACAATTATCCATCTTAACCGATCCACCCTAACTACATTGGCATGAAATGCTTAGTATTATTTGTAGTTACTTTTCCAATTTTGATTTACAAACAAATGGAATGGGTTAATACACAATTTTATTCTCTTTTTTATTCTT
This sequence comes from Taxus chinensis, assembly GCA_019776745.2. NCBI lineage: Eukaryota > Viridiplantae > Streptophyta > Pinopsida > Cupressales > Taxaceae > Taxus > Taxus chinensis. The sequence continues at coordinate 232,859,947 of CM034153.1, forward strand.
TTTATTTTTTCTAAACTTTGGAGGATGAGGATTTGAAATGAACCGATCGTGAAAGAGGTCCATGTTTATCAAATTTGAATGGTCCTGAAATACGAGACTTGGGCGGAAAAGATCGAAGTCAATGGAGGAAATCATAAGATTCGATAAGTCCTGATTTATGAGACTTGGGCAGACAGGATCCAAGTCAAAGGAGGAAATATGAATATTTGACAAGTCCTGAAACATAAGACTTGGGTAGACAAGGTCCAAATCAAAGGCTTGAATCAAATGATTCAATAGGTATTGAAGTATGAGACTTGGGTAGAAAATATCCAAGTCAAGAGAGGGAATCAAAATATTTAATAAGTTTTGAAATACGAGACTTGGGTGGACAAGGTCCAAGTCAAAGGAGGAAATACAAAGATTCAATAAGTTATGATTTACAAGACTTTGGTGGACAAGGTCGAAGTCAAAGAAAATAATCAAAATATTTAGTAGGTCTTGAAGTATAAGACTTAGGTAGATGAGATCCAAGTAAAAGGAGAGAATAAAAAAATTGATAAGTCTTGAAGTAAGAGACTTGGGCGGATGTGATCCAAGTCAAAGGATGTGTGATTATATAAATATTTGGTGAGATCAAAAGAATTATGTGAGGTTAGAGGATGATTGTTACAATGGAGAATATGCTGAGATTAATATTCATCTGTGAGTGAAAGAGTGTTAAGAAAGAAGAATTTATCTCTAGATGTATATCAAAGGTTCCTTATAGGCCATAGAGAGAAAATATTCAACGACACCCCTTTGAAGCCGTGAATTAATTAATTTGATGATGAATTTACAATTACAACTTGAAATGGTTGTATAAGGATATTCCTGGGTATATATACCTCATAGAGTGTACACATGTAGATGTCTTGAGGCATAGGAACCATCATTGATGAGATTCCTACAAGAGTAATCATTTGAGGTATTATGAACACATGAGGCTACGTTGTTGCTAGTGTCCAAAATTATTGTGGTTGTGTTTTAACAACAAGACTAGAGATGCCAGGTATAGGATCCAAAAATAAAATAATAGAATCAAGATCAATGGTGTTTGATGACAGACCACCTTTTATAGTGTCTATATCTATAAAAAGGGTTGAAAGGGAGTCTTGAAGCAAGTTCAAGGTCTCATTTGATGTTTGAAGGTTATTATCTAAAGCATGTTCAATGTCTATTTGGAAAAACAAAAGAAAATCCATAGAAGAGATAGATTGGTTTGGAGAGAGAGATAATTGACCTTCATTATGATCTCATTGAATTTCAGTATGTAAAGATGTGGGGGCAATAGTCAACTCTTCATTAAAAGTTGTGGAATTTGACATGTTGTCGGTTTTGAGAGCTTCATCATCGAGATGTATGGAAATGGCTCCATCGTCAATTAAGTATTGAACATAATGAAAAAGAGGTGCAAAATGACTAGTAGAATGGAATTCCATGTGGTGGTATTCACAATATTCAGATGCATTATACCATGTAGGCTTGGGTTTCCCTATTAGAAAAGGGTCTAGTAGTTAGATATTCATACATGTTAGCATTTTCTATTTGTTGAAAGGAACTAGATAAAATTTCTCTGAGGGGTGTAAACTAACGTTTAATGGTGCATAGAGTAGTATCTATGACACATGATATGATGGATTCATAATCAATGTTGTTAGAGGATTCACCATTTTCATGAAATTTTCCCTTTGTTCCATGGTTAGGTGGTAGGTCCCCGACCACTACATCTCTGTTGGTAATGAGGTCTTGGATGTAATTACAAATTTGTTTGAATCTATCCATTTGTTAACCATTAATGTTCAATGAAAATGACAATATGTGTTAGGTCTATACCAATTTGGCTTAGGTTCTCCTTTAGGGAAGGGTTGTGTAATAAATTAAGTGATCGTATTGGCACTTGCCAGTTGTTATAATAAGTTGGAAAGAGCTTCCCCCAAAGGTGTATATCATCATCATCTGTAGTCATGAGGAGGAGTTTAACTTCTTGGAATGGTGATAGATGGTTTAGACTTAGTCTATTTAGATTGGTTGTTCTGTAATTTGTGAATGTTGTGATTATCTGTGACACTATCATTCATAATGTTATGGTTACAGTTGATATACCTAGATTTACCGTGAGAAGTGTTAGGGTTGTTGTTATGAAGATTGTTATGATTGTTACCATTATCTTTAGAATGAGGATTGATTAATCCTTTAATAATGAGGCCTTTTTCAAATTAAGTTCCCTTTTCGATAACTTCCTCAAAGCTAGTGAGGCAATGCATCTACATGTGAAAGGACAACTCGTCATTAAGGTTTGGTATGAAGATGTTGACCATCTATTTTTTAGGGATTGAACATGGGAATCGACTTATGATTCCTTTCCATTGTTGTAAAAACTGTGCAAATATCTCATTTAGAAGTTATTTTATGTTGTAAAAATCCATATGTAGACACCTAAAATTAGCACTATTAATCCATGTTTCCACGTCTATTAACACCCCTTCATTATCACTTCATTATCATACTTTAAATATTTATCACATCACCATCATATTATACATTAAATCCTTATCCTAAGTATTAATTCCCCCCATTATATTTAATTCATGTAAATATCATTCTACAGCTATAAAATCATATTTTATTCCTCTTAAAGCCACCCAAAACCACTTAGAAACAAAAACAAAAACAAAAACAAAACAAACACCCCATCAACCATTTCACAACTTTCATAACCCGCATAATCATTTTCAAACACCCATCTTTCATTAAAATAACCAAAAACCTCAATTTGGGAAGATATGTCAATCTTTTAATGTACTTTTTGGATCACTGGTGATTTTAACCAATCATCGGTGATTCTCCCTTGTTGACAGTAATCCTATATACGTGTTTCAAGCCTTCATTTAGGGATAGCTAGGAAGTTTTCTCACGTTGCTTGCTCTTGGAGAATTTTATCTTATCTCTTCTATGTACCATAGCTCTATCACAACGCCTGAAGAGCATCATAAAAATATATAAGACATCTAATATCTCTTCTTCTACCTTTGGAGGTCACTCATACATCCATGCATTCAACTCAGAAAATCTTCTGACATCTACAATCTTCCTCTCTTGGGTACTATCATTTTCTCATTCTTATCTATTAACGTGTATGAGGTAAGTTCCTTCTTATTTTATCATCTCATTCATTCATCATTTATAAACATCAGTCAATTCCATCTCATTTATTATCAACCTGTACACTTATGTAGCAATCACTGACGATTCTTCTAATTGCCAACGATTCAACCAAATCACCGACAATCATCCTCAATCACTAGTGATTCCTGTCTGTTAGACCAATCAACACATCAACTTGCCCTTCTAACATCCAAATCTCAATATTAGCCACCACTCCACCTTTGCAAGTATTTTCCAATCATATCAAGCTCCTTTGATATATCTTTAGTACTATATCAATTATCTAAATCGAATCTATCATCCTGTTCACCTTTGTGAGTACACATCTATCTACATCCTTACTCCTTTGAGCCATTTTTGTGATTCCTAGACTTTATTTGGATTGGGTTTCACCATCAGATCATCATATAGATGAGGACCCCCATCATTCCCTTTTCCTATGCATTGTTGGTTATATCGTTTGTTTTATCATTTTATCTTATCATTATCAGATTGATTTCTTGAATATGGATTGACATCCTTACAAGGAATTCCATTGACTTATGGGGACTGGCCTTTGTCAAGAAATTTTCCATATATCTATCTAATCCTATATTTTTTGAGTTTACGTGCATTACAGGTGACCTTTCCCACTAGAAAGAAGGAGTTGTGCAAATGCTTGGATCCACCAACGTCATTCATCCATCAAGATCAACATCCATCATCACATGTATCAGTAAGCCCCACTGTATTTCGAGGTTTTTTTTTTTAATTATTTCACTTCATTAATTTAAGTAGAAAGTAAAAATATCTTTGAACATTCTGGCATGCCCAGTGGGACCCAATCCTCTTTTATTTCATTTAAATTAATTTTCATTAATTTTTGTCTTTCTGCTATGTAATTGCTAGCAATCCAGTCAAATTGCCAATGATTCTATCAATCTTCAATGATCTCTATGACTACTTTTGATTACTCAGTTAGACAGTTCCTAACATCATTTGTTTGTTGTTTTTTATGTCTTTTGTTAACACCTTTTGCAAGTTTTTTCTCTAGAGATTTTGTTTGTTGCTTATTGCATTGCTAAAAAAACCAAAAAATTTAAAATTAAAATATTAAAAAGGAAGTGTTTCTCAGGTGAGTCTTCTTTCTTTTTGTTTTCAAGAATTACATGTCACTATTTGTTCTTATTGAAATAAATTGTTCTTTTGGGTTTAAAACAAACCTTGCATCCTGCTTGATCACATAAATTAATTGAAGGATTAATTTATTGCATTCATGTCATCTTCCCTCACACACAACCAAATAACATCAAACATCAAAATTGCATTAAAATCTCATGCCTAGGTGATAACTATTGGGATTTCGTCACCCAATAGGGAAACTGACTCTGTTTTTTGGCTGAGTATAAACTACTAGTTGTCAGTATATTGGCTAAGCACCTGACTCCCTTATTGCAGCAAGACCATGAAGTGAGGGTTAGGCCCCAATACCAGGCCTTGTACCAACACCAACACATATTCAGGTCTCACATACTTTTGGGTATATTGAGGCCTCCAACCTTTAACATTACCTAAAACTATCCTTAGAATAACCATATCATTAGGTTCCATTTGATCCTCTCCCTCCACATCTAAATTCTAATCAAGATAACTAAAATTATTCTACTTGACTTGTGTATTACATTTGTAGATCTCTTAGGTATTTTATGTATCATCTTATATTAACTATCATTTAATATGGATCAACCCTCTACATTAGCATATTCTTGTACCCCTTATATGTCATTTTTTACAATCATCTTTGGTTGATTCATCCACTACCTCTACATCTTTACCTAATAAATTTCAAAATATCCCCTACAAAGGACCCAATCCTTCTCAATCTTATCAACCTATCACATCCCACTCAACCTCATTTAGCTCTCACATTTTTCTAGAGCCTTGTAGACCATATTTTGTCCCTTATGGAACTTCTACATTTTAGAAAATCATACAACCCTATAACAATCCCATCCTATAACCCTACGACTATCCTTTACATCCAGACTACTTCTAAACTATTGTTCCTAAGCCCATGTCCAGTGTATCCCATCAAAAAATCCTCACTGCATCCCCTCCTTCATCACAATCTCATCATAATCTTAACATCCCCCATATTTTATCCAATTAACCTATATTGAATTTAATACCTCTCTCTCTACCTTAGACATCCCAAACCCATACGCACATCCCTAGTCAAGCCCAATCAACCCATTTTATCCAACCACAACAACATATTCAACATTTTCCACATTTCCCCACATCCCTTTATCACAACCTACTCTATAAACAATATCCTCTTAATATACTCCTTCTCAACCTCCACATCAAGCACATCTATGAAAAAAACCATCCTACACCACTTCTTCATCAATCAAATGAATCACATGTTCATCCACACTCACATGTTAATTACTACCCATCTAATCCTACAAAAAATCCCATGCAAGCTTTGTTGAATAGATTAGACAATTTAGAGGCAGCTACCAAGGGACCTAAACACATCCCCACCTATGATTAGATTTTTAATGAACCCATCCCTATGTTAGTACTATATAATTCCTATCCTCCACATTGGGAAGTGCCTAAGTTTATAATGTTCCACGGTGATGAGGATCCTTAATAACACATACTATCCTTTAGACATTCATGTTATCTAATCATCCATGATAGATATCTCCTGCTTAGAACCTTTCCTATGTCACTGGAAATACTTGCCTTGGATTGGTACAAATCCCTCTTTTGACACTCTTTATTATCTTTCATGCAGCTAGCCATGTTATTTCTCGATCACTTTGCTATAAATGCCACTAGTAAAATCACCAATTATGATATTTCAACCATTAAACAAATCCCTTGTTGAATTGTTCACTAGGTGGCAAAGCATTATCAATCAATTGACCTTCTTATTTTCTCAATGAGAAGTAATCGATTTGTTTACTCGATTGTGTTCCCATTACATATCATCCATTCTTCAGATCCACACATTCCAGACTTTGGATGAAGCCTTCACCATGGACAGAAAGTTAGAATTCCAAGCCCTCAAAGAAGCCCATCTTGATCCTCAATCTACATGTGTCCCATATGATTCTCACAGGTCTTCCTATGATCTAGATGTAACTACCACACATGATGCCATTAATTGACCTCCTGACCTAACACCCTCAATAGAATTAGTCCATATAGATATTGCATATCCGTTGAGTCACATCATCAACACTATTATATATGATCTTACCCATGAGGAGACCCATTCATCACAAATGCTTCCTCTTGAAAACTCAGAACCCTTAGATCCTCTTTTTGATGATCCTCACACATCAATTTCACCTATTTCCACTGTCCAATCATCCATTACCTCCTTTTAGCCCTTAGAATCTACCTTGGAGACCTTTACTAAGGAGGAATTCATAATCAAATATCTTGACATCCAACCAATTTTCAAACTAATCAAAGAATTCAAAAAATCATATAAATATAACCCACTAATCATGTCTAGAAACAACATCTCCCTCATCTGAATCAGATCCAATCCTAACCCCAGATAATCACTTACCATTTAGTCTAGAAACCTATCTTGAATCAAACAATATACAATCGAAACCTATTACATACACCACCTCATCCTCATACACATCATCTGTCATAAAACACCATCCTTTTCTTAAAACCGACATTACAAAATCAAAACAAATATCATCTAGGGCCTCAAATTTACCGTCTATTTTGGGACCTCATCATTTATCAAAATCTAAAACTATTAGATCTATGGTTCCCCCCTCATCATCTATTTTGGCACTCATCCTTTATCTCAATATCATGTCACACATTCATACCCATTCTCATTCATAACTGATCCATCCTCATCCATTTTGGGACCTCATCCATCATCAAATCATATTAATCCCACATCCTACTTCTTTTTTGGTTCATATCCTCTCTCTTATCAACCTCACAACACCCTTGTGATGTTCCAACACCATACAACATCCACGCATCCACCCCCATCGAAAAATAAGATGTGTCTTACTAAGCATTCTCGTAAATCAAAATACATCAATCTAAATCCTCAAAAAGGGACTTACATTGATATCCTTGAGAGGCTCGTGTAGGTTTCTCTTATCACATTACCACCCATAAAAACACCCAATCCACATGCTCAGAAACCTACTTGGTATGATCAAAATAAAACATGTTCCTACCATAGAAGCTCAGGGCATAACAAAGAGAATAGTAAAGTTCTTAAAACCATAATCCAATGAATCTTCCTCATCAATGATCTTCTCCCAAAAGAGGAACATCCTAAGCCATCATCAATATTATGCACACCTCCACCCTTGTCAGTGTCCTCATCAACATCTGCAGAACATGACGGACATCCTCAATCTCATATTATCAAACCTTTGTTAGATAGCTCCCTTCCATTGAAGGTCTCTCAATCTTATCAATGTCCACACCTTCCCTTAAAGGTATTTCAATTTCATCAACATCTACATCCAATTCACTGATGGTGTCCTCAGCGACATCTGCAGGACTAAGGGGTCACCCTTGATCAGATCTTGACAAAACTTTTTCACATGTCATCTCATCACTTCCTTGTGGAGGTCCCTCATCTCAAATTGTTACGGTCCACCCACCCACGCAAACCTAGAATCATCATACATGAAGAAAAGGTAAAGCCAAAGCTTCCTCATCTACCCCTCCTCATCAATCATCCTCTCATACCTCATCCACATTTTCATCGTATTCTTTGTCAAAGTCTCTGTATCTTCCTTTATTTACCATATACTCAATCAATTAAGATCAAAAATTTCATCACCCTAAACTAAAAGACATAATTCTCTTCAACACATGTTACCTCTATCCACAGTGTCATACTAGGGGGAATCCTCTCTACTGAGACTTTGACAGTCTTACCCTACACATTCCCCTAGTGCATCTTCACCAAAACTATCCTATCAATCCAATCAAATTGTCACTACTCTGGAAAGGAGTAAACATGGAAAGTTTTCCCCTGATTGGATCAGTCCATATAGTATGGGTTGGGAGTTATCCTCTAGACTCCCTTGATGGTACACCTAAGAAGGAACCTCTAAATTCCTTACACTTAATGCCTTTCTACTATTGAAATTCTAACTTTCACAATAGTAGTCACATCAACGATCTTATTCCATCATCAACCAACCATTTTTCTCATCGTAATGATTTAAAATCATGTGGTCTTCCATCACTATCCTCAAAACCTTAAAGTTGAGCACCACGACTTTGTTCATTACATCTTTCAGTTGGACAAGTTCCTCCTTAGTAGGAACCCCATAATAATTACATCCATCTAACCTTGTACCAACTGAAATCATGTCACAAGGCACAAATATGTAGTTCATTTACACATTTTCCCCCTCCTTGAATAGGTCTATTAGGGTCTTTCCCTCAGCTCAAAAAAAATTCAAAAATATCTATGGATGCTTCATATCAAAAGTAAAAAAAACAAACTAATCCCTCAAAGGATAGCTATTCAAATATAAAAATCACATTATCAAAAAGAAAATTAGACTGATCCCTCAAAGGACAGCTACCTATTAAAAATATAGACCGATCCCTCAAAGGAAAAATATTTCTATTCAAAATCAAAAATCAAAAGTCAAAAGTAAAAATTGTAGACCACTCCCTCGAAGGATGGCTACCTATGTAAAAAGGCTTCCCACATCGATCAACCTTCACAAAGTCCAAGTATCAAAAGCATCCTAGGAAAGCTTCTTGCATCAATCAACTTTCCCATTAAAAAACTTCCCGCATTGATTAGTTTACATCGAGAATAAAATGTATAGATGGGGAACCTCCCTATGAAACTACCAAAAGGAGAACCTTACTCCCCTTACACAACATATATGTCAACCCTTCTCATGTTCTAGGAAGGTACACATTTCACTTCATCTCTATATCCAAGATCTTAAGTGTGACTACCCAGTGTTAGTCATCTGTTAACATTTTTTATAAAGGAAAAAAGTGCAAGAGCCTTCACTTTGTTGTTTCCCATCACATATGTCTCAAATCCAGTACAGAGCAATTAATCCACTTTTCATTCTTGATCATGGTTTTGAAAAACATTAAAATCAATTTAAAATAAATATCAAATAACACATCATATATAAAATATAACTTTAACAGTAGTCAACCTTGCCACATAGACATCTATTAATATATCTATCATTATATCAAACATATATCAACATCCACACAATCCTAAGCACATCTCAATATTACATCGTTGTTTCTAAAACATCACATCTACTCATAAAAATAGACATTTTTCAACCGACTTCCTCCTCAAGTGTTATACCTCTGATCACCGTTAGGACCCCCATCTAGGCTTCATAAGCCCACCTTTGTGGCAACATCAATTTCTGGTCCTTTGACCTCATCAAATCGACATCTTATCATAATTTCATTGCTAAGTCATACGTCTATAGGAAATGAACCCTTTGGTTCCCCTATCACTTGACTTCCTGACCTTGTAAACCCACCTTTGTGGCAACATAAAGGTGGGTTTATAGGGCTAGGAAGTCAAGTGATAGGGGAACTAAAGGGTTCGTGTCTTATAGACATAAGATTTAAGGTGATCCAAATCCTTGGAATTATGAAACTCTAAAATAAAAGAGGACTTATAAATTCCCAATCCTTTAAAAACTATCTCCTATCCTATTTCGTAAATATCAACACTTTAACTATCTTGTTGAGTCTCTTCGTGGTAATGCAGGTCATCCATAATTGGTCAGGCGCATGACTCCCAATCTCTTAGATTCTAAAAATGATGAGACCAGTGAGAGTACTATTAATATTAATACCTCTAATATACTTGATCTTTTCATATCCCAACTTCTTCGTAACTTATAACCTCGTAAGAAGGATCCATTTATCCCGGTCACCATTTCACGTATACCTCAACCTCCACTAGAACAAAAGGTTAACATAGAAACCAATTTTGATTATTTTTAAATAGATACCACTACTCCTTAATATAATGATGGTCACACCTTAGATGATTCTCATTCAGCCAGTTATGCCCAAATTTAGGACAGATAAGTCTGACATTACCAAAGCACCTTCCAAAGCATGCTCACTCGTGATGTGAATGTCATTCTTTAACAAGAAGACTCTTTGCATTTGGTTGAGCCTCCTCCTAGAAGAGTGGTGCCTAAGCCTCATACAACTCTGCCAACCTCATCCTCTCCTCATGATTCCGCCACTATATCTCATGGTATACCTCCTCATATAGATGAAGGGGATCGTATACCTAGATTTGACTACAAAGTTGATGTTCTCATGGATGAATAAGTGTAAGATCCACTGACATCATTTATACCGACCCATAGCAGCAACTCACATCCTCCCTTACCTCTCTACCTCATAAATCCTCAGCCTTCTAGGGTAAATCCATATTTTACATGACATGAGGCTTTGGGGCATGATGTACCTAACTATAGAGCTTATAAATGACACATGAAAAATATTGAAGCTAAGGTTAGGAGAGACCAATCTTGAAAGGATACAAAAACTTTAGCATCAACCCCATTGTACTATTCACACTATGGTTATTACTCTCATAATAACGTAGACTATTGGGTCATGCGTAGTAGGATCCCGATTTTTGAGTCCCCTTTGAGTGGAAATAAGTGTAGAGTTGACTCCTCTCAGAGACGCCCACCTTCTCCTATACCATCTAGACCACGACCTATATATGGGCCTCCACCTCTCCCTAAGCCCTGCCCCACCCTTAATGACATTTGGTATCACATTCTCACCCGGTTAGAGGAGAAAATAGATGATACTTTGTTTTTCACATGGTCTATAGTTCATTGAGAGGTAGCTATTATGCAACATTTTATTGAGGACCTCATGACACATGCTTGAAGTTATATTTTGAACAAAGTAGATGATATCATCACTTATACTCTAAAATAATTCACCCCTCATGGCTAACCATCTCCTTTAAAAATACCTTGATTTTATCTTTGGCCTAAGCTCTTGCCTCTTGTTTGGATCTCACCCCCTTGGTTTTTTCACACATTTGCAAACTCTCTTAAGTTCTTGCTTTGGATTTTCACCCCACTTGGGTTTTTCATCACCTCTCTTTTTACTTGACATTTCCTACCATTGGAATTTCATGATCTTGATTCCACCTATTTTGGATTTGATTTTCCCTGGCCTTTCCTAATGAATCACCATGGTCTTGTGCATCCTCACTTAGGTATTTAGCCTCACTTGGATTTATCTTCCTTCATATAATATTTTTCACCTAAATATCATTATGGTTCTTCCTAATTATCATGAGTATTACCACATACATGCATGAGAAAAGAAAGGAAAGTGATAAGTAAAGCATCATTCACATCAACATAAAAAAAACCATCATAAAAAAAAACCATATATATATATATTGATTTTATAAATCAAAATAAAATCATGATCTATTATAGTACATCCTCAGTATCTAGGTGGCTCAAGCATCCTCACCCCCTCGAGGAGGTCTTTAGATGCTTTAGGTCAAAGGTGTTGTATTGGATGCTCAGGCCATGCGAGCTAGAGACTCTTCCCTTGATAGAGCTTTGGAGGCCTCTCTTGTTCTCTCTCTAGCTCTTCCTCCATCCTCATGATCCTCTATGCAGTGCTCATAGCATCTAAAAGGTGTGATCCTTACTCTTAAACCAAGGAACCGTGTTCATGCAATAGGGTCTCCAACATCACATCTATATTGTTTGTGTCTGTCAATTCCTACACATCTCTCCATATTTGTAGTGTCCTGGTAGCCTCCCCAACCAACCAAAATGCTCCCATTGACTTTCCATCTAATCACACCATGGGGTCTACCATGACTAAAGTGTCCTAAACATCCAATACTGGATACATGATCTCATGGTGTGCACTCTCTATCAAGGAGTGCCACTCCTCTGTCATCCACTCTAAAAAACCAAAATTCACTAATCAATATTGGTCTCATGAATTAATTATCAAATATAATCATCTAAATGCCTAAAAAAATCATCAAATGCATACCTAGCTTCCCAACTCCCTTGATGATAGTCTCACCATCTCCATGGCTGCCCAATATAATCTCATCCTTGTCATATTGACAAGATCTCCATCTAACATATTGTGCCTACCTATCTCGAGGCACCAAAATGACATCTCTTCTATGGCTGGTCCTAGGCCTATCTCATAAATGTAGGGTCATCTCCATCCCAAATGACATTAGTTAACCACCTCCTAATCACCACATCTTATGCTCTCTCAGCCATGACCCTAGCTATCTCTCCTCTCTAGTGCTAGGACCAGCTCCACCTGTCTCTCCCACCTATGGGTCTGCGTTGGCGGGTCCTCCATTGGATCACTCTTCTAAAATATCCACTATAATAATCTATGGTGGATCTTGATCCATTCCACCTATCTTTCTTTGGACATGTCTACTTACAGCCTGTGCTCTCTGGGGTTGCAGTACTGGTACTCTATCCATTATACTTGTATCCTCTCTCGCATGTCACCATTTGTAGGTCGATAGTGGTGGTACCATAGAAGGATCTCGCCGTTCAAACTATCTAGGTACCTTGTCCATCAGATGGTTCTCTACCCAATGAAAATAATGACTGATCACCTCCTTAAATGCCTCCAAGTCCTCTGCCTTGGGCCAACTGGGCCACTGATCAACATTCCCTATATAGGGCTCCAATATTACCTCATATGGATGTACCTGTCACAATGGCCAATACCTTGGAAGTGCTCTCACTGTCGGCCCCTACACCCACTATATTACTCTTAGGGAATTTTATGCTATGATCAATGACATATCTATGGGCCTATACATGGGAAATCTCTCATATATCCAAGTTGTCAACAATATCACAGGACCTATGGTCCTTTTTGCTCTCTTTTGGACCATGTATAAATCATGCACCAACTACACCCATATAGTGGTACCCCAACTGAATAAAGTATCCTACTTAACTATATCTCTACACACAACCACAAAATACAATGATATGGTCCCATCTTCCTTGTGACACAATATGTATTCCACAACAATACCCATAACATTCTTTTGGTTAACTAGAATATTTGCAGCATACATTGCGTCATGTCTAACGTTGAACATACCCTCATCATATGACTTGATATTTGCAATATCCGGGGTAAGATTACAATATATGTGAGCCACCTCAATCAGTAATCCCAATATCCTTTAAACATCCTGAAGTGTCACGGTCATCTCCACTATCTCACCTGCCCACCACCGAAAGGTGTTGACCGGAGGCTCCCATGCAGTCAAAAACATCTAGAGCAAATCTAGGCTCAACGGTATCCTGGGCATCTGCATGATGCCACTAAATACCCATCCATGTAACAATGTTACCTCTACATTTGTTAACTCCAAAATCAAATCATTAAACCATGTTATATCAACCACTTTCCATAGGCTTATTTTCAGATCTTTCTGCATTCACATTCAACAAAATCCAGGCATTAGATTCATCAAAAATCAATGTAATATCCAAAATCATGATCATTACATATTTTATAAATACTTCTTTTAAATTTTTCCCTCTGGCTTATGCCATTGGCACCTATAAAATATTTAAAATGTCCCTAATGCCATCATTCCTTTTGTTTCAGGGGACTGATGGCATCTGGTTTCATACTGTCGTGACTTTTAAAAATTTAAATACAAAAATTTACTAAACGATAAAGCTAAATTAAAATCCCTCCCAAACTCACTTAAATTTTGTCCTACCATTTCTAATGACACAAGTTTTACTCAAAATGATTCCCTAATACCCTCATATTTCTAAAAATACCAAATTCCCCCTAATCTACCTAGCAAAATTTAATGCAACAACTTACCCGTGGTCAAGCACCAATGTATGCTTTGCCTCATCAGTCTCTTCCTCCTCCTCATACTTGTGACATATCATCCTCTTATTATCCAAATTTTTAATTCTAGATCTTAGTTCTCTTAATTCCAGAAATAGCAATAAGCGAATAAACTCAAAAATCCCATATAAACCTAATATTTCTATTCACATTTCATCGCGATGGTCCTCAATCTTTAAATACCCACCATTTTAGCTCCCAATCTCCGAAAAATCTGTCATCAGTTACATTAGGATCGTGATATTCTCATATTATTTTTGACATATTACATGTTGTATTATGTTGTTTGGCCAAAAATCATGTTTTTTGACCCTATATCTCCAATTTTTGAATCCACAACATCCATGCAATAGGCCCCTAAATAGGTGATTTATGTCTTATTTCACTAATGATCCTCTAGTGTTTCCTTTCATTTTTTCTTCTTCAGTGTTCTAGTAGAATGGATTACGCCCATACATTGTACAATGAATGACACCATTAGGTACACATTAGTGGGTATATTTCATTTTAGCTAGTCTTTTATTTACTTTTAGTATTTAATTTTGATTTTGGTGTTATGTATCATTCTTTCCACTAACTACCCCATATTTTGGTATTGTGACATATGGTAATTAGTGGCTAGGGCATATGTATACACCTAATTTATTTACGCTTTCTATTTTCATACATGTTACTAAGAATTCCTCTTTTCAAGTTAGAGGTTGCTAATGCAACTATTTCTAGGAACGGATGCCTTAAGGGGATCATTCCGAGATAACGGTATAGTTATTCACGTAACCATTTAGTTAGGGATGATACATAAAGATAGAATAGTTTTTGGTCCTATTCATGTTCTTTTTTTCTCTTACCTTCTTATTTTCCTCCATTCTTTTGACACCTTGCTTGCTCATGACCATATTATTTCTGCCTTGCAATATCTTTTCTTCTCATGACACATTACACACACCTTTTTGCATTTCCCTTCCTAGCCAACACATTGACCCCATTTTTAAATCCTTGTCCGATGCATTCATCCATGGGTGATGGCATCGGTATAAAATACCTTAACTTACATTTTCACATTAGGACATCATCACAAAATTACAAAGGAACTCACCATTATCTCTACTCTTTTGCGCCAACTTGTATCTGCTCACTCATCTCTCTGATTTCTTGCATCTTGACTCTTTCCTTGGAGATTATTCTTGATTGGATTGGTTTTCTTGCACTTTTAGGTCACCTATAGTTAACTAGGATTATATTGTTTCCTTTTCTCCACATGTAAGCTATTCTCTCTTGATGTATGGTCGTTTGGGAGATAGATGCATCAACAACCGCCCCCAATAGGTAAGTGCTCTAACCTAACTTGTCATTTTTTATACAGTAGTCTCCTGCATATTTTTTCATTACTTTATGTTAGATTAGTATTTTATGCACATGCTAGGTTAAAATACTATATTTCAATTCTTTACTTTATGTTACATACTTTACTTCAGTTAGCATAAGCTTTACATTTTTATTTTGTCTTTCATTACCCCCTTAGTGTTGATATACCAATAGGGATCCTTCCTCTTCTTTGACTTAGGGCCTTGGAAACCTTAAGTTGTCCTAGTGTAAGTTTTATTTCCCTTTTTATATACAATCTTAGAGGTCCCTATACACCCTTTAATTCTATTCATTGTGTGTTTGTTTTGGTATGTCCCTTACTCGTTTCCTTGATACCCTAGTTGAATGGATGATAAGAGTACATGGTGTCTAAACACATTTTTCCTGCCATACACTATTGACCTCATGCAAAGTATAAGAGCCAATTTCTCCATGAAGGGATGTTGTATGCGAAGAAAGAAAAAATAAGGAATGTGGAAGGCCCTGTAACTATGTGCTAGACTACCCAATGTCAAATGAGTCTTCAATTAAGGTGCATGCTCCATGAAAAGTCAATAGAGGACTGGAAGTAGGCGAATCAAGAAAGAAATACTCAAGATTTAGAAGGAGATAAGGAGATGGTGGAGGTTATTCCTCATCACTTTAGTAGTTACCTATATTATAAGAGAATTCATTTTCATAAAAAATGTGCTCAGGATAAAAAATGACATCTATTATAGGTGAATATGGTAAAGTATTTGGAGGTACAAAGTGAGAGAAGTAATACAATTGAGTCTGATGATCGACTACACCTACTACAATGATAACATCATTGTGAAACTCTCTGATATACATTGAATTTAGGGTGAACTCAACACGAAATACTTTACCAAGGTGAGTAATATAGTAGGATTATAGGATATTAGTTGATAATGGGGGAATATTAAGAACATTGTTGAATGTTCCTCCACTCACTTCAATAGAACCTCTCCCAAAAATTTATGAAGAAGAGTTATCACCCAATCATATAGAGGACATGCCACATGGCTCTAAATAAGTGAACTCCATGTGTGAAGAGGCAATATGATGTGATGCACTAGTATCAATTACCCATGTAGGAGTTGGTGGTACAAATATTACTATGGGTCTCCCCTTTTTTAATCCTTTCTTGATTCTTTCTCTCTTTTATTTTCCCAGGTCATTTTCCTTACAGGATTCATGGGTTGATGAATATGGTTTGAAATACTCAGGAAAACCTATGTTGTTCTTATCAATAAGACTTATGAGGTGGTAAATTTTCTTCTTCATACGTTTTTTTTTTTTCATTACGCTTGCTTGTGCAATGCCCTACTTGATCCTCTCTTGCTTGGAGTTAACACTAGAAGAGAAAGTTTCATATTTTTATTTGTAGGTGGGATCATTTTGATCCTTCTTATTCCCATGATCCTTGATATTTTGTTTCTCCTCCTTTTTTTGAATCCTTCTATTTCTCATCTCCAATAAGTAGGGCATGGGGTTTAGATTACTTCAATGCACCCATTTGAATAATCTTCTCTTACTCCCATGTTAAGTAAATAAAAAAAAATCCAAGGAAGGGATGGTCCATATAGCCCCCATGGCACTTTTGGTGGCGTGAAAGGTAGACCTAAGGATAGAATAATTGGAACCCAATTTGACAAGGATGGAAAGAACTAATTGTTCATCTATTTTTTTCTATATTGCATAGTTTTAAATGCAACCTGGGTGATTTTAATTTGGCGAATAATTCATTTATCATGTAAAAGATACCTAGGCTCAAACTGATAATCTCATTCTCCAAAGTGGTTCATACATCATTAGTACTATTTACATATTCAATATGAAATTGCAATTCGGGAGACATGGACATGCTTAACAAACCATAGGCTTCATCATTTTTGTTGTACCACTTCACATTCTCTACATCTAGTGTCAGTTTTATTTTTTTACCCATGGTGATTTGATGTAAGCCTTTACTCCTTAAGAGGATTTGTATTTTGACTTTTCACTCTTGATAGTTGAATGGTGTAAAAAGTGGAACAAGGGATGGATCCATTTCAGTAAGTGGTTATATGTTGAAATGAGTGTGCTGAAAAGACTTAATTTTACAAACCCCCTAAAAATATAGAGGTGAAAACTTTACAAGAAAAGATAATATTGCCAATGTGTAGAGCTCAAAAAAACTAGCACTTTAAAAAAATGGTTCTTAAAACAGAGTTGTCAGCTAAAACTTATGGAAGTTTGAAATTTCTTACTCGACACGAATATTCTCATGTGCTTTAAAAATTGGATTGGTCATAATTAAGGGCTTAAATACCATTTGACCATGGACTAAGGTCTAGGAAGACCACCTCTCCCCTTTTATGATGTCACTTTACACTGTGATGTGATCGGGGGAATGATACCACTCACAAAATGACATTTTTTGGCAAATGAATAGAGTTTCTATCACTTAGTTCATGCCTATATTTTATGTGTACACACACATCACTAGAGTATTTTCCTTGCTTTGCACATTGAAAAACTTGAAATTATAGACTATTAGTTTTTTTTATTATCGAACACCTTTACAAACTTGATGCATGCAATCAGAGTTCTAGGCCTGTCGAGCACCTTTAGAATCCCAAAAAACATTGTTGGGGTTTCTCACTTGTCAAACACCTCCCAAATCCTGACACATTGTGTCGAAACTATGAAGATACCAAACACCTTAGAAAACCCAAAACAAGTTATTGGGGTTTTCAACTTGTTGAGAAATTCATGAATCCCAAAATTGATTGTATGGGTTTTGGATTTGTCGAGCAAGTTCTAGAACCCGAAACAATGAGCGTTGACTGAGATTCAAAAGTTTGATTGAAATTTACAAGTGTTAAGATGTAGAGATGTTCAGAAATCCCAAAAACCTAAAATGTTAGGCATTGACTGGGGTTCGAATGTTTGACCACACTTTACAAGTTATGTTCAAATGTTGAAATGTTCTGAAGTTCTAAAAACCTGACACACTAGGCAAACTTTATCACATGTTGAACAACTTGAAAATCCTGAAATGTATTGGGGTGCATTTTTTGATTTTTTATACACCCTACAAATCCCAAAATGAATTGGGGAGGAGTTTTTGACTTGTTAGACACCCTACAAATCTTGAAACACACAATTTGTGAGAAAAGTGCAAGGAAAAAACTTAGATCTTGAAAAATTTATACGTCTTCCACAAAAAATATCAAATACCCACAAAATGTTTCAAAAAACCCATATAAACCTAGAAATTCCTTTTTATTTTATTTCAGAGCCTGAGATGACACAAATTTTTGGTAGATTTCAAGTTAAAACCTCCAAAAAAGGCCAAAATCACTTGTTGCTTAACTAGGTTAAGTTTACAGTTGAACCTAAGGTTTTTACCCTTCAAAATTCAACGAGGTTGTTTATTTTTCATATAGATACTGTGGAGTGGATGTTTACATGGATTTCTTTAAAATCTCACTAAACCCTTGAAAACCAAAATCTATGAAAAAACAAACATTGAATGAGCTAGAATGCTAGATCTTCGAATAGAGGCAATGACATTTAGCTACCAGATCAACTTTGATACCATGTCGGAGTGGTCCAAAATTAAGGATTGGGACTGAATAAGATTGAATTCACAAATTAGAAATTTGTGTGGAGTGGTGAGATCCAAAAACACTTAAGAGAAGAAAAAATCTTCGTTACATTATATAGTGATAAATTAGGTCACCCAAAAAGGTAATCGACTCAACTAATAATTATAAAATGAATTAAAGTACATTCCCCTAATTACTTATGATTAACCTCAATAAGCTAATTAGACCAGATAGGTAAAGCCTACAATGCCTTTGTGCTTCATATCTAAACTTCTTGTTTTAATTATCTTTCCCTACCGAGGACCGTACAAATGGGTCAGGAAGCGGGGTCCAATCTTAACCAACCTATATAGTCCCAGATCTTTAAATTATCTAAATATATTTTCAATTTTAATAGCTTCTTTGGGTTGTTTCACCTTCCTATGGTTGACATTATTTTAATATTTCACCTATG
Source organism: Taxus chinensis (assembly GCA_019776745.2). Lineage (NCBI taxonomy): Eukaryota > Viridiplantae > Streptophyta > Pinopsida > Cupressales > Taxaceae > Taxus > Taxus chinensis. The sequence goes on from CM034153.1 coordinate 232,879,489, forward strand.
GAAGGTTTTATAAGCAATTCAATGTCACTTTGTAACTTACCTAACACTCTTACAAGCTTCTATTGAAAATATCATTCCAAAATACTCAAGGGTTCCCTAATTTTTCCCAAATCAGCTACACAAAAATCAAAGTAGTCCTTATTATTAGTCTGAATCACTCAAATAGGTTAAATATTCTAGCTCTATCCATTTCCAAACATGTAAATATCATAAAACAATGTATTAACAAGAGAAACATCACTCCAAGCATTGTTTAAGGGTTTCATGGAATAGTGGATTAGGTCATGTACACACCATATCACACTTTTACCATGCTAGGTACATTGTATACTATAAGTTATCATGTTGTCTTAGTGTCAAGAGACATGAGGACACCCTTAATGGGTTCATTAGTTGTTCACACTTAAAAGAGAACCTAGGAGAACTACATGAGGCTTTATCCCACAATGAGGGAATGTAGTGCAAAACTTAGATTGGTTCAATAGCTAGGAATTTGACCTCCAAGGGTAATCCAACCTTACCAAACTCACATGTTTTCTCCTTTTGGCTGACTAATTCTCTTATGAAGGGTTTTGTAGGATTATAAGGTTTCCACTTGATTGGAGGTTATTATAAGCCATCCCAAAGTTATGTGAGCACGAGTAACATATAGTGAAGGTTATTTCTAAGAAAACAACACACTTATGAATTTTCAGACCCAATCTTTCAAAGGGTCCAAAACCATACAAATCCAAGTCATGACTATACATTAGTTGTACAGTCCTTCCCCTACTCAGTTTCTAGTTCCAAAATCAACACTGATGCATTTCAAGTATCTAATTTACTTGTTTCACTATGCCACACATCCAAATCCTAGTTTTTTTTACTTGTATATCTAATTTTATTTCTCCTCTCTTGTATTTAAGTGGTTACTTATTGGTTTCTTGATCATTGCAAGTATAAAAACACTATTTTGATTGTGAATGGTTAATGTTGGAAGTTAATTAATCATAATAGTCCCTTGTTACAAAAAATTACATCCTCTTTATTATTGTGTACCTCCATAACATAGATTTAATTAGGGCGTAAACAATATGCATAGGTGCCAAATTTTATGCACAAAGGTGCAACACACGTTTGAAAAGAGAAAAGGTTTTTTGTAGAACTCAACCACATTTATATGTGCAAGTAGGTGAGTCAAGTTAGGTGTAAATTTTAGGTTCCTAGGACAAATGCTAAAGTTTTTGGGGTTACTTAGTTGTATGTTTGTTTTTGTGATGCACTGCGTAAAAACTTATAAGGGAAAGATGGAAAAATTATGCGCAATGAAGATAGAGAAATATCAAAAAAATCAAGGTCAAAAACACATAAATTAAAAGAAATTATTAAAATAATATGATACCATGGACAAATTCTAAAAAGCAATAGGTAGCTAGGATATTCAATTCATTAAATTAGTTGGTGAGGATTTTGATGCACATACAACTGTTTTAGGAAAATTGGAGTCTATATATCACATGTAAATTCATTCAAGAATTAAAAGCCACCAAGAGCCCAAGTTTAATGTTGGAAAAAGAAGATGTGGAGTTTAAAGAAATAGTGTGTGGAGGGAAGATGTGGGAGAGAGGTTATAGGTTTTTAAATGCAAAATAGAATCATAAGATATGTATCCAATCATGATGAAACTAAATCTAACCAGTCATTCACTAGGAGGGTATAGGGTAAGAAAGGAGAAAAGAAAATGAATGTCATGCATGTGAATATGATGGGGTTCCTTAAATCCCAAAAAATGACACTTTTCATATAATAGATAAGTGGGGAAATCTTAATCAATGATTGTAATAATAAATAAGATGCATATAATTCTATTTTGAAGGGAAAAAAAGACACAACATGGGGGGAAAAGGTCCAAAATCATCACATAATTGAAATATATTGGGGTTTCATCTTTATGGGACCGATTGTTTACACCTTAGTGTTTATCTAGTTTTTCGTTCCTTATAAATTAGTGATCTAGCTACTAAAGAAAATAGAAAACCTTGACTAATGGAGGGTTTATGGTAACTCAAATGTGATGTGATGGATACAAGTGCAAATTAGATGATATATCCTCATTGCAGCCAGATACACCTACAAATAATAAGCACTAAGAAAGATATTTGATTAGATGGGATATGTGGGGGATGCCCAGAAAATTCTAGCTCCAAGAAGTGATTAGCTTATGTGGCGGATATCAACCCCCATGTTTAATAAGATATTATAAAATTAATAATAAGTTGGATAATATGCAGCATATGAGGAACACAGAAACTAAAAAATGTAGAAATGTAAGGTACATAAAAATTTGATCTAGATAAATGCAAAACAAGATTACCTGGCATGGTCAACGACAACCAGTGTTATATAGAGGCAGGTCGATGGAGACCTAAGAGAGAATATCTACAATGTAGTTTAAATATGTAGAATTGTAAGGTGTGAGTGTAAGTTGGTGGATGACAGAGGCCTGTTGATGCTAAAGGATGACATGTAGAATGATCTCTAAGACAAAAATGCATATAAAAGGAAAGAAAACAATGATTTGGATAGGTTGTTGGATGAACAGGATCTTGGTCAATGGTGACCAGGTGGGATCAGTGGTGAATATAGTAGATTGTGATAAGGTCGAAGGGAAAGAAGTTGAAAGGGTGACCTGCAAGTAGAGAGATGATGAAATAGGTTGATAATAGAGCCCCAACTATTTTTGGTCTTGCAAAAGGTTAGATATGACAAGATAACAATAACATGATAACAACTTAACAAAATAATATAAGGATGGAAATGATCTTATGAAGGAGGGTTCATGAGTGATGCAATCAAGTTAAAAGAAGTGCAAGAGGTCTGTAGTTGTTGCAAGGAAGCTTAGGCATGAGGAGATGTTCGTGGGTTGTAGGAAAACTCTGATATGTGCATGTATATCCCCTAAATGGGATGAAATAAATTTGCTCTAGAGGGTTGACGGTGACTAGGATGGGTCGCCACCAATTATGGGGAAATTTTCCCCAATGGACATGATTTTTTTATTTTTTTCAGGATTTGATGATTTTAAAGATTAGGCGAGTGCTTTAAAGCATTAGGTGGGAAAGGGGTGAGATATGGGTAGTTAGGGTATAAAAATAGATAGGATAAAAGCTAGAAAAGCAAAAGGATTTATGTGTAGGATAAAATAATCCTAATTAGAAGGTTGGTTAGGGAAAATGGATGGATAATTAATTAATTAATTAATTAATGTTGATTTATGGGGATTGGATAATGATATGATAAATGGGAATTTAATTAGATAAAGGGGGATGGATTAAATAAAATACACACGTGGGTGATGAAGGGTATAGATACTAAATGTAGGTGTCTACATTTTGCCCCTTTTTTGAGTGGTTTGAACTAGAAAGCCATGAGACAAAAACAATGATAGTTAGATGGGGTTTGAAAAAGGATTGATGATAAGATCCCCCTCAAATGAGGGATCGATGATGTCAAGGGAAATTGATAACGTGTTTGAAAAATGTAGATGAAAAAAGGGGGACTGGTTAAAGAAAGGATGGGTAAAATGATTACCAAGGAAAGATACCCCAGGAAAAAAGGATCACAATATGAATAAAAACTATGTCGATGAATCTAATATCACATCGGTAGAGGAGAATTGAGGTCTCAATGAAGACAAGCTACAAAATTCTACAAACCAGTGAGTGGGTGAAGATCATTGCAGTATGGATGCAGGTCGGGATGACCGACAAATCATAGGAAAGTCATGAAAATATGTGCAACTATAGGTGAAAAGGTATGCAAAATCCTTCGTACACGAGGAACCGAGTGAGAAGGTATGCATCCACAGGGGATGAGGATGAAAGATATGGTGCCCAATGGGACATGAAAAAAGGTTGAGAAGGAAAAATGAAAAAGTGAGTGATGAAATAGTATTACCCAAAAGGGGAAAGAATGACTGCAAAGGAAAAAATGGAAAAATAATATGCCCCAAGTGGGGAAATTTATGGTCGTGAGACAAACTTTGATGAAAAATAATGGTGCCCTAAGGAATGACACGAATATGGCCACAATAGTGGTCTTCATATAATGAATGTAATGCCTAAATGGTAAGATGAATATGGCCTCGAAGGAGGACTTCATGCATGGATTGGATAGGATTGTAACATAAAATTACCAAGGAGGGAAAAAAGTATGGCCTGGTAGGACTTTGATAGTATAAATTAATGATTTGAATGTAGAATTAAAATGTGCAGAGGGAAGATGAATATGGACATAGATGTGATCTTCGAGATCATAAGGGGATGATGTGAAATAGTGAGATAAAATTCCCTAAAGGGAGAATAGAGATGGTGACAAGAGTGGACTTAAAATTAAAATTCCCTAATGGGGAATGGATATGGCCATGAAGATGGACTTTTAGAGGAAATGAGGATAGATAGATGAAAATAATGGTGGCGCAAATAATGACACAAATATGGCCAAAGAGACAAGATATTAAAAATGTGGGATATGGTGCCTCAAGAGGGAACACAAAGATGGCCGCAAAAGTGGACTTAAGAATAGATAGATTGGATAAGATTGGATGAGACTTAAATCTATATGAAATAGCTAGGGTGGAATACATGAGATGATGGATAGTAATTAAGAAAGATACAACCAAAGGTTATGGACAACACTATGGTGTGCAAGGAAAATATGGCTCCAATTGTGTTAGGGGTAAACAAGGAGGGGATCCAAGTAATGCAAGGCATATGTGACCAAAACAACTCTTAGTATGTAACCAAAAAATAATTGGTTATACCAAATATTATGAGATAAATACGGGTGGGATGGACTCATAGACCTAATGTCAACACGAAAAAGGGGTTTGAGATGCAACTTGTACGTGGGAAGAATGTTATCCAAAAGTATTTTTCCCTAAAACTATGCCCCATCTCTGGGAAGGGGAAAGAGAAAGCTGATCAATGTGGGAAGCTTTCTGAGGATGATAACATAATGGAAGGATGATCAATGCAGGAAGCCTAAAAATTCCATAAGAATTATTCATACTTTGAGGGTATGGTCTACTTTGTACAATATATAGATGGAAAGAATGAGGTATGATATTTTTCCTTTGAGGGATCAGTCTATTTCTTTTGATTTGATTTTGACTTTGATTTTGATTTACATTTTTTTTATTTTATTTTATTTTTTGCATGAACAGTTGTCCTTCAAGGGATCAGTCCTTTTTTTGTAACTTTGATTTTGATTTGAGCATCCATGATTTTTGAATTTTACATGGGGGAGAGTTAAGACCAAGTAGACCACTAATAAATGGCTAATGAAGGTACAAGAGACACCCCTAGACCCTTTTCATGATTCCAATAGGTGAAAAAGAAGCTGATGTGTGTAATGATGGTGGAGTTCTCACAAAAGGGGAGAACCTATCCATAAGGAATATGTTGTGGGTAGAGTTGTGGTGCCCATATTTAAGGTCACACTTGGGAAGTGACAGAAGACCACATAATTCGAAATCATCACAATGAGATATGGAAGGGTCTAAGATGAAGGAATGATCTAAAGACATGACTAAGAGCACTAGTAGATGTGATAACATTAGAATGGTCACAAGTGTAATGCATCAAGAGGTTTGACTTCCGGTTTACCAACAAGGGAAGGTAAAATTTCAATGTAATGTTCCAATTAAAGTCACGTTTGAGATGGGATGAGATCTTGATAGGATGTAATATGATGAGGTAGATTAGGGAAGGTAAAAACTATGTGCTACCCTTTAAGGAATAAAAAATATGTGTCCCTAACTATACAAGTAGATGGTTCCCCAAGGGAAGGAAAAATATGACCACAATGGTGGATTTAGGATAAGATGAAATGGATCCCCTAAGGGAGTGATGAATGTGACCACAATGGTGGGTTTAGGATGAGAATGAAAGATTAGATTAGAAATTGTGAGATAGATAATATGGAAACTATGCACTACCTTTCAAAAGTGAGGAAGCGAGGAAAATATGTGTTCTGGTAAGACAAAAAATGGCCATAAGAGTGGGCTTATGATGAGTATATGGTGCCCCTAGAGGCACAAACATGGCTGAAAAGGTTGAATTTGAATGAAAAAGATGAATATAAATGGTCCCTAAAACAATGAACAAACATGGCCACAACGATGGACATATGATGAAACATATGGCACGCCAAAAGAGGCACAAATATGGACAAAAAGGTGGATTTTGATGAGATGAAATGGTTCCTCAATGAAAGGATAAATAGGGTCACAACAATGGACTTTGATGAAAGGGATGGAAATATGGTTCCCCAAGAGAGGAACGAGTATGGCCACAACGATGGACTTAAAATGAGATGAAAATTTAGACAAGATTAATTTGGATGAGATGGATGAGAGAAGAAGTAAACTATGTGCTACCCTTGAGGAAGAGAAACTATGCATCCCCAATGAGATGAGTAAATGGTCCCCTAAGGGAGGGACAAGTATGTCCATAAAGGTGGATTTTTATTGATATTTGGACTTAGATAAAACTTGGATTATGATCGGATTAGGTGAGGTTAAATAAAGCGATGTCAAGAGTGAAGTCCCCTAGTGTCAAGGGATTTGTTTGGATAGGAAACGAGTTAATGCAGATGACATGCTCAATGACAAGGGGAGGATTCTCTCCTAAGGAAAGAGATTATATAACTATGGACAAATTATATGTGGATGAGTTAATGGATGTTGAAATATTTTAGATGAGATAGTCTTGAACTTGAATTAGATAGATGGTTTAGGATCACAAGAGTGATTAACAACACCAATAGTATCAATAAACAAGGGAGGACCCTCTTTAGGAGGAATGGTAAGGGATGATGTGGATGAAGGATGAGATTTAGTAATTTTGGTGGATGTGGATGTAGGAATTGGATTTGGATTGGTTGCAGTGGATGGAGAATAATGGTTCATGTGAATGAGGAAATCATCTTTCTCAATAAGATTATAGACTATAGTTTTAAAGTATTTATAATGCTCAATGTCATGACCCAGAGTATGATGATAAGCACAAAAATGATTAGGACTAAACCATGAAGTTTTGGGAATATTTGGATTATAAGATTTAATAGAGGGAAGTTTGATGGAAAATATTCAAGTTAGATGTCGAAGGATATTTGCGTAGGAACCAATTGAAGTGTCAAAAGGAAGATAACCCTTATGAGTTTCAACATAATGTTTTGGCTTGGATTTAGGTATGAATGTAGATTAGATGGATAAATAAATTTTGTTAGAGTATTGTATTGTTTGGATTTGGATTTATCGTTGCAAGATGTCCTTTATTTGGAATCCTTAGACTTAGATTTGGACATGGATATCTGGGATGTTGTTGTATGAGATGATTTGAATACTAAGGATGGGGGTGGATTGATTTGAGTTTTTGGTGTTTTGGTATCAATTTTAGTGCTGGTTGATGATTCAGGGTTATGTCGACATCACCAAATGGTTACTCGAACAACTTTGATGAAAAATAAAGGCTCCTCTTTAGAAGAATCATCATTTTGAGGCAAAATGGTTACGAAAACACGTGGAGAATGGGGGAAATTTTACATTTGGATAGATGAAGTCAAAGGTGAAGATTTTGAATGTAGAGATTGGTTTGGTTTGGGAAGGATGTATCCTTAATGAATTTATGAACAATTGCTTGAAGTGCTCTGAAATGTTCAATATCGTGTCCATGGGTATGATGATATGCACAAATGAGGTTGGAATTAAACTACAATGGATTTTTGATATTTGGGTCAAATTCCTTAATAGGTAGAAGTGTGATTACAAAAATTTGTATCAAGTGTTGGAATACCTTCATACATGATTCAACCAAAGCGTTAGGAGGTGATTTATCTTTGCAGAATATCTTGGTCTTTGAATAATATGTAGATCTTTAGGATAAGCCAGATGTTGAGGATAAATTCTATGCATGTTGATGTCTTGATGGTCTAAATTTAGTTTTGGTATTGATAAATTTCGTAGTGTTGAATGATTTTGGTTTTAGTTAACGAAATGTTCTCGATGAAAGGGTTGTTATGTTGGATTATTTAGAGGAAGGAATATTAATTTCCTTATAGGAATGTATAAGGTATTTTTGAGGATATATATTGATGGTTGTAGATTTTATTTGTGGGGTTACGTCCTTAAGAGGAATGAAAAAAATTTCCACCAGAGGATCTAGAGGTGTTATAGGAAGAAACATTTGTTAGATGGAATCCATAGAAAGTGAATATTGACTCGATTACGTTGATGAGGGTTAAGGATCATTTTAATTTTTCATAAGTTGAAGTGATTTCAAAGGTTCTTCAAATGATGTAGGAGGGGAGGATGATGTGGATGTGGTCTCAATGATTGATGTGGTAGGTGTAGGAACTAGGATTGGAATGGATGGTATTATGGGTAAGGATGGAATAGATGTGGATGATGAAGTAGATGAGGTAGATACAGGTTTGAAATTAATGGTAGATGTGGGGGTGGGTACTGAAAGAGGTGTTTGATGTATAATATTAATTGAATAAGGATCGAAATCATATGGCGTGGAAGGTGGAAATGGATCTATCGATGGTGGATCTGGGAAGGTTTGTTTGAAGATATCTAGGAGTGGAGATTGAATTGGTTGGGGGATTATGTAATATTTGGAAGCAGTGCCATAGTAGGATGGAAGAGATTGTTGAGGTACATAAAGTGTGGTAGATGAAGTAGGTATGGAATTGGCATAAGGTGACATGGATAGAGTAGGACCCTCTAGTTGACATAATTGAGAAGTAGAGTTATAGTGAAAGTATTCATAGATGGGGCTAGAAGGAGACAAGCACAAGATGTCGATCATGCTAAATGTTTGAGGAGTGGTGGTAATTGATGTGATAGGAATGGGGGTTATAGCTATGGTTGGTGTGATCTATGGAGTAGGAGTTCACAAATGGGGCTAAAAAGAGATAAGGATGAGGTAGATGTTTGTGCAGAACCATTTGGGGTGAAGTTTTGTTCCATTTTAAATCAAGCAAGTCAGGAAAGCAAATATTTTTATGTTTTGATTAAGAATGTGAAAAAGAAAAGGGGGGTGGATAACAAAGGAAATGTATAAGGTGGCTTCTTGTTGTGTGATCAAATCCCAATAATTCTACTAGGTAAGGAGATGTTTTGATCTAGATGAATGCAAAATAAGATTACGTGGAAGGGTCGACACCGACCAAGGTTGCATAGAGGTAGGTTGATGGTGACCTAAAAGAGAAGATCTAGAATGTAGTTGAAATATCCATAGCTGAAAGGTCTGAATATAAGATGGTGGATGAAAGAGGCTTGTGGATGCTGAAGGATGGCATGCATAATGATCTCTAATACAAAAAGAAAAGAAAATAATAGAAAACAATTATTTGGATAGGTTGTTTGATGAACATGACCCTGGTCGACGATGACCAAGTGGGATCAGTGTTGACTAATAGACTATGATAAGGCCAAAGGGAAAGAAGCAAAAAAGGGTAACCTACAAGTAGAAGAGTTTATGGAATGTGTTGACAATAGAACCCTAAGTAATGTTTGTCCTACAAAAGGTTAGATCTGACAAGATAACAATAATATGATAACAACTAAATGGAATAATATTAGGATGGTGATAATCTCTTGAAAGAGGGTCAATGAGTGATGCAATCAAGTTAGAATAAGTTGTAGGAGGTTTGTAGATATTGCAAGGATGCTTAGGCATGAGGAGATGTTCACAAGTTGTAGGAAAATTCTGATATGTGCATGCATATCCCCTAAATGGGAGGAAAGCACTTTGCTTTATAGGGTCAACGACTGGGCTGGGTCACCGCCGATTACAGGGAAGGTGTCCCCAATGGGTATGTTTTTCTGATTTTGGTTAGGATTTGATTCTTTTAAAAATTAGGAGAGTTGTAAAGCATTAGAAGGGAAAGGGAAGAGATATGGGTAGTTAGGGCATAAAAAATGATAGGATAAAAGATATAAAAGCAAGGGGATTTATGTGTAGGATAAAAAACATCCTAATTAGGAGGTTGGTTAGGGCAAGTGGATGGATAATTAATTTATTAATGGGGATTAATTAATTAATGTTGATTGACAGAGATTGGATATTGATAGGATAAATGGGCATTTAATTAGATAAAGGGGGATGGATTAAATAAATATACGCATGTGGGCGATGAAGGGTATAGATACCAAATTTAGGTGTCTTCTCTTAGATTTTAGAATGATATAATACAACTAAAAATTATTTAAGGGTTCACAATATGTAGATTATTATGCTATAATTAAATTCCAATATTAACCATTCATAGTCATAATAATGCATTCAAACTTTAAATGATTGATTAAAAATTAGTACTTACTCCAATACACAAGAGGAGAGACAAAATGAATTGTTTAGGGTAAGACAGAGAATCTGGATGTCCATGATGGTAAAACAAGATGATCTCTATGGATTTTTCAATCGTAGTTATGAAATTGAAAACCAAATAGGGAAAGGACCATATAACTTATGTACGGTCCTATAGACACCCTAAAATTACACACTTGTTTCTATCTTATCCTAACTCATATCCATTTACAATTTATTAATACAATTAATTAGTAATTTCATCTTGTTAGGATTAATTAAATTTATCTCTAATGCACCTTAGATAGCTTAATTTTCATTTATTAAATAAATGATTAATTAGTTATCTTGCACATTGTAGCTAATTAAATTAGTTAGTTAATTAGGAAAATACACCTATTTTCCTAGTCAACTTCCACTTAGGTTCCATTTAGACCCTGTTTAGACTTCACTTCCTCGTCCTGGTCAACTCCACTTAGAGTCCACTTCGTCATTCTTGTCAACTGCACTTCTATAATCCTAGAAAGGTGGGGGAAATTGAATTGAACGTACAACCACTTTTCCGAATGTAACTTCTGTAACTGAATTTATTTACTTCCCCTCATGGGAATAAATTCATTTGAAATATTTAACCCCCCTCAACTATTCTTTTTAGCATGTGAATTCATCCACTTCCATACCACTACTAAGCCTATATAAATGAGCATTTTTATCCCTTTAAAAATCCTCTTGACCCTTGTAGATTCTTGTATAATCACTCTGCTAAAATCCTCTTTGATTGTTGTAAGAAATCTCTATCAATTTTTCAATCCAATATCTGCATATTTGAAGCTATATCCAGGCCAAATCTCTACTCATAGCATTTTCAAATCCCCATTTGGAGGTCACTTTCAAGAGCACCAATAATCAATCATTTACAAGGTTACTGTATGCACCCAAAATTGCATGTGCTACATTGTCAAAAAATGGTTACAAAAGTCCCCAATGATGATTCATGTACTTTAAGAAGGTGTTTGAGCTCTTAAACCCACTCGCAGTGTATATTTGTAGCCTAGGTATCCTTAGATTTTTCATGCTTTCTTCCATCTTCCCACTCATTTCTGTGCATGTTTTGGATTTAGTGTCAGAACTGCCTCGTAGTAAGGGAGGTGGTCCTAAGAACACCTCCCTGCATAGGGTGATGGTCCTAAATGCTTTTTCTAGAAATATTCATGTGTGTTTTTGACACGTGACACTTCACTTAACTCGACTTTTAGGGTGCGTCCGTGAGCCAAATTATCTAAAATTATATTTGATTGCTTGGTTCTCCTTCTTCCTTCTATTTTTAAATATATTTAACTAGTTGGAACTACTCCTTCTTACCTTGAGCTTGAAGGCACCTCCCATCCTCCATTCCTATATATCCCATGCTTGTATTCAAGCAATAGTCCCAATTTTTTTTGTGTATCTTACATTGTATTACTATCATAATATTTCTAGGAATTGCGTAGCCAAGTTCATATATCTTGTGTTATCTCTCTTCTACTTGCATTACATTTAGACTGCCATCAAGTTGCCATTTCTCAAGTGCCATCCTCCTGCTATTGTTCTTGTATTCCTAATCCCTTGGACTCATATGAACACTAAGAGAAATAAAGGAACAAAATGAGGGGAAAAATTACTACATAACTGGATTTACCTCTGTTCTTTGAATTCCAGGTTGGATTTGTTGTTTGATTTCCTTCATTCTCACAATTTATCATTGTTACATCATATCAAATAGAGTAGAAATAAATTTCCTTCCATTTTCAAGCAATTAGTTAATTTCCAAGAGGGTTTAAATCATTAATAACAACTCCCGGTGATGGATCCCTGTCTTCCCATCCCTTTGGATCTGAAGGAGAGAATATATATTGGAGGTTGTCTACATATCATAGATCATTTGGAAAATTTATTGTTTTAAGTTAGTTTAGTTTCAATACACTCAGCACAGGTGAATAACCACACCGGGTTACTTTGCTTGTTTAGTTTTAGTGTAGAAGTAGATTAGGTTATTTAGAATAAAATTGAATTGTTGTTTGTGATTGTAATATTTCAGCTTTGTGATTTGTTTAGATTAGTTTCCCTTTCAGCAGTAACATAGATTGTCAGTAGTTAATTTGGACACTTCAAACTAGATCAACACATAGATCCAAGTTAGGAAAACTAACCATAGGGAATTTACACTACCCGTTCATAGCCTCTAAATCTCCCCTTTGCCAACTCAACTACGAGGAGATCATACTACTGGATCTTAGTCACTGATCCTCCTATAGTTAGCCACACACATTCAACATTGGCTACTCCAGCATGACCTTAGGGGGTCAAGCGGGGTTGAAGATTGCATGTCAATTTTCATCCGTACAAATTGGTGAACCCGATGTGAAGGATTAATTCATTATTGTTTCCTTTTCTTTCGTTGATAGTACATCATCTTTCAATTTCATCCCCTATTTTGGTAGGTACTTTATACCTTTTAAAATATGTATGGAAGAGAGTTTGATGGGCCATTTGGCTCAGATAGATATTACACCAATGTGCAACCATAACAATCCCCTTATCTTTCAAGGTGGGGTGACAATTACACAAGAAACGTCAAAACCTCCCCTAGTTACACTTCAATACCCATTATATATGTAAGGATGGAGGAGGTTGATCAACTGTTAGACATGCGATATGGTCAACCCAATGCAAACCATGTTGTTATCACAAAAGGAACAGGTTCTTACCAAAGGGTCTTTTCAAGACCTCACATTACCATGTAATCAATAGAAGATGATATATTTACATGAATAGCTAATCCTCTTTGTAAGATAGATGAGTCTACGAATAGAATGAGGGCTACAGCCTCTGAGATTTCTAATTCCTATCCTAAGATTCTTACTTCTGAGGAAGACAAAAATTATAACACTGAAAAATTCATAATAGGGTATCATGAGCTTACTAAATCAAACCCTACACCATAAAAATCCCAACAAGGGACTCAATTCTCTCCCAACAATCTCATTTCTACTTTAGTAGGGAGGATTAGAGAATTAGGAAGTGCCTAGAATTCATAACCAACACATGTAGTAGGGTAGAACATGGGGCATCCAGTTGATAACAAAGGATACATCCCTTCCAATGAGAAACCAACACAATATCATATACAATAAGGCTATCTGGCTCATTCAAATCCAGGTGATCTTCTCATAGGGTTAGACACACTAGGGATGGGTTCTCATCCTTCTAAAGCATATCCTATGCAAGGGCTTGTCGAAAGTGCATTCTCGAATGCTGCCAAAATAGGAAATGTGACGTTCCCTAGTTTTACGCCAGCTATTCCATATCCTAGTGCTATCCCACCTTACATGCTCATGTATTCAAAAACTCCCTAGATGGATCCATATACCATTCATGCTCCCTACATGCCATATCAAGGGACCCCATACATTCCTGTCAATGCTTATAATGTAGCATATCCAGCTCCTACCCCTCTACCTCCTCATAAATGATCTTCAATGGTGGAATCTTATGTAATGGGTACATATGTTGAGTACTTACAGGATCCCCTTGACTTCACCATACGTGGTGTCATTCTTCCATGCCCATTTCTGGATCTTCCAAAATTTAAGGAAGAAGGAGACCCGAACACTCATATCAAGGCCTACGGTACTGATATCAGGGATTTTCTCCTTGGGATGTTGTAATGGCTAAGATATTTCTAAATACTCTTGAAGGAATCACACTAGATTGGTATTAATTTATTTCAGAAGCTTATATACATTCCTTTAAACAACTTGTTTTTGAGTTCATAAAAGCATTTGACATGAACAAGTTGTTACGTATATGGATTAGGGAGTTCTTGCATATTAGACAGGAGAAAAATTAATCTGTCACCCATTTCATCTAGAGATGGTGCCAAGTTCTCTATTCCTCTGCAAGTGCACCCAACATGGACCAGATGGAACTTTGTGATCTTTTCCTTCACTCATTCAATTGAGATACTAATGAACAGGTCCAAAATTTTCCTTTCTGTAGTTATGAGGAAGTTTTGGAAGGTGCACTTCAGATTGACCAAGCCACTATAGATAGTGGGCATAAGATCTATGGTCCCAATGGGAAATTAGTATCCCCAAATCAAAGTAATGTAAATTATCAAAACAATGGTGCCAACAACAAAGGACCTAAAGGTGTAAATCACAATCATGGTGCTACCACAAATAGTGTTACTGATTAATCCAAGGATGTTGTTTTTCCAAACAACAAAAACACTAACAATAATAACTCGGGCAATCAAAGAGGCCATAACACTGTATATTATGTCAACACGGTCGATGTAAATCATCCACCACAAAAACAAATTGAAACCCAAGGCCCAAACTAGTATCAAAACTCTGGCCAAGGGGAAATGAATCATGGTTATAACAATCAATTTCAAAATTACAACCAAAGTTATAATCAACAACAGCAAGATTCTTATTAAAGGCCAAGAGATTACGACCCTAATATGTACTGTGGTTTCCATAAGGTCTGAGGTCATGATGATAGGACTTGCCACAATTGTAACAAGTTTTTGCAAAGACTTCCTAAAAATCAAAGGCAAATCTTTATAGACATGTTCCTAGCATGTCCTGAAACAAACTCACAATCTGATTATACAAGACCTATAGCTCCTTAGAACAATAATGTGATCTTATTTAGAGATCTGCTCCCTACACATCTTGAAAATTTCAAGGTGAACTCACAAAACACAAATAAAGGCATTCCTATAGGAAACAATGACCATGAAGCCTCAACTTCCAATAACTCTTGGGTCACTCCTAACCTTGGTTCAAATGATAACATAAAAGTCTCAGGGTTAGTCAAGCTAGAATTTGAACTAGAAATTAATGCAAAAACTAGGAAAAAGGAGTACATTTCACAACCTGTACCCTCTCTTTCCTTCCCACAAGATGACACTCCTAAAATTGCAAAACTAGTAGAATCCTATGATTTAATAGTGGATTTGAACAAGACCTTTTCTCACATCTCGTTTTTAGATTTGCTGAAGAATTCACCTGCGCATCATTTTGAATTGCTCAATGCACTAGGTATTGGTCATCTAATCCATATTACGCCACCTCCTAGTGCTCAAATAAATCATATTGACTTTGACATACATCCTCCAGGACATAACAATAGGGATACTAGGTTTGTTTTTGATATAGACAATATGTCATCTGATGCTGAAATTACCCGAAGATGTGATCCTTCCTTATTTTTACAATTATGGGTTTATAAAAATTGCATCAAGAGAACCATAATTGATGATGGGGCTGTTGTAAATGTGGTTCCTTTCTCTTTCTTATAGAATTTTGGATATGGAGAAACAAATTGTTCCTCTACAAGAAACATGTTACGGGGGTATGATAGTCTTAAAGTGACCTCGATTGGAACCATAAATCTTCTAGTCACACTTGGTCAAAAAACCATCTTGATGAAGTTTTACATTATCGACAGGGAAACAAGTTATAACATGATCCTTGGGAGACCTTGGATTCATCGAATGAAGGTCATCCCCTCTACCTTGTTCCAAGAGATTAGATTCCTCCATTTGGGGAAGGTCTTCATCACTCAAGGGGATCCTAAGCCCTTTGATATACACTTAGAATAACTCAAGAAGAAGAAATGAGTCCATACGGAGTATGAAATTCCTACGAATCAATTGAACAAACCACCTCTATCAAAAGAGTTAGCCCCGATCACCCCGAGTATGCCAAAGGTTGAAGTCTTTGACCCACAAACATTTGAGGTGGCTAAAATAGATAAGGGTAAATCGATATCTGTGGAAATAGTATCCACTAAAAACAAAATGGAAATTATGAAAATCTTAGAGAGTGACGATCTAATATTCCTCATGTTTGAACCACTATGGTAGTCTTCTTGGTTTAGCATCTCTTCCATCTGATGACCTAGGTTTAGGTATAAACATGATAGAATTAATAAAAAAAAAAGGGAAATTTGAGATTGAAATGATGCCCATCAAAACCATCTTTGAGGGTTGTTCTATTCTAAACCACGATTTCAACCCATGTGCTTCTGAAACTAAGCTTTCCATATCCATTGGATAAAGCCTCATCATTCAACAAGTGTTGCAAGTAAACACAATGCTCCACATAGGAAACATGGCTAAGTAGCATAGTCATGCTCACCCACACACCATGTATCAAGAATGTAACAAAGAGGTGCATGAACGTCTCTTTCAGAAAAATGATTTTAATGATTGGGCTTATACACTTATGGGCAAGGGTTGTAAGTTTAAACCCAGAATGGTAGGCTCCTATCAAGAGAACAATTTTTTGAAGGATAATGGTTCTCCGTTGTGTGCTTTTAGGGGTGAAGAAATTGATATTCATCAACTTTATTCATCTTAGACATCATGAAATGTAGTTTCACCTACATTTTCATATCTACATTACTACATTTGCATTACATTTTCATTCGTCAGCTCATTCTGTAATTATTTTGTTCGAGGGAATTATTCTTACAAAAACTCCTAAAAACTTTTGAAAAAAGCATTGGCAAAAAATTAAAATCATGTCTCTCCAAATTTTCATGGTATAATCAATTGTTTTCAAATCATTTCATCAGTTCAAGTAGGATAAGAAAAAGTTTTGACTATGATCATACCAAAGCCTGTATACTTGGTTCTTCTTATAGTCTCTTTCTAGATTAGGTGTCTTTGCCTATAGTTTGTTATAGAAGCTTCCTAGTGTTGCATACATCCCATAAAATCTCTTTGGAAACAAGAAAATACTAAACATTTTGCCTAGATGAGTAAGTCAAATGAAAATCCACAAAAAAATTATTTTACCCATTTCTTTGCCCTACCAACCTTCGGTGTTGAGCCTGCATCTCTTACTGGTGATGTAGGGTTGGGAAAGGAGAGAAATTCCCTTACTTGACAATTCCTTGTCCATGGTGATAAACCCATGCTTCCTACTGGTAGCATGGGGCAAGGTTTAGGGGATCCCTTTAATAAACTTGAAAGTTACAAATAATTCTCTCAAATGTTGTGAAATCATAATTCAAAAGCAAAGTAAGTTAGTTGTCCAAAATTCCAAAAGAGTTTAAAAACCTCAAAACCAGATTTTGTCAACCAGGTAGCCATCTACGGATATAATTCTAGATAAAATGGAAATTAAATCACATTCTAAGCTATGAGGTAACTTGAGTAGGGAGAGGTTGAAGGGTCTCAATTTGGTCTTGTCAAACCATTGTCTTTCCCTCATCATTACCATTCAATAAGATTTCTTAACTTGTCCCTTTTTCATCTCTTGGTGTTGAGCCCTTGTATCCTACTAGTTGTATGGGTTTAAGAGTGGGGAAAGTGCATTCGATTATCATATCATTATATCACCACATTTTTCCAAGATAATATGAAGTATCAAAGATTACGTAAAGAAACTAAACTTCAGCATCACATTTTGTTCGCATGATCAATTATCAGAATTATAAAATACAAAAAAAAAATCATTCTGTTAGCATTCATATCCATTGCATTCATTTTGAAAAGCATATAAAAATAGAAATTCTAAACATCTAAGAGTACACACGTGAGTCAAATCATCAATGTAAGACAACTCTATGCAAGGAATAATCGAGCCAAAAAGAGATATATGTACATATCATGGTGTGTCATAGTTTTGTATGATGTCATCACACACTAGGTTTGGTCAAAATGCTCACAATGAGCGTGAAATATAAAAACATCATATATGCCTCACAAAATGGAGACTAATAAATAAAGGCACTTTGCCTATCTGCATCTTTGAGGCCCCTCATGACCGCTCTAGTTATAAATTTCTTAGGATTTCTTCTCAAAATTATTCAAATAGCAAAGGGCCAAGCCAAACGTAAAATACCATTCCCAAATCCATTCCAATTCAACCATGTTCAAAAATAAAAAACAGTCAATGTGGGCCCAAAGCTAAAAAATCGCCAAGTCGATATGTGAAAATGAATCTGAAAATGAGTTTATTTAGATATATATATATATGTGTGTGTGTGTGTGTGTGTGTGTGTGTGTGTGTGTGTGTGTGTGTGTGTGTGTGTGTGTTGTTATAACTTTGTTTTGAGTGTATGTGTTCACAGGGATGGAGCGCTAACGTAGGTATATTTCTACATTCCTGCACAGATGGTAAGTCCTCTTGTATTTTTAATTTAGTGTTTATTTTTTGATATTTTATTTACACTTGAGTATTATTCTCATTTTACAAGTAGCAAGATTTTGGATGATGATATTTCAACACATGGGTGTGTTAGGTATAACTTCTAACTCCTCATTTCAGGAATGCCATACTTGGACTCTACGTTTTACTTCTTTTCATGGCTAAAATTATTCTCCGAGGGGGCAATATGTAAGCACCCAAAACTGCATGTGCTACATTGTCAGAAATAGTTACAAAATTCCCCAATGATGATTCATGCCCTTTAAGAAGGTATTCAAGCTCCAAACCCATTCGCAATGTATATTTGTAACCTAGACATCCTTACTTAGATTTTCCATGCTTTCTTCCATCTTCTTGCTCATTTATGTGCATGTTTTGGCATTAATGTCAGAACTGCCTCCTAGGCAGGGTGACGTTCCTAGGACTGCCTCCCAAGCTTGAATGACAATCCTGGGACTGCATCCCAAGCTTGGGTGGTGGTCCTAAGACCACCTCCTAGACTTGAGCAGTGGTCCTAGGACCGCCTCCCTACATAGGGAAGTGGTCTTGAATACTTTTTCCATAACTCTTCATGTGTGTTTTTGACATGCGATGCTTCACTTAACTCAACTTTTAGGGTGCATCTGTGAGAAACCTTGTCTAAAATTAGCTTTGATTGATTGGTTCTCCTTCCTCCTATTTTTAAATAGATTTAATTATTTGGAACTTCTCCTTATTACCTTGAGCTTGAAGGCACATCCCATCCTCCATTCCTATATATCCCATGCTTTTATTCAAGAAATAGGCCTGAGAATTTTTGTGTATCTTGCATGATATTGCTGCCACAATTTTGCTAGGAATTTCATAGCCAAGCTAAGATCTCTCATGTTATCTCTCTTCTACTTGCATTGAATCTAGACCGCCATAAATCTACCATTGCTCAAGCACCATCCTCCTATCATTTTTCTTGCATTCCCAATCCCTTGGACTCATATGAACACTCAGAGAAAGAAAGGAACAAAATGAGGGGACAAATTACTACATAGATGGATTTAACTCTATTCTATGAATTCTAGGTTGGATTTGTTGTTTTATTTCCTTAATTCTTGCAATTTATCATTGTTATATCATATCAAATAGAGTAGAAATAAATTTCCTTCCATTTTCAAGCAATTAGTTAATTTCCAAGAGGGTTTAAATCATTAATAATAGCTCCCGGTGATAGATCCCCTTGTTCCCATCCCTTTGATCTGAAGGAGAGAATATCTATAGGAGGTTGTCTACATATCATAGATCATTTGGAAAATTTATTGTTTTAAGTTAGTTTAGTTTCAATACACTCAGCACAGGTGAATAACCACATTGGGTTACTTTACTTGTTTAGTTTTAGTGTAGACGTAGATTAGGTTATTTAGAATAAAAGTGAATTATTGTTTGTGATTGTAATATTTCAATTTTGTGACTTGTTTAGATTAGTTTCCCTTTCAGCAGTAGAATAGATTGTCAATTTCATTCAATTTATATGGAAACTTCAAAATAGTTTAACACTTAGATCTAATTTAGGGAAAAATAACCATAGGGAATTCACGCTACCCGTTCATAGCCTCTAAATCTCCCCTTTGCCAACTCAACTACCAGGAGATCACACTACTAGATCTTAGTAATTGATCCTTCTATAGTTAGCCACACACATTCAACATTGGTTTCTCCGACATGACCTCGGGGGGTCGAGTTCAGTTGAAGCTTGCATGTCAATTTTCATCTGAACAAATTGTTGAACCCAACGTGAAGGATTAATTCCTTCTTGTTTCCTTTTCTTTCATTGATAGTGCCTCATCTTTCAATTTCATCCCCTATTTTTGTTGGTATTTTATACCTTTTAAAATATGTCTGGAAGAGAGTTTGGTGGGCCATTTGGCTCAGATAGATATTAAACCAACGTGATCTTAGAAAAGTATATTTATTATAGATAGATATTACACCAGTAGTGGCAACCCCAATGCGATTCATTTGAGAAAGATATTTTCTCATTGTTTCAAAGGGGGTAAAGTAAAGTTGGAAGCTAGCAATAATACCACACTCACTCGAGTATACTATTGACACCTAGTTGAGAGAACTACTAGGAAGCCACACCTTGACCAATCCAATTTAAGGAAAAGGCAAACTTTCACTTTTTCTCATTTCTCTTACATGTTACATAATTTTGTTTCACTCTTGTCATTAACATTTTCTCTCCCATCCACCTTGTCACTTTGTAAATAAGTCCAAGTCTTAGTTTGCAGACATCCATATCCAAACTTAAGTACTTTCATCATTTTCATCTAAGTCTTGACATCGTGATACTCACTTTATCATGATCAAGCACCCTAGTGATCACCTTGATCTTTAATTTTCATAAACCTGAAGTTTGACACTTACCTTTGTTGAACTTTAAGCATTTTGTCATCCTACATCATCATATTTTACATTCAATTTGTTGAATTGTCGACATCTTCAATATCTCTCCCCCATCATCTTACGTTGTCACAATTCACGTCCAATTTGTTCTATTCTCAACATTTTCGCATTCTTGCATTCCCCTCTTTTAAAGAATTCACTTTTCTCTAACTTGAGGACCTTAATAAATTCACTTTAGTGAGATTTAGACCCTTTCATCATCATTTATTCACTTCTTTTTCGACATTCACTTTTTCTTTCTGTAAGTTCTCCCATTTCTTTGTTGTGTATCCTCTTTTAACACATATTTGTTAAGATTTGGCATCTTTCATCATCTTTTTAAGTCTCCTCTTTTAACACCCATCTTGTTAAAATTTGAGAAAAATCATTGTATTTCTAAATATCTCTCTTCTTAACACTACTTTTTAAAGAGTTGAGCATTTTTCATCACATTTCTAAGTATCTTCTATTAATGCTTATTTTTAAAGCATTGAGTATCATTCATCATGTATCTAAGTCTCCTCTTATAGCACTCATTTTTTTGCAAGTTGAGAAAACTAACTTCTTTCACCTCTTCCCTCTTTACATTCACTTTTTAAAGGGTCATGAACCCCTTTCAAACATTTTCATCTTTATTAGGACTCTTTTTTCTAAGAGTCCTCTAAACCAACATTCAATCCCTTCTTCTACCTTAACACCATCCATTTTGTAAAGTGTTCATATGTCACCCTTTTTTGTTCCTCTTAACACTCATCTTATTAATAGTTTATATTTCACACCTTTTCATTATTCTTAACACTCATCTTGTTAAGAGTTAACCTTTTCACATCTTTTCGTCACTCTTATCACTCATTTTGTTATGATTTAATCGCATTCACCTTGTTGAGTCTCTTATCCCTTAATATTTTTTTTTTAAGTGACGAGAACATTTAACATTTCACCCCTTGCTCATTTTTATTTACACTCATCTTATTAAGAGTTAACCTTTTCGCATTTTTTTTGTCACTCTTACAACTCGTTTTGTTAATATTTTATCACTGAACTTGTTACATCTCTTTTCTTTTAAAGAGTATAGAAAATTTAACCCAGTTTAGTCCCTTTTCTCTTAGCTCTCATTTTTTTAGGACTCAAACATTCCACTAACTTTTTTCACCTCCTCCCTATTATCACTTATTTTTCTACGGTCAATCTCTCTCATATTTTCCCCTCTTCCATATTAGCATTCACTTTGCTAAGGGTTGAGTTTTCCATCTCTTTTCTTTGTTCATCCCCTCTCTCAAACATGATGGGAACATGACATCACAACTATAGTCCCTTTGGAAGGAAGGAAAGAAATACTTTTTGCTTTAGTTCAAACGAAGAGGACGAAGACCAAATTGAAAATATTTCTGTAGATGACACTTTATGAAAAAACTAAGACTAAATCCTTCTTTATCTCCTTGTAATGGGAGCAATATTTCCCTCAGACTTTAATGAGGATGATTTCAAAACCTTATGAGGATAAACTAACCCCCTAAGTGTCCACCACTCGATTCAAACAAACATGAAAACTTAAGATCAAGTAAAACAAACACCAATAATGAAGGAAAAACTAGTACTTTGTCTCCTAATCCCAACCAAGATTTTCTGGATCAAATCAATGAAATGGTGAAACAATTGGCTCTCCTATCCTCTATAATCACTATACCAAAGGTACCAAACACATGAATAAAAATGACACCACCTTCAAAATTTATTTTGAGACTAATAACAAGAACAACAATCTTAAGAATGATATTACATCATTTATCTCACAAACCAATTCACCATTTTCTCAAGATTTAAAAATGATGAAAAACATTATTTCAGGTATGCAAAAACAATGCAAACAATTCAATTTTGATGAATTGTGTCCATACCCTTTTGACATGGACATATTATACATACCCTTTCCATGTTCTTTTGAGATGCCCAATTTTGAAAAATACAAGTGAAATACCGATCCTAGAGAACATGTCAAATAATTCTTCATAACATGCCAAGAAATAGCTTATAACAATATATTTCTATTACGTTTCTTTCCTAAGAGTCTATGAGGACAAGCTTTGGACTGGTTCTTACACCTTCTAAAGTGATCTATCACTACATTCACGTACATCTCAGAGAATTTAGTCAAACACTTCTCTTTCAACATTAACTCCGAACTCACAATGATGGTTTTCAGAGATGTTTTTACTTTATACTTAAATTAATGAATTGAAATAATAAAAACAAAACTAACCTCGAAAGATGATGGGGTTTACTGATACCCACAATGATGGATGTTGATATTAATAGATGAGTGACGTTGATGGATCCAAGCGTGTGCACAACTCCTTCTTTCCAACATGATAGGAACCTGCAATGCACAGACACTCAGAAAAACATAGGATTAGATAGATATATAATGGATTGTTTGGAAAAGGCCAGTTCCCAAAAATCAATGGAGTTTTTTCTATGGATTTCAATTCGTGTTCAAGAAATCAATCTGATAATGACAAGATAAAATGATAAAACATATAATATAACCAAAAATGCATAGGAAAAGGAACTGACATGGTCCTCAGCTATATGATGGTCTGATGGTGAAACTTGATCCAAATTGAGTCTAGGAATCACAAAAATGGATCAAAGGAGCAAGGATTTATATAGTTGTGTACTCACAAAGGTGAACAGGATGATATATTTGATTTAAATAATTGATATAGTACTAAAGATAGCTCCAAGGATCTTTATATGACTGGAAAGATACTTACAAAGGTAGAGTGGTGGATAAGATTGAGATTTGGATATCAGAATGGTAAGATGATGTGTTAAGTGGTCTAACAAATAGGAATCGTTGGCGATTGAGGATGATCACCAGTGATTTGGCCAAATCTTCAGCAATTAGAAGAATCTTTGGTGATTACTGCATAAGTGTATAGGTTGATAATAAATGAGATGGAATCAACCAATGCTTGTAAATGATGAACAAATGACATAATAAAAGAAGAGGAAGGAACTTACCTTATACAATTAAATAGATAAGGCCGAGAGAATAATATTATCCAAGAGAGGAAGACTGTAGATGTCAGAGGATTTGCTGAGTTGAATTCTTGGATGTATGATTGACCTCCAAAGGTAGAAGAAGAGATATTGGATGTCTTACATTTTGTTATGATGTTCTTTAGGCATTGTGACAGAGCTATGGTAAAGAGAAGAGATAAGATCAAATTATCCAAGAGCGAGAAACATGAGGCAACTTCCTAGCTAGCCCCAAACAAAGGCCTAAAACATGTATATATAGGATTACTATAAATAAGGGAGAATTGTCAGTGATTAGTTAGAATCACTAATAATCTAGGAAGTATGTGAAAAGGTTGCAAGAGCTTCCCAAATCGAGATTTTTGGTTGTTTTAACAAAAGATGGGTATTGGAAAATGGTTATATTGGTTAGAGAGGTTGTGAAATGGTTGATGGGGTGTTTATTTTATTTAGTTTTTGTTTCTAAGTGGTTTTGGGTGGTTTTGAGAGGAATAAAATATAATTTTACAATTGTAGAATCATATTTATGGGGAGTAAATATAATTGGGGGAATTAAGACTCAGGATAAGGGTTTAATGTATAATATGATGGTGATGTGATAATTATTTAATGTATGATAGTGATGTGATAATTAAGGGGTGCTAGTAGAATCAGACATGGGGATTAACAATGATAACTTTAGGTGTCTACATTTACCCTTTTTTGTAAAGTGGTTTGGTATAGGCAAGTCACGACAAAAAAACAAGATGTGATAGATAAGGATGTGAAAGATATAGAATTATATGATGAGGTGCCCCCCCTCAAACTAGGGATTGATGACCTAAAAGGGATTTGATCACGAGTTTGAAAGAGATAGATGGATAAAATATTAAAATATGAAAGACAAGAGATGATAAAATGATGCCCTGGGATGAGGTATAGAAACAAGATAGGTGTCCTAAAAAAATCAAGTGATAGGGGAACCAAAGGGCTTATGTACTATAGATGTATGATTTAACAATAGAGAGGGGAAATAAAAAGGATGTTTTGACGAGGTCAAAAGGAAAAAAAATGATGTTACCATAAAGGTGGGTTTACAGGGCTAGGAAGTCAAGTGATAGGGGAACCAAAGGGTTCGTGTCTTATAGACATATGACTTAGGGAAGTGTGGAACTCAACACATTGGTATGAAGAAGAGGTGACCACATGCATACGATGGGTCCAAGGTTGACCAAGGAGGATATTATAATATAGGGGAATTTGAATACTATGACCTTCACATGTATGGCTAAATGTAACCCATGGGAGGAATGTTTTGATGATCATAACCCTAACAAGTTGTACATGTGGTTTTGAGGTTGTCAATTGAGTAACCAAGGGATTTGATGAAGTCTAAAGAGGAAAAATAAGTTCTTGGACCTTCTCAGTGAGGTCAAACTTGATTGTGTTTTGACCAATTTACATAGAGATAAAAAGTGGAGGATCATCTACCTAAAGAAAAATCTCTTCAAGAATCATGGCAGACATGACAAAATGGATTTAGGTTTGAGTGTCAGTGGTATGATCCGTACAAATGGAAAGTTCCTCACATTGATAGTATATGTTTTCTTCCAAACTATGTAATTTGTAGGATAATTTCCCAAAGTGGGAGGGAAAGGGATATTCATGTCAAAAACCATAGTCATAAGATGCTCATAATGGTGAGGTGAAGTTCACATGAGTTCTAACAAGGTGATAGGACCAGGAATTTGAGATAGTGCTTCCAAGGGATCCCACTCCTATGGATGGACTGAGCAACAAACTGATAGTGTTGAGGATCCTTAGAAACAAGCTTAGGAGGGGGGAGTGATTAAAGATACTTTAGAAATTAAATTTTGTTTATTCTTGATGTAATTATCTCAGCCAAAGGCATCTATGATTGGAGAAGTAGTTTCAGACACCTTCGGCCCTGTAGTAGTTTTGGGACATTGGCTGATGGAATCTGTAGAAGATGGAATTTTATCTTGGAGAGTCTAATTTTGAAAGACACAAGGGTGAATTAATTTGTGAGTTTGATACTGAAATGATGGATGGTATTCAGCTTTTAAATATACTATAACATGCCTCACATCATTTATGGAAACTTTATTCTCAAGAGGATAATCAGGATCAACAACGTTTATTGTGGCAATTTACGATTTCTTATAGCTTCTGCCCACACTATGGTTTCTTCATTGGCTTGATTGATAGCATTATGAAGATCATTTTTACTTTTTAGCATCATGAGCATTGAACACTTCAGTGAAACACTCACTAGTGATGGCATCATGGTCAAATTGAGAGCCTAATAATAATATGATGGAATTCATGTGAAGAGCACCAAATTTTTCATGAGAATAGCTCCAATTGGCTTGCCAATAATAGAAATTGTTCTCATCATGCCATTGAGGGATAGGTTGAGAAGAATCAAGGATATGACTAAATGTTTTAGGCATGCATCATCTCAACTCATCTTTGGTCAACGGTTGATAATAAGTAGTTTTATTTTTACTATCATTAGATTTTTATCAATATTAAAGACATTCTTATTTGAAGAAGTCGTAAGAGGAAGAGTATCTAGGACTCCTTCATATGTAGCATTATTATTCTTTGTCTTTTGGAGGATTTGTATTTGTTTGGTTGCTTGTTTTTTGGGAGGATATTTCTTAAATTCCCTCATGAGACAATATTTTCTTTTGTCCCGTTCAAAAGATTTATCTAGGGAAGTAGGAGAAAAATACCTAATCTTATATTGAAGGTAAGGTTCTAGAGCTTGAAGGAAGAGTTAGAATAAGCTATCATTTGGCATATTGTGTTCTGATTTAGTAAATAAGGTCGTCCAATGTTATATAAATGCTTGAGCTTATTCATTCTCATGTTGGTGACAGTTAATGAAATCATTATTGTTATTTTTAGGGAAATCATTATTGTTATTTTTAGGAAAATCATGATACTAAAATTCATTAATTAGGATTGTTACTAAATATTCTAGCTCCACTATGGAGTTAGGGGGTAAAGTGTGACACAAGTATAAGGCATCCCCAATAAGATTCTTAGCTAAAATTTTAGTGGAAATGTAAGAGTTGACTTTAATCCATTCTTTATAAATATTTCCAAAGAATTTAATGTGTAAAGTAGGATCAGTTGATCCATCATAAGATATAGAAGGGGAAATTCCTCCAATATCCATGTTATAAATGTTGGGAATTGAAGGCTCTTTTTTGTTCTACGAGAAATAATTTGTTGTGAATGGGAGGTTGGGAAATAGGTGCCCCATTGGGTATATTAGGTTAAAGAGGGGGAATTGTACCCCCAGAGCCTGGGTTAGGATGGTTAACCATTTAAACCATGTTGGTTTTCATTTTAAGGAGTTGGGACATAGTGGTGGTTTTTTGTTGACTCATTTTGTCTATAAGATGGAGGATAATGTTAGTATGGTCAGATCTAAAGTCATTTTCAGATGATCCTGCCATAGTAGCCTTCCCACTATCCACCCTATTGTCAAATTGTTCAAACTCAAAGTCAAGAATATGCTTATAGATCACCTATTCAGGTTCCCCCTTGTATTGAGGAAACTTATCAAGGAATTTATGAATTTTATGTGGAAGATCAGAGGTGTCCTCAATTTGAATCTCTTCCTCTTCATCACCTAGGACACTATTGATGTGGGTGTTATAATTTTTCTTGTTAGCTCATATCACACAATAGTATGAATAGAAAGGAAAATTAGATTTTGGATGATTTGTTTCTAGAAATGATTGTTCATCAGATTTGGAGAGCCCTAGGCCCAGATACTCCATGATGGAGTGTAGATTTGACCTAGAAGAAGATTTAAAAATGAGCTACCAACACAATCGGCCTTGTAAAAAAGGTTTCAAAGGGTTTGAAGGAGTTTTGATGAAGTTTGGATAGAACAAACAAGATTGGCCTTGTATATAATTGACACTGGTGCCGAAGGCATCTGAAAATAAGTTTAGACATAACAGACATGATTGACCCTATATAGAATTGACAAAGGGGATGATGATGTCTAGAAAGGTTAATTTTTAGGGTTTCTTCTAAATTTTTAAGGGCTAAAACAAGATAAAAATTAAAATGGGTGTTTTTAATGAGTTTTTCTTGATCAGAAGGTACAAAATAAGATTCACGTCAGGAACACCAATCATGTATGGTGGGAAAAAATGTGTCTAGACATCGAACACTCTTATCATCCATTTAACTAGGGTATCGAGGCAACGCGTAAGGGACATACCAAGATTGGCACATAGTAAATAGAATTAAAGGGGGAACAGGGACCACTAAGATCACATATCCAAAGGGAAGGAACCCTTACACTAGGACAACTTGAGGTTTCCAGGGCCCTAGGTCACAGAAGAGGAAGGAACACTATTGGGATATTGACACTATGGGGGTAGTGAAAGACAAAATAAACATAATAAGCCTATGTTAATCGAAGAAAAACATGTAACATAAAGTAAATATATGCTAACATAACACATGCATAAAATAGTAAGCTAGCATAAAGTAATTAACAAATATGTAGGAGACTAATCTATACAAAATGACAAGTCGGGTTACAACACTTACTTGTTGGGGAGAAGTCGTTGATGCATATATCTCCCAAAGGACCATACACCAATAGAGAATACCTTTCGGGAAGAGAAGGGGAAAAGATCCATTCCTAGCTCACTATAAACCAATCCAATTAAAAGGAATACCCAAGCCAATAAATATAAGAGCAAAGTGAGCATATGCAAGTTGGTGTAAAAGAGTAGAGCTGATGGTGAGTTCCTTTGTATTTTTTTGATGATGTCCTGATGTGAAAATTTAATTCGAGGTATTTTATACTGACGCCATCACCCATGGGTGTTGGAATTGGCCATGGATTTGAAAATGTTTCTGACTCAATTTCCCAGGGAAGATGATGTAGAATAGGGAGGAAAATGTTAAAATGTGTGTGCAATGTGTCATGAGAAGAAAATATAATGTAGGGAATAAATAATATGGTCATGAGAAAGAAAATGTGTTGGAATAATGGAGGAAAATAATAAGGTAAGAGAAAAAAAAGAACATGATCGGGACAAAAATCTATTCTCTCTTCATGCATTACCCCTAACCCAATGGTTACATGAATAACCATACTCCTATCCTAAGACAATCCCCTTAAGGCACTCGTTCCTATAAATAGATGCATTAGTGACCTCTAACCTGAAAAGAGGAATTGTTATTAATAGGTATGAAAATAGAAAACATAAAAATAGGTGTATACACATAGTTCCTTGTCTAGGAACCACATCTTGGATAGAGATCCATTAGCCACTTAGCAGAATCATTCAATTTTTCATGGTGATCCACTCCTTACTACATCTAATTCTTTTCCTTGTACTTGTCAACAAACATATAAATGTTGTCTCGAAAGGTTACGTGATCCAAAAAGTAGTGATGTTATGTCTTGGAACATAATTCTAGGCTTTGGAAAATCTAACACACTCTTCATTGCTCCTCCTTCTGATCTAGATTCACTTCAAGAGACTCATTTTCAGGATATAGGGTGGCTATGGGCTGTTGTTGCTTTAAGTGGGGAATTCTAGCCTTACCTTCATTTCATTTTTCTCTTTTAGGTAGGATTTTTTCCCCACCAGGTTTTCTCCTTTTCTCTTCTTTATGAGAGATTTACATTGTATGTGGGTAACTCATCAGACCTTACTATTGGGACCCACCTTTCTTTTCAACCCACCTAGGCTACGCTTAAGGGGGGTGTTAGTTCAGGCTTTACCTACATTGTATAATTAGCTTAGGTTAATCATAGGTTATTAGGGGAATGTACTTTAAGTCATTGTCTAATTGTGAATTGAGTTGGTTATTTTTTTGGGTGACCTAATTTCTCACTATATAATCTAACCTCCTATGCATTTTTTTGGCTAATTGGCTTATGCATGAATGAATGAAGATTTTTTCTACTCTTGATTATTTTTGGAACCCACCACTCCACACAGATTTCTACTTTACAAATTTGATCCTATCTAGTCCCAATCCTCAATTGTGTACCACTCTGATAAAAATATTATTTACTACTTCAATTATATAATATTTCTAGAATTGAAAACAAATAGAATTTAGAGATGAACAAGTCATGGAAGAACTAGAGAGATGAATTGATTTTTTCTGAATGTGATCATTTTTCTTAGCCAAAGAATATAGTCAAACATGACATTGCAAAAGGATGAGTTACCAAATTTTAGAGTCTATATCTTTGTAGGCATGAAATTATGCACTTTTGGCTATTACATCATGCCTCTAATATGTAATTATATGCATGATTCCTAAGAAAGAAAACTAATACATTGAAAACACTTGTTTTTATTTACATTGACATTGTTTTTTATTTTCCATGATTTTTTCCTCTACTTTTCGAGAATTATCCCTTTGCTTTTGGACATCACATAATGTGTTACTCATCTCAATACTTCCTATTCTATCTTTGGATCTCTCTAGACATTAATTCCCAATAAGGGAAATGAGTGACCGAGCGTTATTGTCTCCTTTGGGTGTTTTATTCTTTTCCCTTGCTTTCTTATGTTTAAAATGCCACATCAATTTTTATCTTTTCTAAAACTTATACTTATCACTTGGGTTGAATTTTTAGTTGTTAATAAAGAAATTCAAGAAAAGGAATCATATATATATATACATGACCTACTAGCTATTCTAAGGGGTTGCTGGGAAATTAAACAATTGGAAAATTGAGGATATTACTTTCTATTTACTACATGGACAAAAAGAACACTTGAGGACTTCATCTGGGCTACATATTCACTTCATAGGAATGGTAAAATTGTGAATTCTATCACACATTATCTTTGGGAAATTATTTATAACTCACTATCTTGATGTGACTGACACAAAGGAAACCTAGCTTAAAGGGACATGATTCTATCACACACACACACACACACACACACACACACACACACACACACACACACACACACACACACACACACACACACACACACACACACACACACACACACACACACACACACACACCCAGAACTACATTAAGTCTGAAATGTGGTTCAACGCTTGGTGAAAATCACATTGGGGTGACCACTAAGGTTAGTAAAACTCAATAATATACATATTTTATTTATTCTAATGTGTGTTTGTGCCTTATACACGTAATTAGGTTTTTTTTGTAGGTACAAGTGTGACAATGAAACCCTACAACAAAGTGGATGTAACACAGAGCGAAGTAAAGATGACATGATTAGACCCTGAAAGAACCATATCGACAATCACTACCAAGACACTTACACCTGAGGTGGTCATGTCCCCTTCTAGGCACTACCATCCAGCATACTTATAGACCACTATCCTCCAGATGAAGCACATATAGTCTAGATTCCATCTTGTTTCATCATCTTTATAGCCCAAATATGGTACATACAACAAGTTATTAGCTAAGTCACTCTTATTTCTTGTTTACTTGTACTTATTTGTAGTTGCATGTTGTATCTTATATGTCTCTGATATTTATCTGGTTGATCTCAATCCTCTTATTATGATTTCATTTCAGCTAAATCATTTAATGACAATGGTCCTTGCACACCATTTTTATCGGATCTCTTTGTTTCATATCATGTCTAACACCTCTCACGAGTTTACTGTTGAGAATATCAATAACCTAAATGCTTACATTACATACCATACTAAGAACTTATATCTATTTATATTTACTATTCGTGAAGAGTCCTAGTGGAGCTCTACCTCTACCCCTCCAGCCAATAATATTTTCACTATTATGCCTCCAAAACCCTTTATTCCACTCTCCTCCCCTCTCACCAATGCATGGACATCCACTAGCCATTTTCATACTTGCACACATATCACTAACTTTTCTTCCCCCATTATTTATCATATTACAACCTAGCACTTCTTCAGATATCCATTCCCTATATTCCTTGTATAATTAGTCATAAGTTTTAATTTGTCAACTAGAACACACCTCTTATTCTTCTTCTCCATCTCTTGATTCTTCACTTCTCCTCCATAGTCCTCTTACACCTGAAATTTATGCTTAACCCACTTCCTTTTGATTTTGCTGGACCAATTTTTCCTCTTTTTGATGGCCATTGAGATCCACAAAATAATCTTAGATCATTTCATGTCACATCCTTGGACTATTCTTGTGATGATACATTATTGACCAAGTTGTTTCCTAGGAGCTTACAATAATATGCTTTGTGATGGTTTTATGATTTTCCTCTACACTTTATTATATATTTCACTTATCTAGGAAATCTATTTTTGGCACACCTTTTTTTATGGACATTGGAATAAAAATATCATATGCACAAATGGATAAACTGAAGTAAGGATCTAATGAACATCTTAGTGACTATGTTTTTCTGTTATAATAATAATATTACTAAAATGAACATTTTCTTGGTTTAGTATGAATTACAAGATCTATTTATCCAATGTTTGTTGCCTCCTTTGCAGGAATGTGTGCTCTTTGATTCTTTCAATTCTTTTGATCATTTATGTCATACTCTTAAAACACGTGAAAATAAGTTACTCTATATGGGAAATATTGCATATGGTGATAATAATTCTAATCAATCTACTAAAAATTCCAAAGTAAATATTCCTTTAAGATCAAGACTAATGAACATAAACCTATTTTTAATGTTGTATCTTAACCGAAAAATCTGCAAATATAACCTACATGATGCACTTTTACTATATATGTCCAACTCATGTGTTGTTTCCTTAGCTCATTAAAAGTAATCTGATTTCTCATCGATCCCCTCTTGAGCTAGATCTTAATCATCCTCATGACAAGAGTTTTGATGAAAATACACATTATGATTACTGTATATGTAATTACCATTCTATTGATAGATGTTTTAAGCTTAGACATTTTATTTAGGACTTGATTGATAGTTCAATGAAATAGAACTACCTGGCCCTACTATTTATAAATATACTAATGACAATGAAAAGCTTAATATTTTATATGATTCATTACCCAAATACAAAAAAAAATTCCTGAATCTTCTTCTAATCATGTTTATCATGTCGTTCCACCTCCATAATATTTTGATTGTTCTCTTGGGTTTCTTGTTATTACTATTGATATACCCCCATCTATTATTACTTCCATTGATGTATATTTTTATGTTTCTATTTCATCACATAGATTACACATTGATGCTTCTATTGGTACTCATGTTGCTAACAATGCTATGTTGCATCCTACTTCCAAATGTAATGCATGTTCATTATCTTTCTTGTGAGCTATTGGATTTACATTATCCCAAAAAACACTTAGATCGCCTACTTCTCATGGGCACCTAGTTCAACCAATAACTATTGGGATTCTTGATATTTCTATATATTTCTTTATAAGATATGAGGTTATGCATTGTGACATGGTCTTAGGAATTCCTTGGTTTAATAATACAAAATCCACTCCATCCATATTCTATCACTATCACACCTTTAGTTTATACAACCACTAGTACACCTCCTTTTGCACCTCTTGATGATGGTACCATGTCTTTGGTATACACTAATTTGGTATCTAGATCTCCTACCACTCCTAGTGTTAGTTCCACATATTCACCTAGATATCTGTCACGTGTGATTTTTATCTCTAGACCACATCATCTTTATCAGTTCCATATCCCACCTCATAGGAATAGGTCCCCACATAGGATACCTACTACACATGTTACATGTAGGCTCACTTCACAGTCTCATTCTCTGCATGCATGACACAGTTCTACTCTGCACATTATGAGACGTGAAATTTCACATGACACTAGATCCTTGGATCATGTTCACATGCATTCCTCTTTCACATTAGAAAATAGTGGGATATCACTATAGATAATAAATCATGCACTTTGGGTATTATTTAGTCTCAATATCATACTACTACACATATGGTTTTTGAGTGAAGAAAGTACTAATTAATTCATGTCATTTGGCCATTTTACTTTGCTTTCTATCATCAATGTCGACCTCCCACACATACTTTCCCAATCTATTTTTGTCATTTTACTTCATTATAACCATGATTGGGGAACCCAAGATAGTACTAAGGCACCCTAGGTGCCATGGTACCATTCAGGGTTCCCTAATCCTTTCTCCACTTTACACACCTTTTGGGCACTTTCTAGCCATTTGAGCTATCCATATTTTTAGTGGTTGGACTTTTTGGGGTTAATTACAAAATTAGATCAAGAGAACCATATAAATATAAAGTTATGAGACCATAATGAGGGACTAATCACTAAGCACTACTATCATTAGCTAAGGTTGCATCCATAAAAGGATCCATCTACATCCATCTTGCTCCATCACAAGGGACAAGGCTGGTTCATCTGCATCACACTACATAGGAGGGAAGTTTATTCTATTCCATCCACCATTTATTACATTTTTACATCTAGTTATAGTTTGTTACTTCACAAATTACTACTGGAACAAGAGAACCTAGGGAATGAATTTCATACACTCACCTAGAACTACATTTGTGTCTGAAATTTGGTGCAATGCTCAGTTAGTAAGTCCACCATTACAGTCACTAAGGATAATATGACCCCTTCATTTGCATATTTTTTTAGGATGGTGTTTTGCAAGTATATTCTTAATCACTGACTACCAACAACATCCAACACAATGAAGTGAAATACACGTGACAAGAAATGAAGTCATCAGATCATTTAGTGACCTTACAAGTTTGATTTATGTACCTCCTGCATAGACCATGGCACCCAAATCTCAAACTAGGGCGCCCCAGGTGCCCCCGTCCTTCTCTAGTCACCCTAGTTTTCTCAGATTTCTTGGATCTACCCTTTCCTGAGCCCATGTGTGGTCGTTCCTACATTTTTTTATCCAATTTTTTTTGTGACATGGTCCCAAAGCATCGCAGAATTAGATAATCTCTTTCTACCTCTCCGTGCACATTAGGGTTTTACATTTCATTTACCTAGTTGTTTGGGTCATTTACCTTATTTATTTAGTTGTTATTTTAACATTAGATTAAAATAAATTAGGAATCCATATTCCATTTTATTTTAATCATTTTGGTGAACCCGTACTCATTTTTCATGCTTATAGGATCCCCATTCATTCCTTATCATCCTATATTCTACTCATAATGAATATCTTTATTCACGTTTATCTATAAAATCACCCTAATTGTATCAGTAAGCTTAAGAAGTACTTAGCTACAAATTATATTCCTCCTCACACTTCACCTAAATATTTACACCATAAGTTCACTTCTACCCTATCCCTTAATGAGGATCAAATAATTTTCAAAACATATGACTTATCTTCTCAAGCAATACTGCAACATGACCCTCCCTTGTATATTCAAGTTTATGTTAACAAAGTTTGATTCAAATGTGCCTTAGTTGATAATGGATCTAGCCTTAACATTTGTAACATCACTTTCCTTCATCATTTAGGTATGTCGGAAGCATCTCTAGCTCCTTCCTCCATCTCTATTCATGGTTTTGATAACATTCCCAAGCATGTATTAGGTACTTTCATCTTACCTATCACTATTGATCCATATACACTCACTATTCTATGTCATGTCATGCCTAATAACCTTAATTATAATATTCTTCTTGTACGACCTTGGATCCATGTTATGCATGTGGTCCCCTCTACACTACATACATGACTTAAATTCCATCATCAAGGCATTATTTATGATGTTTCGGCTGATCTATCACCTTTTGAGTATTGTAACTCTGTTGAATAATCTAGTGATATTTCCTCTAATAATACTCAGGATTTCTCTTAATATGGGTTTGGATATGAATACTTGTTCCATTTTTTCCTCTCTAATATAAATTTAGATCAACAATAACAAAAATTCGCAACACTTTGGGATCTCCCTATGCAGTCACACAAGTTTGGACTAGGGTATCAACATCCTTCTCTACCTACTACAGATTCTTATACCACCTTTCATTTTACCTCACTTTCCATAGTGCATCCTGAAATCATTAGTGATGATACATCTGCCACTTAGGATGGCTTAGATACTTTTCCTACTGATGATACTCTACTCAGTTATATGGGTTCTTATGATCATCTTCTTTCATTTCACCATAAGTGGCATTTCTCGTTATCTCTCAATGCTACAACTTATTTAAGATAATCTGATGTATCCCCTAACAATGCTAATCCTCATAACACTATTCCTACTAACCCATATATCAAATATTTCTCATCCCTTCTCAGTGAATAAAAAATACAATACGACTTGGGTAAATTTGGAAATCCATGAATAGTTTTTATAGCTTCCTCCCTCACTCTTACCGAACAAAAATATATCAATAAATTCCTTCATGATTTATCTGATATTTTTACATGGGACTATAGTGATATGTCAAGTATTGATCCATCGGAGTCATAATGCATAATATTTTTCTCATCCTTGGTGCTAAACCCATCCAAAAGAAAATTCATAAGATGCATCCCAATGTAGCACTTCTAGTCAAAGAAGAGATTAAAAAGCTTCTCAACATTGGTTTTATTCACACTATTGACTATTGTAAAATGGGTAGCTAATATTGTTCCAGTAATGAAACTGGATGGTTAGGTTTGTTGGTGTATTGATTTTCATCATTTAAACAAAGATTTCCCTAAGGATAGTTTTCCTTTGCCACACATCGATGTTATTATTGATTCTATATCTGAATATGATATTATTTCTTTTATGGATGGATTTTCTGGTTACAATCAAATTAAGATCAAACCTGTTGACCAAGAAAATACCTCCTTCACTATGCCATGGGGAACATTTTGTTATACAATCATGCCCTTTGTCCTTAAAAATGTAGGAGCTACTTATCAATGGGAAATGACACATATATTCCATGATTACTTCCAGAATATCATCAAATATTACGTAGATGACATTCTTCCCATGTAAAGGATCTACAACTACTATTTGAATAACTAAGACAATACTATGGGCTTCTAAATCCCAAAAATATATTTTTGGGGTCACAACAAGAAAGATCCTTAGATATATTATCTCCCAATATGGCATTGAGATTTATCCTAACAAAATGAAATCCATTATCGATATACCTCCCCCCAAACTTACATCAACTATGATCATTATAAGGAAAATTTCAGGCTATTTGGTGATTCGTTACACAACTCATTGATAAGACTCAACCATTTACATGACTCAAGAAGAAAGATAGTATGTTTGTTTGGGATGAGAAATTCCAACAAGCATTCGATGATGTCAAAGCCTACTTGTTAAACCCTCCTATTCAAGTCCCTCTTTTATCTGAATGACCTTTCTTAATATATATTTCTGTTACATTCCATGCATTGAGATCTTTACTGGAACAACAAGATGATTCTCAATATGAAAGAGTAATATATTATATCATTCATATGCTACTCTCTTATGAATGTAACTATAACTACATTAAAAAACTATGTCTCATCCTTGTCTTCGTTGTGGACAAATTGTGACACTATCTTCTTAATAACAAGGTACATATTATAAATAAGTTTGATTCATTACGATACCTCTTATCCCACACACATATGTCAAGACGTTTGGCATGCTGGTTCATGCTTCTCATTGAGTTTACTTTTAAGTTCATACCACAAAAATTTAATCAAAGGATAATTTATAGCTGATCAATTATCCACGGCACCCCTCTCATATACGTCGCCTATTTCTAATTCCTTTCATGATGATTTCACTACCTATACTATTGAGCCACACACATGGACAATGTATTTTGATGTCTCCCATTTCCCCTCTAGTGCTAGAGCTAGGATAGTATTCATGACTCCAAAGGGTGACCCACTCCCTTTTGCATAACGTTTAGGGTTCTCCTGTATAGATAACATTGATCAATATGAAGCCCTTATTTTAGGCCTTCTCACCACTCAAAAACTTCTTATTCGTAATGTTTGCATTCACGATGACTCTGAGCTAGTCATAAATCAAGTCAAAAATACATACAACAAAAAGGAGGAGAATTTAATTCCATACAATAGGCTTATAAAGGATCTTTTGGCTACATTTGAGTCCTACTCCATTTCTACCATTCATTGCAAGGATAATCATCATGTAGATGTTATGGATAGTGCTACATCTATCATCCCACAAGATATCACTAATGAACAAGACAAATTCATAATTACACATTTATGACATCCTTCTATCTCTACATTACCTCTTGCAGCTTGTACCATAACACACAGTCAAGAGAACTCTGAATGGTTTACACCCATTTATAATTACTTAAATAAGAAAACAATCTTTGACACCATGTAGCCTTGTGAAGCTCTTTGGTTACATCATGAGGCTACTCGTAATGTTATTGTTGGGAAAAAAAATTATTTAAACAAAAAATTTACAATCATCTCTTACATTTCCTCGCACTCATAGATTTCCCCACTAGCATCTCACATATCCATGATAACATGTGTGGTGGTCATTTGTCTAGTAAAGCTGTGTTACAAAATATTTTATGCCTAGGATATTATTTTCCTAGAGTGGAACAAGATTTCCTAGAATATGCTACTCATTATTAAAAATTTCAAAAACATGGTAATATCCACCATGCACCTGCATACGACCTCCAACCCATTCCATTGATGGGTCCTTTATGTCTTTGGGGACTCAACCTAATCGATATGATTAATCTTGAATCTACTGATGGACATAAGTACATCATTACAACTACTAAATACTTTACTAAGTGGGTCAAAGAAGCTCCCCTTAGTATCCACCCCTTATTATCCATAAGGCAATGGCTAAGTTGAGGACACCAAAAAATCATTGTCAAAATATTACGTAAGACAGTTGACTCTAGTGGTATTGATTGGAATAACCAACTATTATAAGCCCTATGGGCCTATTGTAATAGTTTTCATATAACTATTAATGTTACCCCATTTTCCTTAGTTTATGGTGTTGAAACCGTTATTCCACTCGAACTTGAAATACCTTCCTTGCATATTTATCTCAAAGGCATCCTTAAAGACAATGAATATCATGAAAACCACTTACATGAGTTATAAATGTTGGACTTGCATCATGTCCAAGCACTCAAACATCTTTGCGCATATCAATCTTACATTACACATGCATACAATTTAAAAACTCCTTCCTAAGAGTTTAATATCGGTGACCTAGTCTTAAGAGAAAATAAAAAGAATACAAATGTTGAGGCACCTCTCAAAGGAAAATTCAATCCCAATTGGCTTGGTCCATACATTATTAATGAAAAACTTGGTGGTGGATTTTATCGCCTAGCCACTCTTTTAGGAAAACCACTCACAAATCCACTTAATGTAATGAATCTTATCAAATACTATGCTTAAACACAACATCCATTATCTGATGAAACACTCTTGTGCTTTGGTTCACATTGTATTGTTGAGGGCATACTACACATGAACCCAACACACTGCATAATAGATATTACACATTGTGACTCTTCATACATCTTACATCATATACTCTACATTTAGTCTACATCATTTTGACATTTTCACATCTATACATCATACTTCATATTAGTCTTCATCATACACGTGTCACATTTCTATTATCTATGAGTCTCGCATTATGTACTACTCATCATGTATATCACATAGTGCACATCTTCACACCATTAGACTATATATACATCTAGCATTACATTATATACACCCCATATTACAAACTTTACACATCTTATGGTCATCTCTTATCATCACACATACTACATATTCTTCTATGTGTTGCACTCACTACCCTATAATGCACTCTAGTTCCTTATTCCATACTCGACTGTTGAGGGTTTACAAATCAAATGGGCCTTATCCTACTTACATGTTCATCATTCAAATTTATATCATGTGACATTACTAGGTTAGTGGCATACACTATAAACTAAATGGTCACCTATTCCTTCATATTGTAGTGGTATACGCTTTAGGCTAAATCACCACTCCCTCTATTCATCTCATCATGATATATGCTTTAGGATACATCATCATGCCTTCATCTCTAGGTCACATATCATTACTACATATATGCATTCATCACAACACGTTAGACACGACACACACTTCGACCATTTCCTGATGACGCACTCTCGTTTATGGTTAATTCTTGACTTTTGAGGGGGGAAAATAAATGAACCTCATTACTTATAACTCAATTCACTCGGGGAGCACACGACTCATATCATCCATCTTGCATACCTTGGTTGCATTCACTTTTACTTGCATTTTCTTGTTCATGTTCACTCTACTATGCATGTTAGATAAATCTCTTATATGTCATTATCTTTACCATCCACACATGTGTGTTCACATATTTCTCTAGTTTTGATCATAGATACAGGTCTCTTACACACATCATGGATGCTCACCTCCTACCACTCCTATAATAGTTTTTTAGGGCATCCACATTCATACACTACAGGTGTTATTGTTTCATTTTGTACTTATCACTTTATGCTACCTACTTATACACACTTTTTACATATTGGTTATCTTTCTAACATGCTAACAGGTGCTTCGTGTGTAACATTTGTTTACGGGATTACTTGCTACCATGGTTATTTGTTGATTGTACTTTTTTGTCTTTGTATACTATTATTTTTGGGCATTTACCTTTTTTTAGTGGGCACACTTGTTTGGTGTATGCGTTCATGATGGCCTTGAGTGTCTTGTGACATTGTGAGTGATGTCCCATGTTTGCAACCCACTTTTTGTGGTCTATGATTGTCTTCTTGGGTGTTTACATTATCATTTTTCTTACTTGTACATTATCTGTGTAGCTTATACTCCTCTTCTACATGCATGTTTTTTCATACTACCATTTGTTACTAGCCACTTATTTGTGTGCGCCTTGGTTTCTACTAAGTGCATTACCTTACCCCTTGTAGGTCACAATTTATGTGGTTAGTCCTCTTTTGGGGCCACATCCTTCTATCTGCAACATTGCATGCACCCCCAAATAAGGGGGCATAATTTGTGGTTTTACACACTATTCAACGCTTTCTACCAGTATTGTTTGGTTTGATTTCTATCTATGACATTGTGGGTTATACTGCGAGTGGGTTCATACTAGTCTACGAACCCCATACACAACAAATTTTATAGGACATGGTTATCCTTAGCATTCTTGGGAACAATTATAGGTTAGAGGATACAATGGATTTCTTCTCTACACTACTTCATCCAGTGGTGTCGGATCACCCAAAAAACCAAGTATTACAAATATCTCTTCATACATTATCAAGAAAGCAGTTACATGTTGGAGACTAATGTAACTTTCTCCCTACACTTATTCGACCACAGTGGCATGAGATCACCCAAAAAACTCACAGTTATAGGATATCCTTCTCTACACTCTTTTCCCTCATATATGGATTAGGTGCACATGTTCCTTTTAATTTTTTTTCATACTTCCATTTATAGTAATTTTACTATATACATGCATTTTTACATATATACATGCGTACTTGACTACTTGATCATCTTCTCCTTGAAGGTTCATCCATATGAGAAGAAATTAGTCAACAACAACAACATTTTGTAACAGCACACACTTCATACTAACATATAGGTACATTATACACATCAGAAACTACACAACGTCTCCACCCTAGGTTCACTCTCATCACTTTTTTCTCTTTTGCATCTTTAGTTTCCAAGCTCCATCTTTTTATCACTCCACACTTTTTCTAGTCCTTTGACACACTTTCTAAATCACTCTACATAGACATCAGGTATGCATCTCTGTAACATCCTCATTTTAAACTTTAGAACAAGTGAAATTTTTTTTTTTGATAATTGCATACTGGTTCTAAATACATAATTTAGAACTCACAATTCAAATAACCATTCATATAACAAGCAACCATATGCAGCTGTAATGACTCGGAGTACCTCCGATCTATTCATTCCATGACTCGGTAATCCACCGATCTATTCATGTGTAATAAGAGTCGGTGTTTTTATTAAACACATCACTCTTA
Source organism: Taxus chinensis (assembly GCA_019776745.2). Lineage (NCBI taxonomy): Eukaryota > Viridiplantae > Streptophyta > Pinopsida > Cupressales > Taxaceae > Taxus > Taxus chinensis. The sequence continues at coordinate 232,921,555 of CM034153.1, forward strand.
CGGTTCTATTCCCTAATCTGGGAATTCAGAATGCTCTGCCCAAGGAATCTAACTGAATAACTGTTACCATTATTCATCGGCATCTCATCCCTTAGACTAGGTGAATCAGGACAACGCAATCAGCAGCTTGCGATACTTTGGCCAAAGATTTGAAACATACTGTTCATGTCTCGTATTCCTTAACGGCATACTCGTCAATCTGGAATACGTCCTTCACCCCATTCATATGTTATATAGAATGTCTTATACTGACTACTGTCAGTCCTTCCATCCACAACTGAATCACTCGGAGGCAGATTAACAAGGTGATAATGTTATGTGGATACCCACGAGGGTTAGGGATATGATGACATACTGGTTCAACCTTGCAGTTCAACCAGTGTGTCATGACACCCCCAAATCTCCGAGGTAGTCATATAACATGACCACGTTCTTAATCGGTCCCAGTGTAACTCGTGCGAAATCAAGTGTAAATCTCAACGATCAATGCAAGGGGTGTCGCCATAAGTCACCTGCATTGTTGTAACTTCGAGAGGATCCTAATCTTCTCAGAGGTACAGCCCTGCAGTCGACTTTATGTCGTCAACCTTTAGATCCACCTCGAGAAGATCTACCCAAAACAAGCGTTACGCACTAGAGTTTAAATTACTTCTTAAGACTTTTCCCTAAGGTTAGCCATTTCCAATCCCTGGATTCATTTTCTTAAGACGACCCTCCTCCATTAATCCCATTACTTGGTAGAGGTATTAAGGTCTAGCTTCTATCAAGGAGTCATTAGAATACATCTGATTCTAAGCAACAGATTCAGACAATATCTCATAACCTATGCTTGAGATTGCCACCTGAACTCCATTGATTGCCTATCAGTTCTCTTAACTGAATTTATATCATACTTTTTAGTTTAAAGCTATGAATGATTAAGAATCCAATTTACTATTGTCCTGGTATACTTAGGACTAGGGATTAGTAATTCAATCCAGCTCGTTTAGCGTTCTCTTTTAGGCTCAATTTTAACCTATCTTCTAGAGAGACAATAATTAAATTTCAATATTGCTTTTGCTAGAACAAATCAGAACTATTAAATACTCATAAGAATTTAGTCTAATTACTTACAAGCTTTCATTGTCAATCACAAAAGCATCCATAATATGCAAAGATAAGTATGCCCCTTCGTTACATAGACCGAAGAAGCTCATCCTTCAGAATAGAATACAACACATAAGTTTCAACGCTTATTTTCATTCCTTTCAGAACTCATACAATTACATTTATGCAACAGCATACTTGATATAATGTTAACGGAAAAGAAACACCTTTTCACATGTAGTACATCTATAAAATCAAGCTGTAATTCTTTATAAAACAAATAAACTATCTGATCAGACTGCCAGATCTGCATTGTATTTACCTCTTGCGGCAACCATCTGCAAAAATAGTCAACATGAGTCAGTTCAATGAACTGAGCATGATAAGCACTAACTTTTAAAACAATTGCAATCCACCAATTGTTTCCATTAAACACCCTGTTTAAATGAGATCACATATCCAAATGATAATACATATTCAGACTATGTCCTTGTAATACAAAATGATTACAAACATGTAACTCTATCATTGTTACAGAATAGTCTTAAACGCTGTCTAATATTTCATCAAATATTAAAGAAACAAGAACGAATGCGTATAAACAATCATTAAATCCAAATCACGACATTGGTCCGATTGTTTCATTCTTCCAAAAAGGAAATAACATAACAATTGGGAATCCTACCAAATCGTTACCAAAATAATTTCCCACTGTTAAACAAACATCAATTAAATTGGAACAAAGGAAGAGAAAAAAAAACCAATCCATTCATACTTCCTTTCGATTAAGTTCATCACTGTACTGCCTTCACATATGAAAACATTCAACCAGTATAAAAATGAACAAGTTAGACACGCCGAAATCAAGATCACTGTTCTAAATCACGAAAATAGAAACTCAGCAAATCTCTTGTACAGCAACTAACACATCAACATTTCATGTAACAACCATAAGCCCAATGCAAGTTCCTTTTGCACAGTAAAGCCTTATCACCAGTTGAAAACAAGAGCTACAAGCGTATCGCTGAAAACAACAACTATTGCATCAACAATCTAAGGTTTCCCAAAGGACTATGCTATGTTGCCCACACGGTACTTCCAAATCATGCACAGTCGATCGGACAGATCAAAATGGAAGGAAACATAGCATACATATTCTTGCTCAGTCAAAATCGGACTGAAGTGAAGGAAAGGAATTCAACCAAACGATCCTTACCTTGCAGCATGCAAGTCTTGGTGCGTTATTCGCGACTTACCCTAACAAGGTCAAAACACAAAATAGTCATCCAAACTAAGGATCTCAACAATGACAAAAAATAGTGTCCAGGGTCGAATTCAGAAAGAGACAGAAGTACTGGTTACCCTTCCAGAAGTTCTATGATTCAAACGGATGTATCAATTCAAGCGAATGCATAAGAATTCATACTGTCATTCATCAACCAAGCATAACAATAACCAGCCAATAAATTACTCAGCCAGTCGCTTTATACTAATTTGCACAGGTTGAAGATATACATGTCTACATAAACATCTGTAACTCAAAATCCCAAAAACACGAAGGGATCCCAATGGTTCAACAAGATCGAAATGCATGTTCATCCATTAAGTCACTACAACTTAACTATATTTGGTTCAAAATATACAATGAATTATTCAATCGACTCCTCAGAGTCGTCCAAGTCACACTAGTATATATATATATATATATATTCGCACTGTAACTGTTAAGGATTTTGCACTCATAACCACTGAACCCAACAGCAACGTACAAGAAATTGGCCGATAAATCAATAGACGCCATTCATGGTTAACAATCAACATCAACCAAGTAAAACAAGTCGAATACCCTTATCAAGCAAGGGAATCTATTGGGCCGCTTCGAAACTTTCGAAGAGTTTTCACATGAAATAAAAATGCATACACAGGAAGTCTTTATCCTTCAATTATTTCAATATAACAGTAATCAAAAAGCCCTGTTTCATCTTACCAGGCTTTCATGAAAAGACCATTCACAAAACTTATGGATAAATCTACCTTCCTAGGCAATTACGATTCAATCATCGACTCCATTGGATCAATACAACGAAGTATAGGTGTATTTATAATATACACAGTGCGCAAGTAATCCCGCTAACCTGGTAACAAGGAAAACAACTTCCGCCAGGTCGAAAAGACTATGGTGACACTACAGTTGCCTGTTCCAAACTAAAAGTTGAAAACAAATGAAACCCGAAAGTATCATTAGTCGCTGTCAACAAATCCCACGACAGAGTTTTTTTTTTAATAAACGAATAATACAACAATCTTACAGTAATCACCCAAATCATTTTATACAGTTTCTATAACAAGATCAACGACCACGAAACAAAGACATACTGTGGTCTCATACTACGCATAGGTATATTCCAAGGGCTCACGCCAAACAGGATGAACACTCGCATATTGTTAATAAATACCTCTCATGCATAATCCAGGAAGAATGCACAAACAAGTAGAGTTAAAATTCGATTTCCACAAACACCCAACAAACGGATTTGAAGAAAAATCGAACCAGAAGAAATACAGTGCCAATAATCAAACTAGATCTCATAGAAAATTCATCTAATCTTCACAAAACAAATGAACAGAGTTGTTTTAATGAAGACATTTGAAAGAAAGCAAAATATTTAAAGGATAGGGCCTAGCATGCCTGTATTTTGATCGAATTTCCGAAGAAGACCAGAGGAAGAGCTCAAACTTCCTTTTCTTTTTCCCAAATACAGCGACCAACAAAATTTCACTGTCCCATTTACAATATATCCTCCATGGCAGAGAAAAGAGCCAGAGAATTTCATTCTCGCCATGCAACTCAAAGAGAACTGGTGCTATGAACAGTAAACTAGCAGAGAGAGAGAGAGAAGAAGACCGAAAATCGCGATACACCAAACAAACCTTCCAACTTCTCGTTTGCATGCTGTTCTGTGAGCTCCGGCTCGACTCCCTAGACATTAAATGCCATTAAACCAATTTTCCCGCTTAATCTCAACTCCCACCGACCGCCGAAATTGGCGACAGTCCATCCAAAAACTCAAGTTCATTTCCAAACTTAGTAATTGCCAAGTCTGCCAAGGTTAGCCGCCGCCTAAGCCTCCACCATATGCCTGTCCCTCATCCTTATCCTTCCCATTTATTGCCATAGAGAATAGCGCCCATGGTTCGCCACCCTTCAAAGGCCCCTTCCCAAAAACTCTTAGTTAGCTAGGTTAGTATCTTAGGTTAGAGTTTTAGGGTAATGACCATGCTAACCATTTTACACTTAGTTATTATTTTAGGATCATAACACATAGCCTAGGTCTAGGTTAGACTAACAATAATCTAACCCCTAGGTTAGGTTATTGTTTTAGGTTACTAACCCTTAGTAATTCAGTTTGGTCCTTCTCCTGAAAACTCGGAGAGACCTGTATCATACTTTCTAGAACAGAGCCACTCCTGTTCTTATTACAGAATTGTATGTCAATGAATTATTACCTGGTCTTTAATCGAGACCTTCCAGATATACTAGATATCGGGAACCGTTTCATTTCTCAAGATCAGCCTGAGTCATACTCCTGACCAGCTTACTAAATGCTTCCATACCTTGCAACCTGTTCAAGGTTCGTGATCTAATTTTATCACTTCACAAAATTAAAGCATTACTTGGATCAATTCCTCTGGTCCAAGTCTAGATATTATTGATGAATACCTGTATAATTCATTCCGTGATCAGATTAATATTCAGTCACAAAATGAAATAAATAAAAAGAGTCTATTAATATTTTGACTCAGTCAAGATCTGCAATCTGCAAGAAATTTAATACATATCAAGCATGATTTCCGAATCGAGGTACACAATCCATTTACTAGAAATCACATATCAACACTTGAATGCTTAGGAGAAAGTAACAACAGTTCAGGGTGTTACAATCTCTATCTACTTTATGTTAACAAGAATTCCACTTACCAACATAAAGTGTGGCAAAATGTATACACTAAATCATGCACTTTGGGTATTATTTAGTCCTGGTCTCATACTACTATTCATATGGTTTTTGAGTGAAGAAATTACTAATTAACCCATGTCCTTTAGCTATTTTACTTTTCTTTTTTTCATCGTTGTCGACCTCCCACAAATACTTTCCCAATCTATTTTTGTTTGTTTACATCATTCTACCCTTGAATGGGACGCCCAGGCCAATACTGGGGCACCCTAAGCGCCTTGGTCCCATTCGGGGCACCCTGATCCTTTCTCCACTTTACACACACCTTTTAGCCACTTTCTAGCTATTTAAGCTTTTCATATTTTAGTTAGTCATCCTTTTTAGGGTTAATTATGAAATTAGATCAAAAGAACCATATAAAGATAAAGTTCTGAGACCATAATGAGGGACCAAACACTAGGCACTACTATCATCACCTAAGGTTGCATCCATAAAAGGATCTATTTATATCCATCTAGCTCTATCACAAGGGACAAGGTTAGTTCATTTACATCACATTATATAGGAGGGAACTTTATTCTATTCCATCGACTATTTATTACATGTATACATCTAGTTATATCTTGTTACTTCACAAAGTGTGAATGGCACAAGAGTACCTAGGGCATGGCTTTCACACACTCACTTAGAACTATATTTGGGTCTGAAATGTAGTGTGGCACTCAATTAGTAAGTCCACCATTGTGGCCGCTGAGGACAATCCTACCCCTTCATTTGAAACTTTATTTTTTAGGGTTTTGATGCTTGGCTTGGGGTTTTACAGGTCTCTTATTAATCACTAACTACTAATGACATTCGACACAATGCAACGAAATACATGTGACAAAAAGTGAAGGCCTCATACCATCTACTGACCTTGCAAGTTTGGTTTTTGGACCTCATGCAGAGACTAGGGTGCCCATATCTTAGACGAGGGCACCCAAGGTGCCCCATCCTTCTCCAGGCACCCCAGTTTTCTCAAATTACTTAGATATACTATTTCTTGAGCCCATGTGTGATCGTTCCTGCATTCTGTTTATCTAGTTTGTTCTGTGACACAATCTTGAAGCATTGCTGAATCATATAATGTAACATCCACTATTTATGACTTAGAAACAAGGAATTTTTTTAACATAATGTTCTTTGTTCTAAATTCATACAATTCAGAACACAAATTCTATTACCAATCCATCTCATAATAGAAAACCATATGCAATTGTAATGACTCAGTGTAACATCGATCTCTCATTTCATGACTCAGTATTAAACCGATCTCTCATGTTTAACTTGTTCACATGTATACTATATATACTTTGGTTCTTTTACCCATTACAAGTCACTCAAGTGTTCTTTCTAAGAAGCCTATCTGAATATCTGTTACTGATATTCATCTGAAATACCACATTCTTAGACTAGGTGACATAAGACAATGTAACCAACAGTTTGTGATACTTTGGCCAAATTTTTAAACATGTTTACCATGTTTACATTCCAAGATGACATACTCATCGAAAGGAATATGTCTTTCACCCCACTCAAACTATTATCTAGATTTGTCTTCCTTGACTTCTGTCAACCAAACCTGAATCAAAGTTTCACGCTAAATAGGGGTAGCTCACATACACTAGTGATATAGTCTACTCATGGTGACTAAGGATAAGTAGACATACTCAATTGAATTTCCATGATTTGATGTGTTTAGTTGCCCTAAGTAAACATGAGTTGACCACTACACTAGTCCATGCGTCTATCTTTGTTTAGAGTAGCACTATGAACCAAATTTCCACTTATGTCAATTGAGTTAATTGAACTAAGTGGAGTGTTAAAGCATGATTGGCTGCATCACAGTATCCTTATAATGATTATGATCATTAAGAGGGTAATCTGTGGCAATCCCTATAATACAACAACCTACTAATTTATTTCAACAAAACTAACATACTTAAGAACATTAGATTATTAACCTTCAATTTATTATCTTGTTTAGTTATTGTTAAACATCGCACCTAAGGGTCCACTAAGTATGATTGATCCAAAGAAAGGATTCGAAATGTACTTTTACACCAGTTGAAGGTATGCAAAAAAAATCTACGTTCATGCATATGATATTTTTTAATTCTTAAACCATTATTTATTTTTACCAATAAACCTTATTTCAATATCAAGTAAGTAGGATCATTAAGTTTCCTTAGTATAGTTTAACAATGTAAACAGTCTTGATTGAAATCTTGTTGATTAGATTTAGTGATATCACAATATTTTAAACCATCTTTCTAATTCTTTAAAGCTTTCCAATTACCATTTATTGTTTTCACATAGAAGAGCATACAACCAATCATCAATAATGGTTATACTTTATCACGATAATTAAGGATAACATACTTAGTTATGATTTAATGATAAAAAGGAAGTATCCTCTTCTTCCTAATTAAGGACTATTTTCCTATTCATGAAATTATAAAACATAAGGAGTAGATTCATATTAAGAATGCCACATTCAACTATATAGAAACTATCCTTATTCCCTTTTCCAAATAAGGATCTATAAATCATAATCATCATAGTTATACCATTACCCCAAAATGAAATGAGTCAGATATATATATATATATATATATATATATATATATATACTTTATATATATATATATATCCATATATGTTAAGTTTCTTATCCAAGATCATATACTTTAGATTCTATTAATCATGCATGTTAATATTTAAGAATATTAATCAAAATTAAGTCTTATATGACCCTGGAATAAATCAGTAATCACCAACCATTACACAACAATTTATTTATCAAAAAGAGAGTTCACTTCACTCCAAACTTATTAAATATTCATAAGTTTATAAGAAAACATCTTTCATCATTACAAAACTAATTTAATACATCCTCATAGTTTTTCCAACAAGTTCATTTCAAGAGAATTTCAATACATAAAACATATGATTAAAGAAAGTGACTTCGTTAATAAAACAAATGCAACTTTCTATAAGTCTTTCTCCTTTCACTTTTCATGAAGTCCATCTACAAAAATTGTTAGCATGAGTCAGTTCACAAGAACTGAGCATGATAAGTGTTATAACATTAAAACAATATGATTTTATCTAACCATTTTGTAAAAGGAACACTGTTATTTATGAAAATGTTCCAAGTACTCAAAATAAGATCAATTAAATAGACTTCCCAAAAATTCACAATGTCAGAAATAGATAAGAAGTCACTAACATTCTTTAGGTACTAACTGCCCAAAAAGAAGTTAATTAATCCAACAAATTTAATTTCAATTATGTTACAATTATGTTAATCATTACAAACATGATAGCATTTAAAACCAAAACCATCTATTAAAAAAGAGAATTAACAAAAGTTCATGATTAGACCTCATTGATATCAATATAATTCACCAAGCCATAAGTTTCCAATATAACACAACCAATTCCCTATCATCCATCTAAAAGGAGTTGATATACAAACACAAAGACTTGACATGAACAGAATGTTGTCACCTATGATTCTCCAAACCAAAACCCTGTTACTAGCCATAAAAGGGTGCCAATCAAAACAAAGACAAACTCAACAGGAACCAAAGGTACTCACTATACATTCCTACAGGAGGTTTACTCTATCCAAGGATAAGCCAAAATAAACACAAATATATAGAACTCCTAAAGGATCTTTGAAACAACGAACTGAGATCAAAAACCCATTTGATCAAAGCATAACTATTAAACCAAGTAGAGAGAAACAAAGTTGTAACACAAACATGCAATTCAAATGATCAAGCTATAGTTGAATTCACAAAAAAATCTCACCTAAAACTTGAGGATAATGAAAACCAAATAGTTCAAAGGAACAAAATCATAGAGTACAGTCTTTACCTGAAAAAGATCAGTATTCAATTTTTAAGGATTATAAGTTCCCTTAACAATGATCCCAACAACTCACAACTTCTAACACACTTAAATCAACTTGAATTATGAGCATTTTCACCACTCAAATGCTTAAAATTGACTAAATTACAAGCTCAGTCCCAATGAGACAATTCAGAGGGATTAAACATTCAACAAAACATGCAACAGGCACCCAGGGAATACATCACTGAAACTCAAATGACCTGATAACCACAACAATATCCATGGTGGAACAAGAAAAGATACAAAACCATGATATCCCACTCACGAATGTTCGAAGAATAATAGATCTTTGAAGGTACGTTAAACCAAAATAAAATGAAACCCAGTTTGAAGTGTAATACAACCTGGGTCCTTCCCAAAAATCAACTAAGTCCAAAAACTTAAACTGACCCCAGAAAGGTAATCATGCAAGGTCAAAACGTAACCAACAAAATAAGGAGACAGGGAAACTACCAGTCCTTGTTTCCAAACAGATCAACCCGAGAAGGGTAAAGTGTCAACAAAATGTAACTAAAAGGGAAATGATAGAAAACTATATCCGTCCATCATTTCTATTATGCACATACAATGCTTGAATACCACCATCGAAGATACCCAGTATGGGTCGAAGCTTGACTTCAAAAAATAATAATAAAAAAATCAAAATATCAATTACAATTTTTAAGCCAAAATGAATGACCATCAAACTGAAATAGGAGTCCAAATACAGGCTTATAAAAAGTTGACCAAATAATATTTGTTAAAACTCAGTTTCATGACAACCTGGAAAGTTCCAAAATCTAAAAATACTTCCAACTAAACCCTGTAAAATCATTTAATACCAATAGAGTACAAACCAAGGAGATATATATTTATCAGTGAAAAATATATAATAGTATCCCCTACCAATCATTCACAGAATAATATATTTAGCAACCAAATTCATTTTTCCAACCTTATGAAAACCCAGAATCATGTATAAAAACTTCATACCACAAGATCATTTATATCCACAAGAACCATAACCATAAGAAACTCACAGAAGCAAGAAGAAGAAAACAACACACAAGAAAACATTCTCAGAGATGTTTTCATGAAGAGAAGAGTTCTCTTTATGAAAATGTTTAAATAAAAGCAAGAATCTTAAAGAGATAGAGCCTATCATGCCTAGTAGTGCTCTTGGCTTCTCTTCCTTGCTTCAAACCTTCAAGAAAATCTTCCACTGAAATATTTCCAATGAAAATGCCAAACAAAGCTTCTGCAACTTCTCCCAATTTCTTCTTATAGTTTCCACAACCAAATTTTTCCATTATTTCCTCCATGCAATGGTTATTTTTAATTTGCAATAGGATCAAACTAAAATTTTGAAGAATGAAAATACCACATGCAGAGCCAAGAAGCTCAAAAAAACTGAATGCACAACAAAACCAAACCATTCCTTTTTCCTCCAACCCATCTTACTATTCCCCAGGTGGTTTTTTCTTTGGTCGAGGCTCATTAATGCCAACAGGACTACCAGTGCCCCCCTGAAACTGCCACCATGCCATCTCTTTTGTTAGTTACAACTAAAAATTGAAAACTTCATCCAACCAAACTTAGCAGAGTTGTTAGCTTGGAAATTTCCACCACCTCTGTCTTGGCCAAAATTTCCAGCAACAAGACATTAAATGAAACATTTCAACCTTCCTTATGCCTTTGGAATGGTGACACCATTATCCAACAAATGTCCAACCTCATTTCCCCTTAGGTTAGTTTTCCTTAGGTTAGGCTTTCATTATATTAGTTTTAAACCATAGCTTAGGACCTTAGGAATAGTTCATATAATAGCTTAGGATAATTAGTATCAAAGACTTAGGATAGTCCCTTAATATCCATCAAAATACATTTATTCCCATAACTTAGGTTAGGGTAATGTATATAATCTTAGGCACTTAGATTATTTAGGTCTCAAATAAATTAATCAAAGGACATTACCTTTTTCAAATTTTATCAAAATGACATCATTAGATCACTTAGTATGGTGTAATCAAAAGATGCTACAGGATGCCCCTGTGATCCCAATGCAATCCCGAGTTTAGAAATCAAACATTTTGACTGGCTTGATCAAATGATCAAAACATCATAAAATCAAAGACATGCCTTAGATCACTGTAATTGATCCAAGGTATGGTTATTCCTACATTTTGCAATCAATTAGACTGAAGAACAAGTTCAATATTGCAAAATAGGTAATGAACGAATAAGACTGAATTTATTCTCCTTCATCAGATACATAATGAATTTCAAGGTTCAACATAAGGAGTATGTGAAATACTTCATTATTAATTCAGAATTGTCATGGCATGATGTTATCCAATTTTAGAAGATAAAACATATCATCTACAACAAACATGATCACTTAGTTCAAAAGAGTACAACATCTTAAAACAAGAATTATTTATCAACGTTTGCAACTTCAGTTTTAGAGGAAAGCAAGGATAACAACCATGGTAGAGGCATTACATCTAGTGTCTTTCTAACTCTCCTTACACATTAGGGATTTACATTTCATTTACTTAGTTGTTTGGGTCATTTACCTTTTTTATTTAGTTGTTATTTACTATTTTACATAACATTAGATTAAACTAAATTAGGCATCCATATTCCATTTTAGTTTAATCACTCACCCTCTTTCCTCATTGGATAGATCACTATGGAACTCACACTTGGGGAGAATCTAATTCCCCCTCACTACCTAGTGACACACTCTTGTTCCAGGTTCAAACATGACTGCTAAGGGTGCACTTACCTACATGAACATCACTTTACACACATACACATTGAGGGTAACCTTGCTTCTCTTCTCTAGTCATAGTATTTCATATTCCAATAATACAAAAACATTCAGATATTTATAAAAAATGTAAAAAAACATTAGCTTTGATCTTAGTTTCATGTCTCTTTGCTTGCTTATACTACTCCATGTTGTATTTTTCCTATCATGTTACCTTGATTCACAGTATGTTCTATCCTTTTCCATATACACATGCGCATTCACATGGTAATTTTAGGTAAATGTGGGCTATTCACATGTTATCACACAATGCATGATGTTTGACATTGTTCTCTACTATTCCCACTGAGGCTCCTCGGAGAAACTACCTTCCCTCCCTTCCCATATTCAAGTGTTAGCATTACAATATATACTAATTTCAATTCTATTTTAAGTGAAATACAGTTTGACATATTATCAATTATTCTAACATGCTAATGAGTTCTTCATGTGTAATATATGTCATGCAGACTCACTTCCAACCATGATTATTTGTTTTGTGTGTGTCTTGTCTTCTATAATTGTGCCTTTTTTGTCATTATTTGTGGGATATGCCCTATGTTTGATTTCTTTTTTTCTTATATGGATTTAAAGGCATTGAGTGTCTTGTGTCATCTTGAGTGGTTTCCCATGTGTTCCACTAGATACTTTTCTTTTTGTTATGTTATTGTGTTTTTAACTATTTTCTATTACATTATGACATGTTTATTTGTCACTAACACTTTTTGCTAGATTTATTCCCATTATTTTTCATGTTTCATGGTTGTTACCATGCACATACTATTTTACCTTACAGGATTTCTTTTCCAAATGTGCACATCATCTGCAAGTTTCATTTTTTTGGCCACACTCGTTTTGATCCGTCTCATGCACCCTAAACGATTGGGAGAAATAATCAAGTGATTATTTTACCCTCTCAGTAGTCTAGAAACTAGACACATTTTGGTACAAAATAAAATTTAGCCAAACATGAGCCAAGAATATGGTTCAGAATCAAACTTAGGCTTAAAATAGTATAAAAGCACCTAGATCAGATAGGAACGGTGGGAATGAGTGTCTCAATTGGAAATTTTTGTCTTAGGGGAAAAAATAGGTATTTTAGAGATGTTAAAATTTCTGAGTGATAGGTTGTATTATAATCTAACTGTAGATACTCAAATATATTTTGAATACAATGAAACACTAAGAAAAAATGGAAAGATAAACAAACAAATGTAAACCTTCTTGTAGCTTTCTAATGCAACCTTGATGTAAGATTGTGTGAAGATTTAGAGCTTGTGTAACCTTGTAAAATGAATGATTTTGAGTGCTCTTGAATGACCTCCAAAGTTGGGATATAATTTCTATGAACATAACTTTGGGAGCTTCCAATATATAGACTTGTAAAAGGATTTGTAATTATATTGTAATAACACAACTTTGGGAGTAATTGTGTTGTAAATCCAAGAGGATTTGTAAGAGGATGAGCTTGTGTTTTAAAGAGGCTAAAGTTAGTTGGAATTTGGTTACATATAGTTGAATGTACATGTTATTTTTAACAGTTGAGAGGATCAAACAATTACAGGAATAATAAGTGCCATTCAGGGGTAGTAAAGGAATTTATTAGTAGAAGTTACATCTAAAAAGGTGGTTGTACGTGAAATTTGATTGCCCCCACCTTTTTATGATTCTATAAGTTCATTTGACTGGACCGGTGAAGTGAATTCCAAGTGGAGTTAAGTGGGATGAGGAAGCAGAGTCCAAGCGGTTGTTATAATGTGAACATTAATTAATTAATAAATTTTTAAATAAATGATAATTAACTTAGCTAATAAGGGTGCTAAAGATTAATTTAATTAATCAAAAGGGGTGTAAGTACATGACTAATCAATTTAATTAATCAGTTGTAAAGGGGGAATAATAGGATGTGTAAGGAAAATATTGGGAATATGTGTGTAGTTTAGGTTGTTTATATTTTCCCTTCTTTAAATTGCTTTTGCGAAGAAATAGTGCTTTAAAGATAGTAGATGCATGCAAAGTAGAAAGAATAAAGAAATGAAGCATTAAGATGCCCCAACAAGTAATATAGTAGAAGAATGATCCCTCAAGCAGGTGGATGATGTTCCAAGGTAGTGGACATCTGCTTGATAGGAAGAAAATAAGGGATTAGAAAAAGGATGGGAAAGGATTGTGCTTGTAGCATGAGCTTCATTTGGAGAATAATTTGAGAGAAACATTTTTTTTGTTGCAAAATATGTTTTTCACCATGATTATAAAATAATCAAGATAGGTAACCTAGATGTGCATAAAAAAACACACCCAGCAAAGAAAAGATAAAAAATGAAAAGGGAACCAATATAAAGAATAGTTGCATGCATTAGGGTTATAAATGAACTAAGATGTAATCACACTAATTGCAAGTGGTCCAAAAATTAAAGATCAACAATGAAACACAAAGTCGAAAAAGAAGATAATCAACTATACCCCTAATGTGTGCCGCAATGATGATTAAGTAGATGTAAATGCTCCCAAGGTGGGAATAGGACCAGAATGTAAGAGCAGAGTAAAGTGATTCCTTTTGAAACTCTTGTTGGATCTGTTTTGCAAATGATCAGAGTTGAAATTACCCTAGGAAAAGTTATATCGTGAAGGAAAAATAATATTGTGACTCGCCCCAAGAAGAGTTATCGTATCATGCAAAGGGAAGAAAGTGATAGTTGTAAGATTGGAATGATAAATAAGGTAGCAGATAAAGGTATGCCATTTTATCAATATTATGTTGAGATTTTGAAATATTCACTTCAAGGGTTTTCCAATTGTAGGATTTTTGTGATAAGTGAATGTTTGTTTGACAATTTTGTAATTTTTGATTTTTTTAAGTTTTTGAAATATAATATTTTTTGGATTTTTGCGAGTTTTGAAAAAATTAGAAATACAAATGTAAATAAATGTAAACAAAAAAAAAAGGAAACAATTCCATGGTTTATTTAGTAAACTAGGAGAAAAAAACAACATACACAAAACAAGAATTGCAAATAAACCTAATATGAATAGGAAAGAACCACCCCAAAGTTATATGTTAACTAAAATGTGAATAAATTTCTTGAAATTGGTCTACAACAAAGGTTAACAAAGTAGAACAAAATAACAAACTAAAATAAGTAAAAGCATCATCGTAATGTTGACAAATTGTAACAATACAACACAACTTGGAAAAAAGAACATCTAATGACACTTTGAATGTGTTCCATATTGAAGAACTAGATAGATATGAATGCCCCCAAGTGATAGCTTAGAATGCGAGAGGATTGGATCAGGTGAAAGAGTGGATTGATACTTAGATAATCCAAACTATAATCTTGTTTTATCTCATTAAAGATTGATCTGTATTAGATTAAAATATGAAATCCAAGTGTGCCCCAAGAAAAATTATATTGCAAAATGGTAAATGATTATCTCGAGTAGAGATATACACCATGGGAAATGAAAATTATTTTTGAAAGATGATCTGGAATGATTATGAGGAGTTTCGTGAAAAGGAGAGATTATTGAACTATGGTATCCAGTTAGTGAAAGTTGGTTAAACATTATTTGAATTTGACAGTTTTATACTATTTTTAGATTTTGGAAAAAAAATATATTATTTTTTATATTTTGAGAAACATATTTGAATTTTTTGTATTTTGTGAAACATTTTTTACAGCTCGGTAAAAGGGGTACACTGCTTGAAATAAGGTGCAAATAATTAGAATTATTCCATTCCATTGGCATAAATGTAGATGATAAAATGATAGGGTGTTTCACTCCACTTGTGGCTCTACGCAACTAGGAAGATGCGAGGAATCATCACCAAGAGCCAAGAAGGACGTGAAAGTAATATGAAAGTGAAGATAATGGATATGATTACACAAAGTGTAACAATGATCCATATGAGAAATATGTAACTCATCTCTATTCAATATTATCTATCTGATTCCAAGATGATTCCACTTGATAGGTGTTGACTTGACTTAGATCCATTGATGGCCTATTGATTGACAAGATCTGGTTGAAGGAATTGTTGTCTCTCTTTAACATAAGAAACTTCTTAGGATGTTTTTGATTAAAATTTATAAAGAATTAATTGGTTTAGTGTTTTTGCTTATTTTTGATGGGGACCCCCTACATGTTGCTCCATGCCACCAGTAAGAGCTAAGGGCTCAACATTGAAGAAAAAATATAGGCGAGTAATGGCTTCCTCCATTCCCAGTCTCATAATACTAGTGAGAAGTATGGGCTCATCATCGAAGACTGTGAAGGACGAAAGGTGTAATTATTTTATAAGTTTTTTATATTTTTATACTGATTTAATTTTCCTTGGATGTCGATAGTATGCTTATCAAGAAGGAGCATTCTACCCCCAAGTATGCAATTAGTACAACACAAGGGTTCAACACTGTAGATTGAGATGGGCGGTCAAAAGGACTAGGTAAAGAAGTTACCACTTTTTGTTAAAGAGAGCTTGTTTGAAAGAAGGAGTTTCCTCCAGTAAGCTTTAAGAAAAATCGTAGGTAAAAATCTCTGAAATGGTAGAAACTATAGCAAAGATGAGACACACAATGCCCAAGAGGAACAAGGTTAACATGGGTCATAATAGGTGAAGAATGTGAATATATGATAGTGGTATGATTAATAAATCTTCTAATAGATGGAATGCTTAATATTATTTGTACTTACTTTTCCATTTATGATTTGCAAACAAAGCTTTAAGGAATGGTTTGATACAGATTTTTATTCTCTTTTTATGTTTTTTAGGTTTTCTTAAGTTAGGAGGATGAGGGTTTAAAATGGACTCATTAGGAAAGAGGTCCATGTTTATTAAATTTTAATGGTCTTGAAATGCGAGAATTGTGTGGATGAAATCCAAGTCAAAAGAGGGAATCCAAATATTCGATAATTTGTTAAATAGGAGACTTAGGCGGACAAGATCCAATTCAAAGGAGGAAATCTGAATAATTGATAAGTCTTGCAATATGATACTTGGGAAGACAAGATCCAATTCAAATGATTGAATCAAATGATTCAATGAGTCCTTATTTATGATACTGGGGTGGATGAGATCCAAGTCAAAGAATGAAATACAAAGATTTAGTAAGTCCTAAAATATGAGGCTTAGGCACACGGGTTCCAAGTCAAAGGGGTGAATCAAAAGATTCAATGGGTCTTGAAGTACGAGACTTGGGTGGAAAAGGTCTAAGTCAAAGGATGTGTGATTAGATAAGTCTTTGATGAGATCGAAAAACCTATGTGATGTTAGAGGAGGATGATCAATGCAGGGAACATGTTAAGATTCATATTCAACTATGGGTGAAAGATTGTGAAGAGAGAATAAATAATCAATATTTCTCCTTTTAGGTTTAGAATTAGTTGTTTTGATGACAAATTTGTGATTAAAGTGTGAAAAGGTTGTATAAGGATATTCTTGGGTCTATGTACCTCATAGAGTGTACACATGTAGATGTCTTGATAGGTAGGAAGCATCATTGATGAGATGCTTGCAAGATTGATCGTGTAAGGTATAATGGAAATAGAAGGCTGAGTTGTTGCAAGTGTCCAAACTTGTTGTGGTTGTGTTTTGACAACAAGACTAACGATATTAGGCGTAGGATCTATAATGGAAATAATAAAATCAATATCAATGGTGATTGATGATGGACCATCTTCTATTATGTTAATGGTTAAAAGTGATTCTTGGAGAAATTTTAATCTCTCGTTAGGTGTTAGAATATTGTTTTCCGAAACAAGTTCAATGTTTGTTTGGGCGAATGAAATAAAATCTGTAGAAGAAATGGATTGGTTTAGAGGGAGAGATACTTGACCTTCGTCATGATATCTTTGAATATTAGTTTGTACAGAATTGGGGACAACATTAAACTCTTCATTAGAAGTTGTGGAATTTGATGTGTCATCAGTTGCAAGAGATTTATCATCAAACTTTGTGGAGATGGTTCCATCATCAATTAATTCTTAGACATAATGATGAAGAGGTATAAAATTATTAGTAGAATTGCCTTTTATGTGATTGTACAATGTATTCACAATATTCGGATGCATTGTAGGACATATGATTGGGTTCCCCATTATAAAATGGTCTTGTAGTTGGATATTCAATCATCTTAGCCTTTACTGATTGTTGAAATGTGTTGGATAGACTTTCTCCAATAGGTGTAAATTGACGTTCAACAATGCACAAAGTAGTGTCTACAATACAAGAAATGATGAATTTATAATTGACATTATTTCAGGATTCCCCATGTTCTTGAGATTTTCCCTTTGTATCATGGTTGGGTGGTAAATCTCCAACCACTATGTCTCCATTTTCAATGAGGTCTTGGATGTAATTGAAAATTTGTTTGCATTTTTCTATTTGATGACCATCAATGCGATGAAAATAACAATATTTGTTAGGTCTATACCAACATGGCTTAATTTCACCTTTAGGGAAGGGATACATAATAGGATAAGTGACCATATTGGAACTTGTAAACTATTTTAAGACATTTGAAAAAAACTCCCCCAAAGACATATATTTTCTTTGGTTGTAATCATGAGGAGGAGGAAAATTTTCTCTTTTTGGAATGGTGACAGGTGGCTTAAAATTAATCTATTTTAATTGGACATTAGGTAAGTTGTGCACATGACAATTATCTATGACACCATCATTGATAATGTTATGGTTACGATTGATGTACCTAGGTTTATTGTGATAAGTGCTAGGGTTATTACTATGTTGATTATTATGATTGTTCCCATTGTCTCTATAATGAGGCTTGATCAAGCCATTAGAAATTAGGGCTTTTTATATTTGAGTTCCCTTTTTCATAACTTCTTCAAAACTATTAAGGTAGTGCATCTGCATGTGAAAGGACAAATCGTCATTAAGGTTAGGCATGAATATGTTAACCATCTATTTCTCATGGATTGAACATGGGAACTAACTAGCGATTCCTCACAAACGTTGTAAGAACTTTGCAAAGATCTAATTTTTTCATTGTTTTGTGTTACACAAATTCATCATTCTAACCTCAGAGTCAATATTGAAATAAAAATGTTTGATGAAATTATCTGAGAGGTCCATGAAGGTAGTGATAGATCCCTTTGGAAGGTGTAAGAACCATTCCAAACCTTGTACTCCTGGACTCTTAGGAAAGAGGTGTAAGAGAAAGATATCATTATAAGCCACCTCTTGGCATGCCATGAATAATTCTTTGACATGCTCTCTAGGATATTTTTTTCCCTTGTATTATTCAAATTTGGGCATCTTGAAAGAGTGTGGGAAGGGTATGTGTAAGATTTCCATGTCGAAAGGGTATGGACATAATTCATCAAAATTGAATTGTTTATGTTGTTTTTGCATGCCCGAGATGGTGTCCTTAATCATTTTCCACTCTTGCAAAAATGGTGAATTAGTTTGTGGGATGAAAAGAGTATCATTCCTATGATTATTGTTCTCTTTATTGATCTCATAATGATTTTTGAAGGTGTCGTCACTTTTCTTCATGTTTTTGATACTTGTGGGATAGTAGTCACTGCTTGTAGAGGATAGGAGAGCCAACTGTTTCACCATTGCATTGATTTTATCAAGCAAGGCTTGGTTGGGATTATAGGACAAAGCATTAAATTTTCCTTTATTATCAGTAATTGTTTTACTTGGTTATGTGTCATCATGTTTGTTTAACTCAAGTGGTGGAACCTTAGTGGATTTAGGTTGTCCTTTTAAGGCTTTCAATTCATCCTCATCAAATTCCAAGGGAAATATTTCTCCCATTTCAAGGATGCGAAGAAGGAATTGGTCATTGGTTTGTCACAAAGTGTCATCTATGGAGAGGTTTTTAATTTGGTGGTCGTCCTCTTCATCAGAGGTGATATGAAAAGGATCTTTTTCCTCTCATTAAAAAGGACATAATCATGATGTCATGTTCCCACTATTTTTTGAAAGAGAGGAGGAACGAGAATAAGTACGATGGAAAACTCAACCCTTAGCAAAGGGAATGCTAAGATGGAAGAGAGGAAAATATGAAAATGTTTACCTTAGAAAAATGAGTGCTAAGAGGGAGTAGGAAAAAATGGGTTAATTGAATGCCTGAATCTTAACAAAATGAGGGTTAAGAGAAAAGGTACTAAAAGGGGTTAGATGTGCTCTACTTGTAACATCTAATTTTTATGACTTGGAAATAAGGGGAATTTTTTTTACATAATGTTCTCTATTCTAAATTAATATAATTATGAACACACATTCCATTTCCAATCCATCTCATAACAGAAAACCATATACAATTGTAATGACTCGGTGAAACATTGATATCTCATTCCATGACTCGGTATTAAACTGATCTCTCATGTTAACTTGTTCCAGCGTATACTATGTATACTTGATTCTTTTACCCTTTTAGGGTCACTCAAGTTTTTTGTCTAAGAAACCTATCTGAATATCTTTTACTGATATTCATCTAAAATCCAGCAACTTATACTAGGTGACATAAGATAGCACAACCAGCAGCTTGTGATACTTTGGCAAAAAATTTAAACATGTTTACCATGTTTACATTCCAAGACAGCATACTCGTCGAAAGGAATGTATTTCACCACACTCATACAGTTATCTAGATTGTTCATCTTTGACTACTATCAACCAAACTTGAGTCAAAGTTTCACATAGACATACTCAATTGAATTTCCATGATTGGGTGTGTTTAGTTACCCTAAGTCAACATGAGTTGACCACTACACTAGTTCATGTTTCTATCTTTGTTTAGAGTATAACTATGAACCAAATTTTCACTTATGTCAATCGAGTTAATTAAACTAAGTGGGGCGTTGAAGCATAGATGGTTACATCATAGTATCCTCATAATGACTCCCGTCATTATGAGGGTACTCTGCTACAGTCCCTATATTACAACAACCAACTGAGTTCCTTCAACTAAACTAACATACTTAAGAACATTAGATCATTAACCCATCAATTGATTCTCTTGTTTAATTTAACATTAAACAATGCACCTAAGGGCTCACAATATACGTTTGACCTAAATAAGGGTATGAAATGTACTTTTACACCAATTAAGGGTATGCAAATAAAATTTGTGTTCATACATATGAACATTTTATTCTTAAACCATTATTTTCATTTATCAATATATATATATATATATATATATATATATATATATATATATATATATATATATATTTGATATTAAGTGAGTAAGATCATTAAGTGTTCTTACTACAGTTTCTCATTACAAAAAAACTTGATTGAAAGCTTATACATTAGACTTAGAGATATCATAATGTCTAAATATTTCTATTAACTCTTTTAAGCTTTCCTATTTCCTTTTATTGTTTACGCAAAAGGAGTATACAACCAATCATCCTTATGATTTAAACATAATCTCTTAACAAGATAACATACATAGTTCTTCATTTAATGATAAAAGGAAACATCATTTTCTTTATTATTAAGGACTATTTTGCTATTAATGAAATTAGATAACATATGGTATAGTTTCTTAATAAGAAATCCACCTTCTTCTATATAAAACTATACTTATTCTTTCTTATGAATAAGGATTTATCAATCATAATCAACTTAGTTATATAATTTTCCCAAAATGAAATGAAACTATAAGTATAGATCCTTATTCCTAGTATCATTTTATACCTTATAATCCATTAAGCCATGCATGATAATATTTAAGAATATTAATCAAATCTAAGTCATATATGACCCTAAAATAAATCAGAAATAAATAACTTTCACACAACAATTTGTTTAACAAAAAGAGAGTTCACTACACTCCAAACTCAATAAGCATTCCATAATTTTATAAGAAAAATTATTTCATCATTACAAAACCAATTTAATACACCCTCATAATTTTTCCAGCAAGTTCATTTCAAGATAATTTCAATACATAAAGCATATGAATGAGGACAATGACTTTATTAATAAAACAAATATAAATTTTTATAAGTCTTTCTCCTCTCACTTTTCACAAAGTCCATTTGAAAAAAAATTAGTAGGAGTCAGTTCACAAGAAATGAGCATGATAAGCACTATAACATTAAAACAATATGCTTTTATCTAATTGTTTCGTAAAAGGAACCCTGTTATTTAAGAAAATGTTCCAAGTACTCAAAATGAGATCAATAAAATTAACCGCCTGAAAAGCCACTATGTTAGAGATAGAGAAAATGCCACTAAATCTATTTAAGAATCCATTTTCCATAAAATATGTTAAATAATCCAACAAAATTTAATTCCTTATATGTCACAGTAACGATGATCATTTCAACATGATAGCACTTCAAACTATAACCAACTATAAGAAGAGAATTAATTAAAAATTTATATTGTATCCTCATTCTTTTCAATTTAATTCACCAAGCCAAAGTTCTACAAAATCACATCCAATTCCTTATCATTCAATCTAAAATGTATTTAGGAACAATTACGAATTGGCATGAACAGGATGCTACCACCATAGTTCATCTAATAAATTCCCTAATACCATCCATAAAAGGATGCCAAAAAAATAGAGATCACTTTATAGAAACTGGGTTTACTCATTGTACATTCCTATAGGAGGATAATCTAATGAAAAGAAAGAATCAACAAAAGATAAAAATTCAGAAAAATTATGACTTAACAAAATGAACTGGTTTCCAAAACCCATTTGTTCATATCATATTAATTAAACCAAGAAGGTAAAAAAAATTGAAATATAACCATGCATTTCAAATGGTCAAGTTACAGTCAAACACACAAGTAAACATTTCCAAAACTAAAAAATAATGAAAACTAAACAGCTCTAAGGAAAAAAATCACAATGCACGGTCTTTACCCGAAAATATCAGTATCCAGATTTAAAGAAAAAAAAAATCATTTAACAATGATCACTGTAACTCACGGGTCTAATTAAAATTCAAACCAAAATTCACAATAAGAGCATTAGTTTCCACATAAAATTTTCAGCCCAACCAAAACTACAAATGCAGTCTCAATGAGACATTGCAAAGATTAAACATTCAGCACGTAAAACGTCTTATAAAAACACTAATAATCTTGATCACAAAAAACTTCAAGATTGAACATGAGCAGATATATCCCAATATATACCACTCACATCACTTTAAAGAGTAACAGTTCTTTGAGAGAACATTTTAACAAAAGGAACGAAAGAAGACCATTTCAAAGTAATAACTATGACCTGGAGAGACCAAAACTCAATGAAGTCCAAATCTCAAGCCAACCCAAAAAGGGTATTCATATGAAGTAAACACAACCAACAAGAGAGATAGATTTACCTATCCATATTTCCAAAATAGGTCCACTCATGAAGGGTGATAAAAAAATAAAATGTAACTTAAAATTATGGAGACAAAAAACTCCATCAGAAACCTTCAAATTATGCACTTACAGTGCTCAAAATATCACTATCGAGAGAACCTAGTATGGTTCAAGACCAAACTTACATAAATCAACAAAAGATCAAGATATCAGTTACGATTATAATCCAAACAAGTGACCAACAAACCAATGCAGAAATCACACACATGCTTAGTAAAAATAGACCAAAATAATGTTGGTTCATAACCATTTCAACAACAAAACAACTTGGGTCGCTACCACAATCCTTAAAGAATTTATCCATAACCCTGAGCATTCATTTCATGCCAACAAGTTACAAGTACAAGGAGATTTACTTATCAGAGGTAATATAACACAGTCTTCCCCTATTAATCATTCATATTTTCATATATATATATATATATATATATATATATATATATATATATATATATATATATATATTGCAAATATAACTTTTTTTCCAACAAAGAAAAACCCAGAATCATGAATAAAAACCTCATACAACTGTATTGCTTATAATATAAAGAAACCATATCCATAAGAAATGTCACAAAAGCAAGAAGAAGTAAACAACACACACCAAACTAATTTCATAGACATTTTCATAAAGAGCAGAGTTATTTTAATAAAAATGTTTAAATAAAAGGAAGAGATCTTAAGGAGATAAATCCTATCATGATTGGTGGTGCTCCTGGCTTCTCCTATTTGCTTCAAAACCTTCAAGCAAAGCTTCCATTGAAATATTTCCAATGCAAATTCCAAAACAAATACTATGTAACTTCCCCCATTTACTTCTTATAGCTTCTATGCTCAGATTTTACCATTATTTATGCCATACAAGGATGAAATTATGCATGCAACTGATTCGAGATGGAGGTTCAAAAGAATGAAAAACAACATGTAGAGCTCCAAGGCTCCAAAAAAATCTAAATGAAACAATAAAACCAAAAACCATTTATTTTTCCTCCAACCTCCTTACTATTCCCCAGGTGGTTTTTGCTCTAGTTGAGAATAATAAATGCCCATAGGATTGACACAGTCCTTCCAAAACTCCTTCCCATGCTTATATTTTAATAGTTACAACTAGAAATTAAGGAAAACATTCCAATCAAAATAATAGAGTTACCAACTCAACAACATTCCACCTTCCTCCAAGCCTCGACAAGGTTTAGTGGTACCGAGATTTAAATGTTGCATCTAAAACTATCAATGCCTTTGAAACAGTGTCACTGCCATCCTAATCTACATTTCAATAATGCCAACCTAATTTGCCCTTAGGCTTGTTTGATGCCCTTGGGTTAGGTTTCTATAGTATTAGCTTATAAACCAAGCTTAGGACCTTAGGATTAATTCAATTTAGCTTAGTATAAATTTGTGTCAATGACTTAGGATTACCCCTTCTAAGAATTAATCATCACCATTAATAAAATCACCTTAAATTAGGCTTAAGATAGGATAAAAAATAATATGAACTTAGATTAATTAGGTCCCAATAAACTAATCAACATACATTACCTTTTACGATGTATCAAAATGACATTGTTAGATCACTTAAAAGGGGTGCATCCTAAAGATGCCACTGAATGCCCCTATGATCCCAAAGCAGTTTGAGTTTATAAACCAAACATTCTAACTAACTTGGTCAAATGATCAAAACATTGTAAAATTGAATACATTCCTTGGATCACTATAATTGATCGTGGGTATGGCTATTCCAGCATTTTGAAATCAAATAGACTGAAACACAAGTTCAATATTACAAAATAGGAAATGAATGAATTAGAATAAATTTATTTCCTCCATCCACATGTAGAACACATTAAAATGTTCAGCATAAAGAATATATGAAATGCTTTATTATAAATTCAAAATTTTCATGGCATGATTGTATCCATTTTTATAAGATAAACATATCATTTATAATAAACATGATTACTTAGTTCAAAAGAGTACATCATCTTCAAACAAGAATCACTTATTAATGTTTAAAACTTCAATTATAAAAGTGATCAAGGATATCAATCATGGCAGAGACATTACACTACTTGTTAAAAAAAATGGATGCTAAAGGAGAAGAGGCTTGACAAGGTGAGCGTGGTCAACTCTTAACAAAATGAATGATAAGAGTGACAAAGAGAGGGTGTGAAAGGTTAACTCTTAACAAGATGAGTGCTAAGAGGAATGAAAAGGGGGAATTCACAACACTTAACAAAATGAATGATGTTAAGCTGGATGAAGTGATTGAAATGTTATTTTAGGGAACTCTTAGCAAAGTGATTGCTAAGAAAGATGAAGAGGTTTGAAAAGATTCACAACCCTTTCAAAAGTGAATGTAAAGAGGGGATAAGTGAAATAAGGTTAGTTTTCTCAAATTGTGAGAAAATGAGTGTGACAAGGGGAGACTTAAAACACAATGAAAAATTCCCAACTCTTAATAAAAGTGTGTTAAGGGAAGAGACTTAGGAAATGTGATAGTTTGATCAACTTTTAACAAGGTGTGTGTTAAAAGAGGAAACACAACAAAGAAATGTGAACACCTAAAGAATAAAAAATTGAATTTTTTCATAAGAAGTGGGGAAATGAATATGACAAGGTTTGAATCTCATTAAAGTGGAGATAAGAGATAAAGGGAATTTGATAAAAATTTTGTATTCTTAACCAAATGTTTGTTAAGAAGGAAGAGACTTAAAAATGAAGGATGTAAACTCTTTGTTAAAAGTATGCTAAAAAGAGGAGACACAATAAAGATATGGGAGCACCTAAAGAACGAAAAGTGAATGTCATCATAAGATATTAAGTAATGAGGAAAAGGTCTGAATCTCACAAAATTGGAGATAAGAGACAAGGGGAAAATGAATTATTAATGCTCTCAAATTAAAGCAAAGTGAATTATTTAAAGAAGTGAATAAATAATGAGGATGTTGACAATTCAGCAAAGTAATTGCAGAGTGTGAAAATGTAAGAGTATGGAATGAGAGATATAGGAGATGTCGTTAATTTAACAAAGTGGATGTGAAATTCAATGAGGTAATAGTATGGAAGAGAGATATTGGAGATCTTGTCAATTCAACAAATTAAATGTGCAATGCAACAGTGTAAGAGTATAGAATGAGCGATATAGGAGATGTTGTCAATTTAACAAATTGGATGTGAAATGCAATGATGTAATAGTATGGAAGAGAGATATTGAAGATTTCATCAATTCAACAAAGTTAATGTGAAATTTGATGACATAAGATGATATAATACTCAAATTTCAACAAGATTAAGTGTCAAACTCAAGTCTTACAAAAATGAAAGATCAAG
Organism: Taxus chinensis; assembly: GCA_019776745.2. NCBI lineage: Eukaryota > Viridiplantae > Streptophyta > Pinopsida > Cupressales > Taxaceae > Taxus > Taxus chinensis. The sequence goes on from CM034153.1 coordinate 232,948,049, forward strand.
GTGATCAAGAGGGTTCTTGACTGTGACAAAGTGAGTATCACAATGTCAAGACTTAAATGAAGAAAATGAAATTGATCAAATTTGGATATGGATGTCTGCAACCAAAGAATTAGACACATTTACAAAGTGACAAGGTGGATGACATGATTGAAACACAGGTATGTAACACGTAAGAAAAATAAAAATGATGTAGTGAATGTTGGTCTCTACCTTAGATTGGCTTGGAAAAAGCATGGCTTCCTAGGTGATTTACTCAACTGGGTGTTAGCAATATACCTGAGTGGGTGCATTGATATTGCTAGATGTCAAATTTAATCTACCCCCTTTGAAATAATGAGAAAATATCTTTCTCAAATGAATCACATTGGGGTCATCACTAAGGATATTTGCGATTCTAATCTCATAAGGTGCACTACTCAATTAGGATGCGGGCACTTGTTTCATCACCCATATCCTTTAATGTGTTGACTACTTTGGGGTTCCTGTGGTACTCCTCAAGTAATTTTTATGGCTTATGCCAAAGCACTTCCCATAATTATAGTGGTTGGGAAATATCCTTTTCCCTACAAATACAATGTGTAGTGTTAATTTTATCTTGATTAAAAATATTCCCTACACACAAAGTATTAGTAGTTTTATTGAGCTCATGATCAAGGTAACATGCAATTAGTAGTTTTGAGTGGTGTTCATAATTTAGTCCTACAAACAAGTGTTAGTAGTTTTATTGAGGTGGAACAAAGAGGAAATAATGAAACACAACACAATTGTGTTTCTGATTCTAAAGATCTCTTGTAACAAGCACGAGAGAAGAACATACATGCGAATTGTTGTGATTAGTTGCACAAAAATGAAAAATGATAATGAAAAGTGCGAGAAAAAATAACTTCCACAAAGCATTAGTGTACATTGACAAACATTGAAACAATGACTTTAATAGCTGTAACAATGACAAAAAATGGATAAAAACGTCCAATAACCTTATTTTAGCAACCTTCACTATTATTCAAATGGGATAAAGTGATGGAAAGAGTTAGTTAATAAGGGTATGAAACGATTAAATGTTAATAATAAGTCCCTAAATAGTGAGGTAAATGATGTGAAATAGATAGATTGGCTAATCTAAATGAGCATCTGTTACATTAAACTCATAAAAAAATGGAGATACAAACAAAATTACATAGGACAATATAATATTGCAGAAGATAAGGACAACAATGTTATTGACTAATAATATCTGGAGAAAATTACATGGAGTGGGAGTTTAGAATATATAGGAGAATGAACTCCTTAAAACAATGATTCAACTTCAATCTTGAATCCCACAAATCTCTCTTATCTCTCCTAGAATCACTCCCACTATTCTCTCACAGATCCCACCAATATCTCACTTAAAAAACCCCTACTCTATGGTGAGATAAACTCACATACACACATATATAATTCTAACCTATATTATTATCAATGATTTGTATTATCATGACAATTCTGTTAATAATAATATGACAAATATATATGAGTTGTAAATACAACTCATCATTCACAAAAATTCTAATATCACTCACACTTACTAATGTAATATAATAATATTACATTTAACTATTACAAACAATAATGTGAGCACTAATCCAAAGATTATTCCTAACATTCCCCCCTTAGTGCAAACATGGATGAGTTATGTATAGTACTTGCTCATGATACCATGGTTTTCAAAGAGTACCATCAACTCCAATAGGTTTTCTAGTGGAACCATTAACCACTCTGCATGTTATTTTCTAAGAGATTCAAAAACTCTCAAATTTGTTTTCTAGTGAACCACCAACCACTCTATAGCAACGTACATGTTTCCCCACCCCCATCTTTACATTCAAGGGAAAATATAAGAATTATCACTCATGCATGAGCTTAGTTATTACAAGAGAGAACATGAATAAATCATTTATTCTTATTACATCATGCAATAAAAATTAAACACAACAAAAATAAATTCCACAAATTCATTGTGTGGCCCCTTCGCTTGCGGCTAGCGAGAGGTCACTGATTAACCTCCTTCCTCTTTTGCCTCCTTCCTCCATCGTGATGATGCTAACTTAGGTGAATTTTTATTTGAGAATCATTTTACAATTCTATTAGGTGTCAATTTCAACTGATAATGCACCCTTACAATAATAATGAGCTTTATATTTAACCAAAATAATAAAGCATATCAGATTTTTATTGTTGGAAATCAGTCACTATGTTTTAGAGAATAATTAGAAATGTCATAATTGTTTCCATGATTTCTATTAAAATAATAAATGGGTTTCTATAATTGTTTGAGAGAAGTTTCCCATAATACAAATAAACAAACCCAAAAAAAATTCAGAAAATTCTGAATTTGGGTTTTTGAGAAAAACATGAATTACCAATCATTTTTTTAAGATCAAAATCTAGAAAATGGTGACGGAAGCTTCAAAACTCTCATATGTACATTCGAGAGGCTACAGTTTTGTCTTGCAATGACTCTCATAACTTTCCCTATCCTGTTCTGATACCAAATGATGTGAAATAGATAGATTGGATAATCTAAATGAGCATCAGTTACATTAAACTCATATAAATAATGGAGATACAAACAAAATTAAATAGGACAATATAATATTGTAGAAGATAAGAACAACAATGTTATTGATTAATAATATCTGGAGAAAATTACATGGAGTGAGAGTTTATAATATATAGGAGAATAAACTCCTTAAAACAAGGATTCAACTCCAATCTTCAATCCCACAAATCTGTCTCATCTCTCCTAGAATCACTCCCACTATTCTCTCACATATCCAACCAATATCTCACTTAATAAACCCCTATTCTATGGTGAGATAAACTCACGTACACACATATATAATTATAGCCTATATTATTATCAATGAGTTGTATTATCATGACAACTCTATTAATAATAATATTACAAATATATATGAGTTGTAAATACAATTCATCATTCACACAAATTATAATATCACTCAAAATTACTAATGTAATATAAGAATATTACATTTAACTATTACAAACAATAATGTGAGCACTAATCCAAAGATTATTCCTAACAGTAAAGTGACTAAAAACGTCTAGGAATCTTGCACAATCAATGTTCACAATTAGTCCAGTTTAGTAAAATTGACGAAAAAAGGTCAATTTAAAGGTCGTAATTGAGTTTTAAAAGATCGAATGAAGTAACTAAATGAATTAAACTAAGTAATGAAAATAATCAATAAATTAAACTAACTAATTAAAAAATTACACTAACTAATTAATTAATAAATGAAAACAAATCTACCACATAACAAAGGGTCTAAACTTATAGAAATAAATTAAATAAAGTGAAACTAACGTTTAAAATAAAGAAATATAAACCTAACCATATAAACCATTCATAAAAAAACTATAAATGATGTTAACCTAAAAGCTATAAGCTATGTTAACTTAAAAGCTATAAGTTATATTATTCAAGCCTGAGGTGTTTGTGTGTTTATTTTGTATCTTAGCTCGATGGCAGTAAGAGATGATGGATGTGTGATGACTCATAGGGATGTGTCAGGGGAGATCAATCGAGACTGTACATAGGTTGGGATAGGGAGGGCTTTGTTGTAGCTCAGTTTAGTTTTGAGTTATCGGCGAGGCAAACAGTAGGAGGCAGGGCTCAGGGGTGACGGGAAAGCAAGCTGAGTAGCTCTAGGATTCGGGGAGGGTATAGTCTCCGGGGAGTTTGGTTTGGTGTTAGGTGGGGTGTGAAAGGGGGTGGGATCGACGTGGAGGGTAGGGGTTCTATGGAGGAGGGGGATCTGGGGTAGGGTGTATTAGTTTGGAGTTGTGGGAATCAGGTTGGGGTCCGGGTGGGTAGTCAGGCTCGTTGGGGAGTCGCGGGGTTAGGAGGATACGGGGGGTATGTCTTAAGGGGTGAGTATAATTTAGGGTGGGATTGGGATCCAAGGTGATTTGGGGATAGGTTGTTAGGTGTGGGGAGAGTTAGCCAGATTGACTGAGCTAGTGGATGAGCTAACAGGGGGTTGTGGGTAGGGGTAGGGGGTTAGCAATTAAGGAGTGAGGGTAGATAACAAGGTGTTAAGTTTTTTTTATGCTTTTAACAAAAAAATGTCAAAAAAAAACCCTTACACCTACACAAAAATGGTGAGTGATGAAGCAAAATATTTTTAACCAATATTGTTAAACAATCACTGATAAAATGATCACTAAATGTAGTAATAAATTTGTAAATATGATTTTTTTGTTTGGATTTGATTTAAAAAAAATTGTTGTAGAAATTATGTAGGGATATGTCAAGAAATCAAAACCATATCATGAAAATATCACCCCCTATGTTTAACACATACATAAATATCATTCCCAAGTTTAACACATACAACTAAATTTATAGGAAAAAATACTAAATGGGAATTTTTTATTATAAAACTAATTCCTGCATCCTAAAACACATGGAATCAATTGTTAAAAGAGGAACAAGAAAATAGCTCAAAACAAAACATGGTTATGAGTTGAGTAAAATGTGATTGTTGCTTTTCCCAAAATCTTGCAAACATAGTTGCATAACAAAAACAAACTAAAAACAGAGTCAATCAAATAAATCAACATACAAATTAGTGAAATGTGAAACTAAAATGAATGTAAAATGGGTGTGAGTCCCACCAAGATTTCCCAAATGAAAGCGATGAAAAATGATAACAATGGAAGACAAACAAAACGATGTAAACATTTTTGTAGCTTTCCAATGCAACTATTATCCAAATAACTCCTCTAGTTATTTGGAAAACTTACATTCCATTCTAGCTCTAAGGATCTACATTACAGCTTGCACGCATGATCCTTTGGCACATTCTCTTAGTTACAGATTCCTCACATGCCCTTACACACTCCTGTTATCCAAAATTCACCCCTTAAGGTAATTTTGATAACATGCATCAAATTGTTCAGTCCCGAGCAAGTAAGATTGATTTAAGGCCCAAATTCATGTTTTTCGGGGTCCCCTCAGCCTTTTTCTAACTCCCCCACCCAAGAAGAAATCCCAATAGGTTGAGAAAATGGAAGAAATGAAAAAAATAAGGTTACAGGACTGTGTTAAGGCATTTCGGGTTTGAAGGGTTCGGGTCGTACTGAGGTTCGTTGTACCAAGCTTGGGGCCAAAAAAATGAAGAAAATCAGCTAAGTCCTAGTCCAAGAGGTCTGTGGAACAGTTGGGACGTCAGGACACATGGGACACGAACAGCCGAATCGGCCGAAAGGGGAATAAATTGCCTAAGTATTCGTTTCGCGTGGTTTGGGAAAGCTGGGACAAAAGTACGCGCAGGACGCGAATCGGCCAGTTTGGCCGAAACAAGTCGGTCCATTTGGGGTGGTTCAGAGATATTTTTCCCGGAAAGTCCAGGAGGTTAGTAGTCCCAGAAAAAGGTACATGAGGGACGTGTGGTACGTGAAAAGCTGAAAGAGCCGCCAACGAATGGAATCTCGCCACGTGTCTTCACCTCAAACAGGAACAAGGAAGCCCGAATCGGCCGAAGCAGGAGATTTTCGTTCGGGACATTCGGGCCAAAGGTATGCGAGGGACGCGTGGGATGTGAAAAGGTGAGATGGCCAAAAAGAGACAAGGAGGCCCGCGGATGAATCAGAACGTGCCACGTGTCAGAAGAGGAAAAAGTTGAAAAGTTGGCTAAGTGTTTGGCCAAAGGTCCAAAAGGAGTGTTTTGCCCCTCAGGCCCCGCCAACTAATCAGGTAGTGCCACGTGTCCAAGTAAGGGCCTGAAAGAAATTTTCAAAGGATGAGCCCATGGATGAATTAGAGCCTGACACGTGTCATCCAAGTGGCAGAGAAAATTTTCCCAAAACGGGAGGTAAAATTCAAAATTTTTTCCCGCCGATCCGTTTTGGGCCTGTTTTTTCCCTAAATCTTCAAATGGCCATAACTTTCGATCCAGAGCTCAAATTTTCACGTTCTTTATATCAATGGAAATATGGTGAAATTCCCTACATGATTCTGGGGTCAATATTGCATTTTGGTTCAGTTTGGAGAGAGAAAATTAAGAAACGTCTCTGGCACGTGGTAATGGCCAGAAGTGACATTTCAACAACCAGTTTTAATGCAAAATGGGTCGGATTCTTCTCCAGCATGGTCAAAAATGTCAGGGCATGGGTCTGTAAGGATGCCCATGCTATTTTAATGCATCTTCATTCAATGAGGAATGGCTCCCATGTTTTTACACGTTTTCTCTCTCCTGGGCTCGACCCATGCATTGTAAAAAGCCAGATTTGGCTCATTTTTCAAAGGGTGGTTCATCTTTTCTGCTCTGCTCTCCTTTCTTTTCTTCCCCAGGGTTGAAAATGGAGTTTGAACCTCCTCCCCTACTCTATAATGGCATTTTTTTCCTTTTACCATTAAAATGATGTTCTGTACAAACTTCTGGAGCAACAAAAAATGTGTTTTGTGATGCATCTGTCCATCCTTGCTCATTTTTTTCCTTGTTTTCTTCTTACCTCTCTTCATTGCAGGTATTTGTGCACGTTTAAATGTTCATTGCAAGGTTGGAGCTGTGTTCATAGCAATTTTGATAGATGTTCAGCATTTTCCTTCTCTGGTGTATCACCGTTTTAGTGTAGGCTTTTGTTTTTTTCTCTTTTCTCTCTCTCCCTGTCTCCTTGGAGGTTAGATTAGGATTAGATTAGCTTGCCTGCACTAGAACGGCTTGTGGCAGGTAGTTTAGGAAGAGGAACCAGCCTTCTCTGGAGATTCCTTTCTCATTTTTACAAGTCCCACACTTGGAGAGAGGTTTCAATGTTGTGCAATCACACTAGATGCTAGTATGATCAACCTAGAAATCTGATCAACATCCAGGGGTGCTGTGATTTTGCACTAACAGTTTTGGCACACCCGGTGGGACCTTAGAGGTCTTTCACTTTATCTTTGATAGGTTGGTGTGTTCCTGTTAAAGATTCAGCCTTTTGGAGGCACTTTCAAAAGCACATCTGGCGACTCCATCTGGTAAATAACTCATTCTCTGAGTTGCAGACCCTGTTTTCATCCATTTCCATCCATCTTTCTTTCCATCTCTTTCATTATTTTCCATTCCATGAAGTTGTGCAATCATGACTTCATTTCCATCATGGAATTCACATTTACAATAGCACTATATCACACCTCCAACATGTTTTACAAATCCTCCAAATCAGCATTTTGATCAAATTCAAAATCAGCATATCTACCCATATGAGCAGCAGTGCCAAAGTCAGTTTGGTTGTGAAGCACATTGAGAGCAAGGGTACGCATGTAATGAAGACAATCAAATGGAAGATGCAGATTTTGTGGAAAAAATCCAAAAGATGGAGGCAAAGATGGTGCAATCAAGAGCAGCAGCTCAAATGAAGGCTTTCAGAATTGGTTGCCGGACTCCTTGTCCATGGGGAGGCCCTTTTCCAAGACACTTCAGCCCTCAGGAGAAGCTGGACTTTATGATGAAGATGCTGCCCCAACTTGCACAATGGATAGCAGAAATAGAGGCCTATACACTTGGTGTTGAACAACCTTGTCAATGGGTAAGTTCTACACCATCATCTGGTTTTTCTCTTCCCATTACTCAAGCAGCATCATCTCATTTGGAATTTCAAATTCTAAATCTAGTCAATGCTGCCCCAGGAGTTAATTCCATTTCTCCATTCCCTAGTCTTCCACCACATCTCGATTCTTCTGTCCTTTTTCCCTTCCAAACAGCCATTCCCTCCAAAGAAACAAGAGTTTCTACCTCCTCCACCACCACGAAAAATTGCCAAATCAATTGAGTTACAATCCACTTCTCCTCTTGCATTCCCAAATCCATGTTGGGAGGATAAAAATTAGAATGCCAGTCAAGGAAAATAGCAGTAGAAAGAAGAGCCAAACAAAGATAAAGAAATTCAAAGTCTGAAGAGTTGGGCTCTTAAATTTGGGATGACAAAGATCCCCTTGATGGTTAAGCCTTCAGAAGAGGTCGGAGTTGGAGAACAAGTAGTGGTTAGGACTGATTTTGTGACAGCAGAAGAAGAGCAAAAAGAAGAAGCAGATCAGCAATCAATTTTCTCAGAAAGTAGTGTCCATGTTAGCATTCTATTTGAAGAGAATGCTGATTCAATTCAAGTTGCACAATCAGCCATGGAGGAAGAAAGCTCAAAAGAAGATCTTACAATCCCAACTTGTCCTCTAGAGCAGCAGATCGAAGAGTTTGACTTGACGAACTTCATGCTAGAAGAAGAGTTTCATCAAGAGCAAGATTGTCTTCAAGTAGTAGAAGAGGGAGAAGCTGCTCCAAATCCAAAAGAAGAGGAGCACATTCTAGTTGTGGAGGAGAAAATTGCAGATCCAAGGGCTTTGAGCACAAAGCAGGCTACAGGAGAACCTTCAGTTCTTCTTTCTACTTCATCTCTCTCGAGCTCTAGTGCTGAAGAAGAGTTTGATCTCTCAAACTCAATGTTGGAGGATGAAAGAAACCATGATGATCAAGTTACAGATCAAGAGGAGACCATGGAGGAAGTTGAGCATTTGCAGCAGGACAACAATGAGGTAGTTTATCTGTCAGATTTGGAGGACTGTTTTGATGAAGAAGAACCGGTTGAGTTCCCACCATTCCTTCTTTCATCTTCCACATCCCAAACACCTGAGCCTACTGTCATGAAGGAGAGCACCCATTTGCAGCAGCCTGCATCTTATAGCAGCTCTTTGGAACCAAGATTGGAAGATTTTAATCTTTCATGTCCTTCATTGGAGGAAGAGAAAGGGCACAAAGATTCTACCATTGCTTCCACACCATCCATTCAAGAAGGTCTACAAGAAGACTCCATTTTTGGAGTTGAAAATCAGAGCTATGGGCATATCAAATGGATCATACCTTGCCCAATATGGTATTTGACTTCATTGGAGTCAAAGGAGAAGTCACAACCAGTCATGCTTGCTTCTAAGCGTGAGGGTGAGCTACAAAGTACCAAGGATCAGCTGTCATACCTCTTCAATCCAAATGCAGAGCAACTAAAAGAGGTATTGAATTTTCCTTCAGCTGATACCTTGATGATTTGGGTGGAAGACCAGCTTCTTGTTGATTTTCCATTCATCCAATCAGCCATGTTCAATGCCAAATCAGTTGCATGGTTGCCAATTTTGAAGAAAGGAAGCTATTTTGCACAACCAGTTGCAAGGTTTTTTTTGCTTACTTTTGCTTCCAGTTAGAATAGAGTAGGTAGGTTTTGCTTTCAGTAAAAGAAGTGCTTGTGCACACTCTGCATGTTCCATTTGGAGCATGTATGATTTTCAGTTTTGTACATAGTTTTTGTGGTGCTGGTTTTGCTCTTGCACAGTCCATTTCAACTCAGTGGGTTTCCAAGTGGCTCAGAGAGAAGGTTTTCAAAGTTCAGATCAGTTTGCAGGCTAAAACTCATGACTCCATGCCCAATGGATGCTTCAGGAAACTGGTAACTTCATCCAGCAGGCAGATGACCCCACTGAGTTGCCAAATTGTTATCCAAAATTCACCCCTCAAGGTAATTTTGATAACATGCATCAAATTATTCAGTCCCGAGCAAGTAAGATTGATTCGAGGCCCAAAATCATGTTTTTCGGGGTCCCCTCGGCCTTTTTCTAACTCCCCCATCCAAGAAGAAATCCCAACAGGTTGAGAAAATGGAAAAAATGCAAAAAATAAGGTTGCAAGACTGTTTTAAGGCATTTCGGATCTGAAGGGTTCGGGTCGTACTGAGGTTCGTCGTACCAAGCTTGGGGCCGAAAAAAGCAAGAAAATTGGCTAAGTCTTTTGTCCCAGGTAGTCTGTGGGACAGTTGGGACGTCGGGACGCGTGGGACACGAAAAGCTGAAATCGGCTGAAACAAGGAGAAAAATCGTCCTAAGTCTTTTGTTTTGCGCAGTTTGGGATAGTTGGGACAAAAGTACGCGCCAGGACGCGAATCGGCCGGTTTCGGCCGCAAGTCAGTCCATTTTGGGCGGTTCGGAGATATTTGTCCATTTGGGTAGTTTGGGAAATTAGGCCAAAGGTACGCGAGGGACGCGTGGGACGTGAAAAGTTGAAAGAGCCGCCAACGAATGGAATCTCGCCACGTGTCTTCACCTCAAACAGGAACAAGGAAGCCCGAATCGGCCGAAGCAGGAGATTTTCGTCTGGGACATCCGGGCCAAAGGTACGCGAGGGACGCATGGGACGTGAAAAGGTGAAATGCCCGAAAAGAGACAAGGAGGCCCACGGATGAATCAGAACGTGCCATGTGTCAGAAGAGGAAAAGTTGGAAATTTGGCTAAGTGTTTCACCAAAAATCCAAAAGGAGTGTTTTGGCCCGCTGCCCCGGCCAACGAATCAGGTCATGCCACGTGTCCAAGTGGCAAGAAATTTTCAAAGGATGAGCCCACGGATGAACCAGAGCCTGACACGTGTCATCCAAGTGGCGAAGTGTGGAAAAAATTCAAAATTTTCCAAAATGCGAAAAGAGGTAAAATTCAAAAATTTTCCCGCCGATCCGTTTTGGGCCTGTTTTTGCCCTAAATCTTCAAATGGCCATAACTTTCGATCCAGAGCTCGGATTTTCACGTTCTTTATATCAATGGAAATCTGGTGAAATTCCCTACATGATTCCAGGGTCAATCTTGCATTTTGGTTCAGTTTGGAGAGAAAAAATCAAGAAATGTCTCTGGCACGTGGTAATGGCCAGAAGTGACGTTTCAACAACTAGTTTTAATGCAAAATGGGTCGCATTCTTCTCCAGCATGGTCAAAAATGTCAGGGCATGGGTCTGTAAGGACACCAATGCTATTTTAATGCATCTTCATTCAATGAGGAATGGCTCCCATGTTTTTACATGTTTTCTCTCTCCTGGGCTCGACCCATGCATTGTAAAAAGCCAGATTTGGCTCATTTTTCAAAGGGTGGTTCATCTTTTCTGCTCTGCTCTCCTTTCTTTTCTTCCCCAGGGTTGAAAATGGAGTTTAAACCTCCTCCCCTACTCTGTAATGGCATTTTTTTCCTTTTACCATTAAAATGATGTTCTGTGCAAACTTCTGGAGCAACAAAAAACGTGTTTTGTGATGCATCTGTCCATCCTTGCTCATTTTTTTGCTTGTTTTCTTCTTGCCTCTCTTCATTGTAGGTATTTGTGCATGTTTAAATGTTCATTGCAAGGTTGGAGCTGTTTTCATAGCATTTTTGATAGATGTTCATCATTTTCCTTCTCTGGTGTATCACCGTTTTAGTGTAGGTTTTTATTTTTCTTTTCTTTTCTCTCTCCCTGTCTCCTTGGAGGTTAGATTAGGATTAGATTAGCTTGCCTACACTGGAACAACTTGTGGCAGGTAGTTTAGGAAGAGGAACCAGCCTTCTCTGGAGATTCCTTTCTCATTTTTACAAGTCCCACACTTGGAGAGAGGTTTCAATGTTGTGCAATCACACTGGATGCTTAGAATGATCAAACTAGAAATCTGATCAACATCTAGGGGGTGTTGCTGATTTACACTAACAACTCCTCCTTTCCTTCACCTCTTCTTTTCCCTTTCCTCTTTGTTCTATTTTTCCCTTCATACACACTCTCTACACATTCACCTTCTTCCCAGCATTACATGCATCCTACGTGCACACCATTCCTCTATTTTCATATCGTGCCTCACTCTTCCATGTGCATTCCTTTGCGCCTTCTTATGTTCCCTCCTATGCCACATGGCATCTATCAGACATTGAGTGTGCTACACTCAACCAATCAAAGTGCTCCAACTGGGCACCAAATTCTTACAATGAACCAGTGGGCGATACATGGTAGAAAATGAACAAGTAGTTGTTTAATTGGTGGATCTCTGAGTCAATCAACATGCACCACATGTCTTGTGTGTTCAGTTTGTGCTACGGATCTTCTGACAGTCATAACTTCTGCTCCAATGCCCATATCCTCATGTACCCAGTCTTATTGTAAATCTAATGACATGGGCTACACTCCAGATCATTCAAATTAAAATTTCAACAGGATTTGGTAGGTGAGAAGATGGAAAACTTCTATCATGTCATTAATGAGCAAATATGGTTACTCCAACCACCTGATTTGATATGTATCTAGCCTCTTTCCTTCTCCTACATGCCATACAGACTTGGAGATCCACATTTTACATATTGCAGAAAAATCTGTAGGAATTCATTACTGGTGGTTGATTTTTCAAATCAGATTTTCCTTCATTCCCCTCTTTTCTCTCATTGATCCATCGATAAATGTAAGATCTTGGCTCATTGTATAGGGTTGAACACTTTGGAACTTCCAGGATTTGTTAAGGGTTCTTCATCCATGTATTTTGAGTTACAGACCTCTAGATCTGGCTCTTGTATGTAGATATCGGCCTCATTTTCCATTGTAATCAAATGTGCATACCTAGAAGTAATAGAAGCATCATTTTGTGGATATTATCTTCCTCGACATGTCTATATTCTTATTTCTTACCTTTTCTTTGCACTGTGTCCTTGTTATGTCATTTTAAATCCCTTGCAGCTCCATTTTTTGTTGTGTTTCATGAAATCAATCACGTGAATGTATGTTTGGTTTTTTTATGCCTGTGTGTCCTCCCCTTATGCTTTCTCCTTCATTTTCACTCAGAATAGATAGTTTTCGTCCCACTTTCTCTAGTGTTATAACCTTCCTTAGTTTTAGTTTTCCATTTAGGTTATCCTTTTATCCCTAGTCCCTTGTCATTGTTAGCTTGGATTCCCATTTTAGCATTAGGAGTAGCAGTGGAAGTAGAAATAGGTAAAGAAGTGGCCTTCTTCAAAGGTCTGTCTCAAGTGTGCAAGGTCCCACAACTTGGAGACACTCCCATTGTTGGATCAAACAACTCAATTCATCTAGACCCGAGACACAAGTATAAGTTTAAACATCCAAAAAATTATGGCATGCTCGGTGGGACCAGCATTGAAAGCTTAAATTTCAGAATTGCTAAGTTTAGTGTGTGACTTAGAAATTTCTAGCCTTTGAAGGCTCATTTCAACACATTTGGCAACTCCCAACACCCAGATCTATGGTTTTAGTAGCTAGAGCACCTTTAATGAGAAGATTGCATACCAGACAAAGTGTTGTAGCTGAAGGATCCTTCAAGTACCTCAAACTTCCACTAAGAAGCACACACAGCAAATCTCCCACATGCGTATCCCCATATCCAACACGTCATGTGTGTTCCACTCCTCCTTATAGCAACAGACAAGTTTTACCTACCATGGAACTCCAACCACCTCCTCCTCCAAGGAACTTTATCAATTTCACTGGTGGGAGCCCTCTCAAATGCACAACATTATATGTCATCATCCACACTCAAGAGCATTCCATACTTCACTGGTAAAAATCAATTCATCCCTATTGAACACTCTAGGATGTAGCGATTGTATGCTCTATTTACCTAATCATGCATGATGATGTAGTTGGTATACTTCTCATGGATTCGTTAAAAGGAAAAGTGCTCCAGTGGTATTATGACCTAGGACCTACATCTATTGCCACTTGGGATGAACTTGGAATGGCATTGTGTAATTATTTTGAAGATAAGTCAGATCACCTGTCTCTGGTGGAACAACTAACTATAGTAAAGAGGGCACCCAATGAGCAGATGATTGATTTCAACATCAAATTCCAGAATACTTGGGACAAAACTCCTCAAGTGGTAAGACTTACATCCCAACATTCTTTCTTGTATTATCTAAGGGCCTTGAATAGTGAAATCTTAGTCATGATTCAATCCATGGGAGGTAGAATGTTACATGTTTCTTATAACATCACCATAAGACGACCCCCTGTGCCCCGCATCTCATTTCACAACCTAACCTCATCACCTAAACCTTACACAATTATTTATTAATTACCTTATAATTAATAAATCCACATCGCCATACCTGCCACCTCATTTCGCCACCTCATCATGACCTAGTCTTAACCCTAAATTAACCTAATTAAGACCTATAACTTGGTCCACATCCACACCCATGACTAATTACTCCTCATCCGCACCTAAAACCAACCTCATAATGACTTGACCAAGCCCGCAACTAATCCCTCGGGAGAAAAAGAGGAAAAGCTGGCTATTTTACTAAAAATAGCCCGCTTTGACCTGACCGATACCGGTTCCTACTCGACCGCCGTCGGTTACGTAACCGCCATCGGTTCCCTGTAAATGACCACTCCCAACCAAAAACAAGGGGTTGGATTTTGGTGGATCCGAAGGAGAAATCATTGGAAGAATCCAAAATTTACTTGGCTGAACAGAGACAAGTGAAAGAAAGAAGAAGAGTTTGCAGAGAAGGACATCAAGCCCAAAAACTGCAACTGAGTAACCAGAGCCTTGTGACACTCATCCAAGTATCAGGAGAAGAGATAGCTCATCTTGGATTGTCAGATCATCCTACTTGAGCCTTGTCTTCATCATCACAGTCCCAGAACCTGCATTTTCCATCAGGAACTAGTAAGTAAGTCTTATACGTTCTTTTAATAACATTTCTTGAACTTCTGAATCACAGCCATCATAAGTCTATTCCTAGATCTACTACCCAGCAACACACTACATCTAACTGTCATTCCTCCACCCTTACATTACCCCAAGAACACCCCCCATATTCTCTGAGTCCTTCTCATCACCCCATTACCTAATCCCACCCATTCATCAGCCTTATAAAAACAACACACCCACCTTACAACCAACCTTCACCAAAAGCCCCTAAAACATTGCCCCTACCGATATCGGTTAGCACCAACCGGTACCGGTTACAGTGACCGGCATCGGTCACCTTGATTCTAAACCAAGACCAGCCCTTTCTCTATTGTTCTAACAAGGTAAACAAATTGTAATTGGACAATAGCTTATTTGTTAGAATTTGTGTTAATTCATATTAGCAGGGGAACTGACCACCTTCGAAAGGAAGTTTTATATTTCCTGGGCCCAAGGCAGTTCCCTCATTTATTGTCTAATTAAAATCTGGTGGTCTTGTATTCTTACTTGCAGGTAGTCCTTCCCAGACAAAAAGGAGTTCTTCGCAGTCGATCTGATCTTTCTCTACGGTACGCGCACACCCTCTCGACATTCAACAGGTATTCCTCCTAGCCCTAACCCTTATCTGTTTCTTAAAGGAATGAAAGGATAGAAGCAACTCTATTCCCAAAAGTTGAAACATTCCGTGCGAAACATTTTGGCACGCCCGGTGGGACCCATTTCGGGTTTCTGTTTCTCTTGCTTGCTTTCATATAGGGAGCATACTTGCTGTTTTCTTCTTCTAAAGATATTCACAAGGTATTTTGTTATTTTGGTAAAAGAACTTGCTTTGCTTTTACATCTTTGCATTAGTGAAAGTCATCTCTTTTGCTTCATCGAATATCATTTTCGATTTGGGTTTAAAACACGTGCATTACATTCTTGCTTGCTGTTTTCAATTCTAGTGAACATAGACTAAGTAACAGGTCGTACACGTGGGGGTGATTTCCATGGTATTGACAGGAAATTAATCTTACTTTCACTGCACAACACATACCGAATCACTTCATAATTAACACAACAGCTCAAAACATCCCCCCTTCTCCGCGGTATTCCTCCGCCCGATTGAGGTAACCTTATAAGCCAAAACAAACTTGACATTTCCCCTAGGTCTTGTGTTTAGGATTCTGACATCATTCTGCGTCTAAGGGCATAAGCTCAAATTGATAAACACTAATCCTAGGGTTAGTCTGTTAATTTGTTTGTGTATCTTGTTTGTTTTCAGTTCTATTTCTCTGTCATACACTGTTTCAGTTATCACTTCAGAACAATTTGATAGATGTACTAAGCATTGTTAAAAACTCAAATCAGCAGCTTCTTATATTTTCTTATACCAGTCTTATTACACCGACATCGGTTAACTGACCGACGTCGGCTATAGTCTAACCGACATCGGTTAGCAGACCGATATCGGTTACTGTCTTTTACAGTTCCTGACAAACCAGCAACCTACCAATTTCAACATTCTGAGGCTGTTTCTGTTCCTGATAGATTGAAACCCTACTGTGTACTCTTGTCCATGGTTGTTATCACTCGAAAGCAAGCCGCCGCCATGGTTTCACATGCCTGCTCTGTGCCTTTGCCTGAATCACCCCCTTCACATTCTATAGGGAATCCTACGGATACCAGCGAGGTTCCTAAAATTCCTGTAGGAGATAAGGAATTTGCCAAATTTCTGGATGCTAATCCTAGCGCTGTACAATACTATTTGTCTCATGCCCCTAACCGTACACCCGATGGTCAACTCCTTGTTGGCATGCCTATTAGTATAGCTGCTCATTTAGCTCCTTCTCCGCCTGATAGCTCCGCTTTGCCTGCTGCATCCTTAGCCCCGTCTCCCAATCCAGCGGCTTCAGAGGTTCATACGACACAGATTGGCTTTCCTTTGGTTAATCTTGGGCCCCACATGTCATTACCGCCGACTTCTCCTACCTCGTCTCTCTTGCAGACTGCTCCGTTCATGACTTGCTCTCTGCCACCTATCCACACGAGCTTTCCTTCTCAAGCTCCGCCCACCTTTTCATTCCCACACACGTATCCAGTGACCTCAACATCTTATATAGGACATCCCTATTCGGTCGCCTCAACATATTCGTCCTCCATACCTTATCAACACTTAACCCCACCATTGTCTAGTGGAGGCCCTTGGCCCAATTTGCCTCCGTTTACCACAACCGCACCATCATCTCATCCAACCATGGATTTCATCAAACAAATGATGGACAAAATGCAAAATCTGGAGGCTTCCGTTTCGGGAAGTCGTAGCGCCTTGACATACGAGCAAGTTTGTCGGGAGCCTATTCACCCTTCTGTCCCCCTTCATTCATATCCTCCTCAATGGGAATTGCCGAAATTTACTCGTTTTAATAGTAAAGAGGATCCTCAACAACACTTGCGATCATTTAGACATGCTTGTTATTTGATTGCTCATGATGATGCTTTGCTACTCCGCACCTTTCCCATGTCCTTATCAGGACCCGCCTTGGAGTGGTACAGTGCTTTAACCCAGCACTCAATCTTCTCTTTTAACCAACTAGCCCAATCTTTCTTGGATCATTTCTCCATTAACATTGCCAAGAAAGTATCTATCACCGACCTCTATGCCATCCGACAATTTGAAGACGAATCTATCGCAGATTTCGTTGGACGATGGCGGGGCCTTATCAACCAACTTACATATGCCTTGCCTCAGGCTGAACTTATCAAACTTTTTACGCGGGCCTGCGCTAAGCACATCTCTCCTACCCTTCAAATTCAAACTTTCCGCACATTTGACGAGGCCTTTACTATGGCTCGGAAACTAGAAATTCGAGCCTTAGAAGAAGAGAAATTGCGGTTGCGCAACAAAAACCCCAATTTCTGAACTCCAGATTCCACCAATAAACCAAACACCACCACTCCTCACACATCCACTTCTTCGAAATCAAAAGGAGCTGTCCACGTGGTGATGGTCAAATCTCAAGCACCGTCTAATACCCCACCAAAAACCACCTATAAATATAAAGCCGAGCCCATCAATTACACCCCCTTGGGAGAAACTTATGGTGTCATCTTGGAAAAATTGCTCAAAGCCGGAGCTATCACCTTGCCTCCTGTTAAACCTCACTCCGGGTTTGACTCCACCCGCGCTATACCTTCCTGGTACAAAGAAAATGACTTCTGTAACTTTCACCGCGTAAAGGGACATAGTCACGAAAACTGCAAGATGTTGAAAAACATAGTGCAGGAAATGGTTGATGCAGGGGATATAACCCTCGATAATCCTAATGCCCCTGCTAACCGAAATTTGAAAATCTTCAACAAACCATTCCCGAATCACTCTTCTAACAGTAACATAAACCAAGATATCTTAGCCGAGGAGAGTGTTCATGAGATCCATGCAGTCTTCGACTCCCAGCCAAAAGCCTCTATCGAGAAAATTTTGAATCAAGCCTCTTCACTAACGCAGGGGCCCGAACCTCCTTCACCACCATCAAGACAAGGTGAAATCATTCCTTTACCCATAAAGGAATTAACTGCCCAGAGTTCTCTTCTCATAGATGAGCCTTCTTATACCACATCCTTGCAAGACTGTGAGCGGATGTTATCTAATTTATCTATTTCCCAAACGTCTCCTTCTACCATTCTGGCTGTACAAGAGGAAGGCTCGCCACTTCTTTTGTCATCCTTAGACGAGAAACCTCTTGCACCGACATCACCAAACTCTTTAATCATGACGGATCCTCTCAAACATGTCCTCCTACCTATTAGTTCTTCATCGCCTAAATCTTTTCAGCGACCGGTTGACCTCTTAACACCTATTGATACAGTGCCTCATCTACCCCCTGTATCACACCCACAATGGACCGGAATCACAACCCACCTTTCTTCCATACAAAAGTTCCAATTCACACGTGAGGACTGTCATTCCCCAGAAGATAGAAAGGTCCTATGGGAACGTTTGAGTACGCCATATTCTACTCAAATGCAGATGACCAACCCAGATGCCTCTACCATATACCCAAAGTGTTTACAGAAGCTTAAAATGCCTATGTTCTCATCTTCACCCCCCTCATCTCTACCAAATACCTCATCCACCTCTATTAACCTAACCCAATCTTCCCCTACGCTTGGGACCTCACCAATACCCAGTCTAACACACCCACCTAAGCGGCTTGATTTATCTAAAAATAAAGCCGTTCATCCACTTAGGAGACAGACTCAATCTCCTCAACCTATGTCTCTATTACAACTAAAACCATCGTCGTCACACCTACCTTCCATATTGGGACCTCATCCCTCCACCTTGCATCAATATATCATACCTCCTGCGTTTTCTTTAAAACGACCTACGCCTTCTGCACCCATACAGCGATCCAAGGGTACATCAACACAGTCACCCCGCGTATCCTATCCACCTACTAACCCTAAACAAATTCCATCATCAAAAGATTTGTTTGTTGTCACTCCTATTTCTCCGTGGTTGTTTTCTGATACCACATCATCTGTGGCCTCATCATCTAACCAGCTAAACATAGCTTCTGCGCCAAAGAAGCCACGTTTAGTTAAAACCCATTATCAAAACTCCTTGGCTAAACCACCACCCATACAAACCAACCATACCACGTCATCACCAGAATCTACCCCGTCAATACCCTCATCTTCCTCCGATTTTGACCCACTCAAAGGGTCTTACGCCAAAATCCTTGCTATGTTGGTGGAGAATGCGACCATTTCCCTACCTCCACTTAGACCTTATGATCCATCTAAACCTCGACCTATAGGTTATGATGAGTCTAAAATCTGCGCTTACCACCGCACACCGGGACATGATGTAGAGGGATGCAAAGCTTTGAAAGCCATCCTTCGTCAGTCACCTCTCTCAGATAGAAAGGTTAAGAAAGACAACTTACGAAGGGAGAGACCTTTAGCTTCAATTCCCTCTCCTATACCACCTGTCCCCACCTCACCAAGATCTATCATTATTACAGCCCCACCTCTCGAAGACCATGACCTATCCCTACCGTCTTCCTCCTCTCGTATTCACGAGATCAATATGATTAGTGTTGCTACTCGAGGGCAGAAAAATAATGAGAAAGCGAAAGAAAACACACCTGCGGCATCTCTTTCTCCGTCCACCATCCCGATCGCACCACCACCTAAAGTGGTTATTCGTGGACCCGCCTACCCCGTCTCTAATGGAATTGCCCACCGGACCATGATCAAACAGCTTCACCAATCACCTGTAAAAATGACACTGTATGATCTCATTCAGACTTCTGAATCTCATCGACAAGCTCTCGTTGAAATCCTTCAAGGGATAGAGGTCTTACCTAATGAAACCTTGCCTGTTACTTCCATTCTAACACCCAATCATGTTGCTTCGCTCACCAAACAACCTATCTCCCCGACCACTTCTGTCTCTGTACAGCAAGCCGCTGCTGTCAGTTTCTCCGAAGACGAAATTATCGACTTTGGTGCTGAAGATCCTGACCCTGCTCTTTTCATCTCAGCTTATGTCCGGGACATTCGGGTGCGTCGTGTTATGATCGACGGGGGCGCTAGCCTAAACATCATCTCTTCAAAATCCTTCCAACAAATGAACATCCCTTCTAGCTGCATGTGTGCCAACCCCATCATGTTGCGGTCATTCAATGATGCTATTACTTCTACCTTAGGCACCGTGATCCTTAACATTCGTGTAGGACCACGTACTTTACCCGAACTCTTCTATGTCCTTGAGGGAGAGTTCCAATACAATATGTTGTTAGGCCGCCCTTGGATCCGGGCTATGGGATGCGTTCCCTCCACCTTACATAGATGCATAAAATTTGAGTACGAGGGGAAGTCCTACACCGTAAAAGCTGATCCTCCCCCCTTCAAAACCTGCAATATGTTGTATCGCCCTAATGATGTGCTTGTACCAGTCAAGACACCCATTCATCCAACCCAACCATCCACTTCAACCGCACCTCAACCATCTACCTCAACCGCACCCACGCCTTCAACCAATGAAACCGCCGTCGCAAATACCACTTCCTTTCCCGCAGATAACATCCCAACCTCCGACCCCTTAGTAGATGTTTTTCAATGCCTTACGCTAGGGGAATACCGCCTATATAACGTTAGTTCTTTCCATACCCCACAGGAGTACGGACAGTTACATGTGCATCCTACCTACGACCGTCGCGTGGGGGAGGTAATCCCCTACGGACCACCTCATTGCCGCACCAACCTAACGTATGGGGGTGTCGACGCATCCTCCGTTACCCCTGAACCTCCTTTTGGGGTGGTTCCCTTCCAATCTGATTTTCAATACCTGACAAATCGTCGTTTCGCCCTCACCTTCTTGACTCGCTGTGCTTGGAAAGGCTTTGGTTTTGGTCTTTATGAACAAGGCCGACATACACTCATTCCCGTGACTACACGCAAACACAATGATCGTAGTGGTCTCGGTTTTCCTGAAACACTTACACCGGAGAAACCTCGTGTCAGTTGTATCCTGGAAGATGACGATGTCACCCCTACCAAACCATCATCACCCATTTTGCCATCGTCACCCACAGAGTCGATAGACCCTGAATCTATCCCTCCTAACTTTTTTTTTTCATAAATGCTATCTTCCTAGGTCCTCTCACTTATCAACGCGATAATGAGGACCCATCTTCTCTTCCCCTTCTGTATCCCGACATGATTGAAGAGGATTCACCTTCGATTAATGTTGTTGAGTGCCAGGATGACGACTCCATCCTCACTTACCTTGGTGCAGACGACTCCTATATTCAACGCGCATTACCATCTGAAACTCAAACCATGTTGAATGAGTCTACTATAGAAATTAACATCCACACAGAGGAGGATCCTCACATTGTGAAGATCGGACAATCCCTTAACGCATCAGAACAAGTCACCTTTACTACCTTTCTCCGTACCCGCAACCAAGCTTTCGCTTGGTCCTACGCTGACATGCCAGGAATTGATCCTGACATTGCTGTCCATAACATCACCCTAAACCCCGATTCCAAACCAGTCAAACAAAAACTGAGAAAAATGCATCCACGCATTGCCCTCTTGGTCAAAGAAGAGCTTCAACGACTTCTTTCTGTTTCCTTCATCTTGCCTATTGACTATCCTCAATGGATTTCTAACATTGTACCTGTCACTAAAGCGACGGGGGGACTTCAGATATGCATGGATTTCTGAGATATTAACCTCGCTTGCCCTAAGGATGACTTCCCCCTACCTAGTATTGATCAACTTGTTGATCTCACTGCAGGCCATGAGATGCTCTCTCTCATGGATGGCTTTTCAGGATACAATCAAATTTTGGTAGCCCCGGCCGATCAACATAAAACTGCCTTCATAACTCCTTGGGGAACCTTCTGTTATCGTGTCATGCCGTTTGGCCTTAAGAATGCTGGTGCGACCTATCAGCGGGCTATGACTTACATTTTTCATGACATTATGCACACTATCCTTGAGGATTATGTCGATGATCTTCTTGGCAAATCTAAACATCGCAGTGAACATCTCGATGTTTTAACCATTATTTTCGGTCGCCTGTTACAATATTCGGTTCGGCTTCAACCAAAGAAATGTGTCTTTGGTGTTCTTTCGGGAAAACTTCTTGGCTTTATCGTCTCTTTGCGTGGCTTTGAGGTCGATCCATCTAAAGTCAAAGCTATCCTAGAAATGCCCCCACCCAAAAACCTCAAACAATTGCGTAGTTTGCAAGGTAAACTTCAATCTATCCGGCGTTTCATTTCCCAACTCTCGGATCGATGTCAGCCTTTCCATCACCTTCTTAAAAAGGACATTGCCTTTCAATGGAGCGAAGAGTGTCACCAAGCCTTTGAAGCTCTCAAAGCCTATCTCTTGCAGCCACCCGTGCTTATCCCACCACAGGACGATCGCCCTTTCTACCTTTACCTTTCCGCCACCGACCACGCCGTAGGAGCCATGCTCGCACATCGTGACTCTGAGCATCGAGAACAAGCCGTTTATTATATAAGTCGTACTCTCGTGGATTACGAGACTAGGTATACACATGTAGAAAAACTGTGCCTAGCCCTATCATTCGTAGCCACCAAACTCCGACACTACCTCCTGAATCACAAAACTTTCGTCATCACCAACACGGACCCCATTCATTATATGTATACCAAACCACATCTAAACCAACGCATCGCTCGATGGCTTATGCTCCTTGCTGACCTCGACCTTGAATTTATACACCAGAAGTCAATCAAAGGACAAACCATTGCTGACCAACTCGCGGACGCCCCTTTACCTGGGGAACAATTTACCAATTTTAATTTCCCTGACGAACTCATCGCCACTCTTTCACTCAGGGAAGAGTCGTATCCAATGACCCTCTTCTTCGATGGATCCAAATGCTAGCGCGGCGGAGGGGCCGGTGTTGTTCTCATTCCTCTTGACGCTGAGCCTATGCCTCTTTCATTCCGGCTCGATTTCCCCTGCACTAATAATACAGCGGAATACGAGGCCCTTGTTTTGGGTCTCCAGGTTGCGTTACACTTAGGTGTCAAATCTATTAATATTTTTGGCGACTCTCAATTGGTAGTCAATCAAGTTATGGGCATCTACCAATGTAAAAATGAGGAACTTCAAAAGTACAAACATTACGTGGATTCACTTTTGACCTCATTTACTCGTTATTCTATCCAGACCATTCCCCGCTCCACTAACAAATTTGTACGGATACTATGGCTTGCTTAGCCTCGCAAATTCCTGCCTCACCAACTGACTCTGACATATTCGTCTTGGTCCAACAACTCTTTGCCCCATCTTACTCAGCCCCGATTGTTTGTATGATAAATAATGTGTCTGCTAATTCGCAGGATACCTGGTACCACCAATTTCACGACTACCTTACAACCTCCGTTCTCCCACCTGACCTTACTAGTACTGGAAAACGCACTTTTCTTAAACGTGTTTCTCGTTATGTCGTCATGGGGGGACTCCTTTATAAACGTGGCTTTGATGGCATCCTCCTTCGATGTCTAACCGGCGCGGAGGTCACCTATACCATCCAACAGGTCCATGACGGTATTTGTGGTGGACATTTTAGCGGCCTTGCCGTGGCCAAACGAATCCTTCGCCTAGGTTATTATTGGCCTACTCTCAATAACGACTGCTACGAATATGTTAAGCGTTGTGTTATGTGTCAACAACATGCCAACCTTCAACATACTCCTAGCCATCCGCTACAGGTCGCACGAGATCTTTGGCCTTTCTCACAATGGGGTTTAGACCTTATTGGTGAGATTCACCCGCCCTCTTCGCAACGTCACCGTTGGATAATCACAGCAACAGAATATTACACAAAATGGGTGGAGGCCATTCCACTCATTTCAACCAAAAAAGAAAAAATTGTAGAGTTCGTTAACCATCACATTATCTGTCGTTTTGGTATTCCTCATCGCCTAATAACAGATAATGGTAAATCTTTCAAAAATAAGTTGTTACAAGACCTTTGTGACAACTTTGATATCAAACTTAGTTTCTCATCACCTTACTATCCACAGGCCAATGGTCAGGCTGAATCTTCTAATAAAACCCTAACCAAAATCCTCATGAAAGTTGTCAATGAGTCCGGAAGAAATTGGCATGATCACATCCCCTTTGCCCTTTGGGCTTATCGTACTAGCATTCGTACCTCCACTAATGCCACACCTTTTTCTTTGGTATATGGTACCGAGGCTGTCTTGCCTCTCGAAATACAAATACCTTCCCTCAGAATATCTCTTCAGGATATTCTCACCAACGACGATTTCCGCCAAGAGCGGTTAGCCCAATTGGAGCTTCTTGACGAGCGTCGTCTTACAGCTCTTGATCACCTTCAAATCTATCAAAAACGCATCAAGCGTGCTTATGATAAGCGACTTCATGAGCGTACCTTTAAGGTTGGTGATCTTGTCCTCAAAGAGAATCAACATGTAACCAAACTAGAAAAGAGAAAACGTGGAAAATTTGCTCCCAATTGGATTGGGCCTTACATAATCACTCACACTTATGGATCAGGCACTTATCGTTTAGCTTCGCTTAATGGTAAACCTGAGCCTGAACCCCTTAATGCTTTGCATCTTCGACCATTCTACTGTTGAATTTAGTGTTATATCACTTCTTATCTACCTTGCGCTCGTCCCTTGAGCTCATTTACCACCACATACACTTTGTTTCCTACATCTCAAAATAAAATCAAGCTCACATAGTTTGATTCTCACCTCCCCTTAAAGATGCCTTCCCCTTTTTAGTCTAGTCCATGACTTCAAAGTATTAAAATGACACATTTTTAATTCAACACCTATGGGATTTTCTTGAGTCAAACTTCCTACAAAACTAGATGCTTTACGCCAAACGGACATCTAGCTCTCTAAATTATATATAGACTGCTCCCTCGAAGGACAGCTATATTCCAAACTATTGCTGCTATTATATATAGACTGCTCCCTCGAAGGACAGCTATATGCCAAACTATTGCTACTATTATATAATAGACTGCTCCCTTGAAGGACAGCTATACACAGTCAGCCTTTATCAGGAGCTTCTCGCATTGATCAGCTTCGTGAAGACCTCAAGAATAATAAAATACATATCCCTTGTAGACTTCCCGCATCGATCAGTCTATATTCAGCAAAATAAAAGCCACATTCAAAAGAACTTTTGAGTCATGGACTTGTCTATTTAGGTTAGGTTCTCTTTCATTAGAATACTCACTTTATAACAAGTTCTCTGTGCCTCAACTACATCATCCACCTCACCTCGCCATTTGTTAAAACAACAAAACTCAAGGGACGTGACGTACACCCGATATATTGTGATTATACAACTCTTTTCACCTATTGACTTCTCGTCTATGTACAGTACATAGGGGTTCAAGCTCATTCTACATTATTATGTGGTTTGTTTAGCTCTTTTCACCTACGGAGCACTTTTTTCCTCTTTGACTCAAATCTAGGATTATGTGTTGATCTTAATCAGGACATGGTTCCTTACCACTTGGATAGGCTAACTTTCGCTTCACCTTATACCTACACCAACAACATTCCTTACCAACACCAACAACATTACCCTACCAATATCAATATTTTTACCAACCAACAAAATTGCCTAACCACAACTAAATTGCCTGAATTCACCTCTCCCTGGTCCTAAGGGAGAACTACATCGGTCTGAGGCCCCTCCTTGCTTTGTGCAATGGGCTATGTAGGCAGCACTTCGGAGATATGGTGTCTCCCAAGGTTAGCTCGACCATCCCCTACCATAACCTATCATGTGTTGTAAATATACATAGTTTTGGGTATTTCTATTTGATAACACTCATCTTTATCCTTTTTCAAAACAAAAAAGTCAAAACACAAACATTCTTATTATTATCATAACTCAAATCAACATACATATTCAGTTTTATTTAGACGTTAAACAAATACATCTTCTCTATCATCGACGCGCAGGTCGGCATCCTTATTTACTCTTATACCTCGATAACATTCACTTAGACCCTCACGCCTCATCCCGAACTAGGTGATGATCGTGATCGTCGACGCCTCTCGCCGGGCCTCTCCATCCTCAAAGGTACCACGGCTATTGGTACCGCCCACTGATCTGCCAATCTCTCCTGTAACATGTGAATACGCTCTCTCGCATGGAGGTATCTCGCCTCTAGTCCCTCCGCTTCGTGACTCCGCAACCGCTAACAATCCTCTTGTCTCATTCACCTGCGTTTGGAGCTGATGAACTAAACTCTGCAGACGATCTCTCTCCACTGTAATCATAGCTATGTCAGGATGATCACGTTCACCTCGCAGCTCTGTTACCCACCATAATCTATAGGCCTCTGTCGTTCCTGCATCCATCACCCTGCGATCGGCTGCTATCTCCTCTGGCCCTTCCGGAGGTGTTGGCCGGGGAGGTGAGAATGCTGCCTCCACGTCGATCCTCATATATGGTCTATAAGCCAGGGGTATATCCTGCACAAATCCAAATTGTCGCCGCACACGATCTAGAGGAATCCTCTCATACTCACCTGGCCTGTGCCCCGCGATCCACCTCAATCGCTCTACACCCCTCAACTCCTCAGCTATGTTCTCTGTTACCATATAGTTCCCGTAAGGCCTCCAACAGATATCTGCAATCGTCACCATCTCCCATACCTGCCTATAATACTCAGTGTCACCCGTCACGCCTGGGATCTTGCCTCTTGTTCTGTCTGGACCCATCGTCTGAATCCCAACCTCTGCACTCTGGTCTCTCCTGACTGGATGGGTCGGCCTATTGGTCACACATAAACAATGTGCTCATAGGCCCAACAATGTAATAAAAATGAACAATCCAGTGTTGTCCGGTGATTTCGTCTACAAGCCCATAAACCCCTGTATAGCTCCGCCAAATATGCAGGTGCCCATGCAAAAGTAACGCTCATTTCTATCATTTCCCAAATAACACTCATCAATGCTTTTGGAAATCTTCCACCCTCCGCCCTCGGTAATGCATAATACCCCACCGCTATCATTAATAGCATGGCCAACCTTGTTTCCTCAGGGTGTGTTGCATACATTGTACCATACGTAAATGTTAAACCTCGCTGTGTCAAATCTCGTGCAGCTGAACCAAATACTACTGTTATCGCTGCCCGCCCCGCGCTAGGCAACGCCTGATACACTGTTTTTCCTATCATTGGGAGTCTCAAAATATGGAACACATCTTCCAAAGTCACTGTCATCTCCCCTGTTGGCAGATAGAAGGTATTCCTTTCTGGATTCCATCTCTCAATCAACGCCTGCAACATAGCATGGTTACGTGTGATTCTTGAATAATAGCGGATTCCACTTAACCCCAAACGATTTATCAATGCCCATTCAGCTGGTGTTACATCCGCTCGGATTCGTGACAACAACGCTGGTACAGTATCATTCATCCTTAACCCTGCTTCCGCCTGCATACATCAAAACGACACATAATTATTCAATAAAACAAATCTCCACGGGTTTTTTTCTCAAATTCTGGAAACTCCTACAGTAACCGATATCGGTTATAGATAACTGATACCGGTTTGCTAACCGATACCGGTTATCTCTAAACGATACCGGTCACTGTCAAAAATATACACCCTGCTTAAAAACATACACCTACGATAATTATTTTGCCCGTTTACTCCTATCTATACCTAAAAACATACGTGACCACCCTGCTTACCTACCCCATAGCACTCACCCCATCCTAAACCCTTGCCTATCACCTTTTCTTTCTCATCTTTACCCACTTACACTTCTCTCATCCTATTCACAAAACAAGCAAGAATCAAATTACAACCAAAATGTTTACCTCTTGGGCTGCAGCAGCTTGAGGTGGAACTTGTCTTCCCTCTCATCCCTGCCTGCTGGATGCTTCTCCTCGTTCAGCCATGTTCACCACCCTTTTCAAATTTTCCTTTCTGCTTTCTGAATCTCAGCCCACATTCACTTCATCTGTCTCTTTCCTCCTTATCACTCAAATTCTTTCATGCAATCACATGTATCAGTCGTCAAACAGCGTCGCATTCACGTATTTAACTTGTTGCATGACTCTAAAAATAAGAATGCTCAAAATAAGAACTTCAGTTGCCACCCAATCTTTTCTATTTTTAGAAAAGCTCATATTTGAATAACCGGTATCGGTTAGCTAACCGATATCGGTTTATTTCCTACCGACATCGGTTATCTAACCGATATCGGTCACATACATACCTTTTTTTACACATAGTTCTTTTCTTTATTTTCTACCTAATTTTTGTGGCGCCCGTCCCTTTTTCCTGCATAACCAACACCATTATCTATAATTTTTCATCAAATCCATATCTCATCACAATTTCATCAACATCATCTATCTATATTACAAAAACAAACAAGCCATCAACAAACGATATCAAAAACCATCAATCTATACACCATTTGGATCCAACTCAGCAGCTACATACATTCAATTTCACAAACCAGCGACAAAACACATACAACATTTCATAACACAACATGTCAATTAAACTCATCATATCCCTATATACATACATCCCATCAACAAAAGACATCAACACCATCAATATATAAACCATGTGGATCAAACTCATCATACATTAAATATCACAAACCATTGACAAAACACTTAAAACATTTTAAACACAACATGTGGGTCAAAATCATCATATCTATATATCAAAAGTTTCAAATATACAATGTGCCCTGCATAGGGGCCTCTGTGATCTCATAATAATACAAAGCCGGCATGCAGGCCACAATAACTGTCAATAATCTCGACTCGGCTCGCAGGCCGGTCTCTCATATCAAAAATATACTCGGCTCGTAGGCCGGTATCAACTGTACAACCCGTACTCGGCTCGCAGGCCGGTATATACAATAAATGAATAAATGAATGAATACATCATATGTAGGCATGCAGGCCTCTATAAACATAACTGGTTCGTAGACCGGTGCCCATATCCACTGTACAAACACAAACTATCTCCTCTGCAGGGATCCCTCAGCTCTCCCCACCGCCCTCCGCCTGTCTCCCTGCTGGTCCCTGTGCTGCCTCTCGCCTCCTCCCTGTAACGGACCCACCGGCTGTGGCTGCACCCCCCTGGGATCTCTGGCTACGCGAGGTCTCAGCTCTGTGTGCCGCATATGGCTGATAGTCAGCCCCGGTACCATCAAGAACATCCTGATAATACCGGGCCTCCGCTCTCGCCTCCATATAGCGGGCCCGTGCCACCATCGCTGCTGGGACTGGTCCCCCGACTCCTAATAATAGTGCCCCCTGTGCCGGTGCCTGTGGCTGTACGGGTACCTGTGCTGGTGCCGCTGGTGGTGCTGCTGGTGGTGCCTGTGGTGGTGCTACTAGTGGTGCCTGTGGTGGGGCCTGTGGCTGTACCTGTGCCTGGGCTAGCTGACCCCTGTAAGACACCTATCTGTGCCTGTGCAGCAGCAAGCTGCCCCTGTAATAACTGTACCTGGCCCCTGAGCTGGTCCCTCTCTGCTATCACCACCGCCAAGTCTGGCTATGCGGGCTGTGCTCTCCTCGCGGCTCTCTCTCCTGCCCACCATACCAAAAATGATCCCGTGCAGCCGGCGTCGTCCACGGTATCATCTGCAGGCCTCTCGGCTACCCAATCTAGGTCCACGGGCTATGGTACAGGTAGTGGGGCCTCTACATCATCCCTCCGGTACTGAGGGAAGGGAGGTGGCTCATCCTGTCGTAGCCCCATCTGCCGTCGTACCCTCTCCAGGGGTATCTGCTCATGCTCTCCTGGCCTCCGTCCCGCTATCCAGAATGTATACTGGATCCACCGCAACTGTGATCGGGCTCCTCCGCGGGGCTGATGACCTCTGTAAGGCCTCCATACAATATCCAGGGCAGTCACGCCCTCTAATACATGCCGGTAATACGCTACATCCCGTCCGGCGAGAACTGCTCGTGGCTGGCCCATGACCCCCAGCCACCTCTGAAAGCCATATCTATAAATCACCTGTGGCCTTGGCTGCTGGGGCAGCCCTACTGGTCGAATGCATATGATATGCTCATATGCCCAGCAGTGTAACAAAAACGTAGAGCAAATCCTGAATCGCCTCATCCGGCGGTAGCCCCACAGCTCTCGGTATAACTACACCAGGTATACTGGTGCCCAAGCATAACATGTATGCTCCTCAACCATCTCGTGTAATACCCCCATCAGCGCCTGTGGAAAGCGGCCTCCCTCTGAGTCCGGGAGGGCGAAGCATGTAATGCCGATCATCATCAACACGGCAAGCCGTGTCTCATGTCGGTGGGCACGATACATATCCCCATAGGCGATGCTTGCGCTGTGATAAGTCAATAGCGCGGCTGCATCCCCGAATACCTGTAAGATGTTGTCCATGGCTGTCTCTGCATCCACCTGGAAGACTGCCTCTCCATCGATCGGTAATCTAAGGATGCGATATACATCCTCCAATGTAATGGTCATCTCTCCAGTCGGGAGATGGAACACATTGGTCACCGGATCCCATCTCTCGATGAGGGCGACCATAAGACTGTGATCCCTCTCTATCACCCTATAACGCTGGACTCCGCCGAGTCCCACCTCGCGCATGATGGCCCACTACACTGCGGACACGTGTGGCCGCATCCGTCTCAACAACGGGGGCATCCTATCCCGCATCGTCAGCTGCTGACGTGCCTGCAAAACCAACTCACTGCATTAGCCCTACTCTTTATCACAACAACTCCTTTAACCTTCTATACCCCCTTTTAACAACCCGACCACACAACCACCCCATTTCCCCCCCCCCCCCCCCCCCCACCCACCAACCAACCTTCCTATCAACCTCTACCCCTTCCCTCTTCACCCCAATAACCATAACTCCCAAACAATAACCAAAACACCCAAATAACAACAACCACAACAAAACCAAGCAACAAAATAGAAAATCCTAACTAGGGACCGGTACCGGTCACCCATGACCGACACCGGTCCCCTCTCCACCGACGCCGGTCGACGTACGACCGACACCGGTCAACCACAAAACCACCCTGCCCCAAAACTTCTTGACCGATGCCGGTCGCTTAGTGACCGGCATCGGTCACTGAAAAATTGCCGAGCCAAACCCGACGCGGCCCCCCAAATCCATTTTTTCCCTATTTCTCTCTATTTACCCACCCTAACACCCTAAAAACCTACCCACCCTACCGCCTTGACCTATTTAACCCATCTATCCTCTTCATTTTTCAAATAACTTCAATTTATTCATTATTTTATCAAAACATGGATTCCTACCCAAACCCCCAAATATAGCTTAACAACATCAAATTCACACAATGAAGGGTTTTGAACCTACCGGTACGACGACACGTCATCGTGGTGGGATAGGTGGTGGTGGTCCAGCTGGTCTAGCACCTCCAGCTCCTCCTGGCTGTGCCATGGCTCTCAAACTCCTCTGTTGGGTCCTCCACCAATAAAATGCTGCCTCCTCCTCGCTAGGGCCTACCAATCACTCACTTCTCCACTCAAATAGTGCCACCTCAGCCGAAAAACTCAACAATCTTGCCAAAAGACCTCAGACAACTAAAATTGGTTTTCAAATTGACAATATGACAATGACAGGCCGTATTTTTTCTTTTTATAGGTTTTCGACCTATAACCGATACCGGTTATATTGTGCCCTAAGGAACCGGTATCGGTCACCTAACCGATATCGGTCATAGACAATCGATATCGGTTTTATCCCACCTCTTCCCCAATTTCTGCCCTTATTTACTAATCGCCCTTTCTCACAACATCACCTATATCCACCTTGGCTGAAAACCCTTTGTTAACTTCATTGGCCCGACCCAAGGCCGCAACCAACCAATTTGGCCTGACCCAAGGCCGCAACCAACCCATTTGGCCTGACCCAAGGCCGCAACCATCCATTTGGCCCGACCCAAGGCCGCAACCAACCCATTTGGCCCGACCCAAGGCCGCACCCAACCATTTGGCCCAACCCAAGGCCGCAACCATCCATTTGGCTCGACCCAAGGCTGCAACCAACCCATTTGGCCCAACCCATTTGGCCCAACCCAAGGCCACACCCAGCCATTTGGCCCGACCCAAGGCCGCAACCATCCATTTGGCCCGACCCAAGGCTGCAACCAACCCATTTGGCCTGACCCAAGGCCGCACCCAACCATTTGGCCCGACCCAAGGCCGCACCAATTAAATACCTCGCCCAACATCAACAAAATACAATTTTATCCACCCATCCTGTAGCTCTTTGTTCAATCGAGCTCACCTGTTCATGTTTTAGCATGATTAGGGTCCTTGACTTGATCAGTCGACCAACTTTTCCTAGACCAAGACCGTGTCGTTTATCTCAACCAAACCAACCATTTGGTACTGCCGAACATGCCTAAACGTTCCTGTACCTTACCCGTTATATCCCCTGGAGCTACTTCCTATGCCTTGGATACCAGGATTATATCACCCTTGTTTGGATAAACTATCGACCTTTGCCTATGAATTGCTTGTTTGCTCTTCAAAATCATGTACCCTGGTCGCACTACTGCATTTCAACGTGCGTCTGCTTCCTTGGACCTACCCCACCATCTTACCATCATCTCAACACCATTTCCCTTTATCAACCCTATCCCTGATTTCACGCTACCTCAATCTGTGATAGATTTGAGGGGGATTACCTATACCCTTAACAGGGGTAACCACTTCTTATTATTGTCCGTGCAGCTTTAACAAAGACAAGCTACACGACAACAAGGGGCTAATGTAGACACCAAATTTGTGTCTTACGACCCCCTGTGCCCCACATCTCATTTCACAACCTAACCTCATCACCTAAACCTTACACAATTATTTATTAATTACCTTATAATTAATAAATCCACATCGCCATACCTGCCACCTCATTTCGCCACCTCATCATGACCTAGTCTTAACCCTAAATTAACCTAATTAAGACCTATAACTTGGTCCACATCTCCACCCATGACTAATTACTCCTCATCCGCACCTAAAACCAGCCTCATAATGACTTGACCAAGCCCGCAACTAATCCCTCAGGAGAAAAAGAGGAAAAGCTGGCTATTTTACTAAAAATAGCCTGCTTTGACCTGACTGATACCGGTTCCTACTCGACCACCGTCGGTTACGTAACCGCCATCGGTTCCCTGTAAATGACCACTCCCAACCAAAAACAAGGGGTGGGATTTTAGTGGATCCGAAGGAGAAATCATTGGAAGAATCCAAAATTTTTACTTGGCTGAACAGAGACAAGTGAAAGAAAGAAGAAGAGTTTGCAGAGAAGGACATCAAGCCCAAAAACTGCAACTGAGTAACCAGAGCCTTGTGACACTCATCCGAGTATCAGGAGAAGAGATAGCTCATCTTGGATTGTCAGATCATCCTACTTGAGCCTTGTCTTCATCATCACAGTCCCAGAACCTGCATTTTCCATCAGGAACTAGTAAGTAAGTCTTATACGTTCTTTTAATAACATTTCTTGAACTTCTGAATCACAGCCATCATAAGTCTATTCCTAGATCTACTACCCAGCAACACACTACATCTAACTGTCATTCCTCCACCCTTACATTACCCCAAGAACACCCCCCATATTCTCTGAGTCCTTCTCATCACCCCATTACCTAATCCCACCCATTCATCAGCCTTATAAAAACAACACACCCACCTTACAACCAACCTTCACCAAAAGCCCCTAAAACATTGCCCCTACCGATATCGGTTAGCACCAACCGGTACCGGTTACAGTGACCGGCATCGGTCACCTTGATTCTAAACCAAGACCAGCCCTTTCTCTATTGTTCTAACAAGGTAAACAAATTGTAATTGGACAATAGCTTATTTGTTAGAATTTGTGTTAATTCATATTAGCAGGGGAACTGACCACCTTCGAAAGGAAGTTTTATATTTCCTGGGCCCAAGGCAGTTCCCTCATTTATTGTCTAATTAAAATCTGGTGGTCTTGTATTCTTACTTACAGGTAGTCCTTCCCAGACAAAAGGGAGTTCTTCGCAGTCGATTTGATCTTTCTCTACGGTACACGCACACCCTCTCGACATTCAACAGGTATTCCTCCTAGCCCTAACCCTTATCTGTTTCTTAAAGGAATGAAAGGATAGAAGCAACTCTATTCCCAAAAGTTGAAACATTCCGTGCGAAACACACATACCCCTTTTTTTCTTGCATTTTGGTCTTTAGTTATAGGATAGCCGCCCTGCCTGGGTGGCAATCCCGTGACCACTACCCAAGACAGGGTGGCAGTCCTGTAAGCATCGACATGTGTAGGGCCCACACTTTTTAGAACCTTTTGGCACACTCAACAATGTGAAAAATCAAGTTGCGCTTATAAATCTCAACTGCTTCTACTTTGTTTAGAGTTTCCAGCCACTTTGTAATAGTAATTCTCCATTTTAAATAATAGAGGAGTTCGATTTGAACTTGTCTTCTAGTAATTAAAAATGCTATAAATAGCATGCTTGCACTTGAGAAAAGAAGAGGGATAAAAGCTTAGGATCTAGAGAGAATATTTTGATCAGAAAATTTATTTTCTTATCTCTTCCAGGTTTATTCATGAAACGCTTCATTATTACCTACTGCATAGAACAATCTCACTAGCATGGACTAGAACCTTGAACATTTAGTTATGCCTCACTGTATACCTACAACAATCCTGCTATAAATTGCATAGGCCAAGCTCAGTTCACTTGTGCCATCCCTCTCCTACTTGTACTTTTTGTGTTTCTCCAAAGCTGTTATTGCCCATTGTTTGAGTACATGCTACTTGTCATTTCTGATTTATCATTTCTGTAATGATCTTGCTAGGAATTACATAGGCCAAGCTCAGTTCACTTGTGCCATCCCTATCCTGCTTGTACTTTGTGCCATTTTACCTTCAAATTACCATTGTCCCAGTGCCTTCTCTTACTGATGCTCTTATACTCCTACTCTTTCTAGATTCATGTGAACACACAAGAACGAAGAGATCACACCAAGGGGACAAGCTATAACACAACTGGATTTTCCTCTGCTCTGTAAAATCAAGGTTTAAATCATCAAATTTATTATCAAATAAAGTAGTGAATAATTTTATTTTAGTTAAGCTCGCTTTCAATATTTCCAGGGAAGCTATGGGGAATTATAGTTTCCTAGAAGTTATGATTTATTCCTCACTTCTGAGGTAAGATTGAAGGTTTTCAATTAAGTTAATTAGCTATTTTTCATCTAGATTCACACATTTGCACAGGTGAATAACCACACCAGGTTATTTTTCTTGTTTAGTTTTAGTATAAAAATATTTTAATTGTTGCTTGTAATTATAATGTTCCAATCTTGTGTTTTGTTTAGATTAGTTTCCCTTTCAGCAGTAGTATAAATTGTTATTTTCAATATAAGTTAATTTGGAGACTTCAAAACTAGATTAACACTTAGATCCTAGTTAGGAGGACAAACCATAGGGAATTTATGCTGCTCGTTTATAGCCTCTAAATCACCCATTTTTTAATTCAGTTACCAGGAGATCACACTACCATATCTTAGTCATTGATCCTCCTATAGTTAGCTCTAATAAAGTTACCTGTCGATTCTCATCCTCACTTCTAGATTTTCTATCATAGAAAATTGACCATAATCACCGCTATGGCTATCATCTAAGTCACCCGCATTTCAAACTACTGGCTGTCTCAGCATCACCTCGAGAGTTCAGGTATGGGGAAGGTCACTTTACGATTATAATCCTCGCTTTTTAATTTTCTATCATACAAAATTGGTTAACCCAGCGTGAAAGGAACAATTTCTCCTTTTTCATTTCCATTTTTTCCATCCATCTTCGCTTGTTCCCGTTATTATGTGGGTATTTATATACCCCCCAAATATGTCGGGATACGACGCATATGGTAGAACTCTCTCAGGTCTCGAAGCATATTATAGTCAAACAAGGAGACAATAGTCACCCTCATTTTCTGCATGGGCTGACAAATACTGAAGAAACTACTTGTCATCACAAACTCCTCCTCGAATAACTAGCTCTAGTTCTTCATTCATTCATTCCAAATTGAGGAGCTAGACCAACTCACACAAACACAAAAACCAGAGCCTTCAGACTCTAACAATATGACATTTACTGGAGAATCCATTTCATCTCCTCAGGTTTCATCTAGACCAAAAATCAGTAGGCAGTTAGATCCACTCCCATTCTTGGATGAGGAGTACTTAGCATGATATGCTAGAAGCAAGCAGCACTTCTAAAACATGTACCCACCTATAGGAAGTTTGTAAACACAACCTGACACCCTATTTTAGGAAAACACCCCCATTACTCCACCTATGGAGAATACTCTTGGTGAGGTTTGGTAGAGTAATGAACAATTCATAGCAGGATATCATACCCCTTGACAACCTCAAGGGGTACAAAAACAACCATCAAGGCATAATATTGTTTCATCTCTAATCAAGGTCATCTCAGCTCTAGTTGAGAGGGTTAGAGGACTAGAACTTGCTTAAGCAAATCAAGCTTCACACTCGGGGAAAGCAAGAACTCCCAACCCTCTGCATCATCCTAGTCAGGTTGACCTCCTCATAGGAACAAGCACGTTAGGCATGCCTCCTCAACATTCGTATAGCTATCCATAGTAAACACCAACTAGAACCACATTTTCAAATGTTGCTCCAGTTGAAAGTATGATACCTCCCATTTTAGTACCAAATAACCCATATCAAAGCAATGCTCCTCCCTACTTAAACATTTATTCAAAATCACCACTGGGAGATATGTTCACTTCTCCTAGGATGTTCACTCAACCATAGGGTTTTCCTTATGCCCCTGCAAATACATATGTTATGTTATATCAACAGCCCATTCCACCTCCACTCCCTCAACAAGCACCATCTATGGTTGAAATCTATGTGGTAGGGACTTACTTAGAATATTTAAAAGATCCTTTATATTTCACCGTATGAAGCATCATGCTTCCAAGACCTCTTCCTGATTTTCCTAAATTCAAGGGGGGGGGGGGGGGATCCAAATGCACATATCAAGGCCTATGCCACATCCATTCAAGAACTTCTCCCTTAGGATGCAGTTGTTGCTAAAATCTTCCCTAAAACCTTAGAAGGTATTTCCCTTGATTGGTATTATAGAATACATGAAGCCTCGATACACTCATTCAATCAACTTGTGTTAGAATTCATCAAAACTTTTGACATGAACAAACTATTAAGAATAGGGATTAGGGAATTCTTACACATTAAACAAGAGCACAATGAATTTGCTGCCCATTTCATTCAAATATGGCATATAGTCCTTTACTCTTCAGCAAGTGCTCCAAACTTGGATTAGATGGAACTATGTGACTTATTCCTTCATTCGCTCAGCAGAGAGATAAAGGAAGAAGTCTAGAAGTTCCCACTAAGAACTTATGATGAAGCACTTAAGAGTACTCTCCAAATAGATCGAGCGGCAATAGATAGTGGTCATAAGACATATGGAACGAACGGGAGATTAATTGCTCCCAATCAAAACACTATGACTTATCCCAACATTAGAAACACTAATCAAGGACCCAAGATCCTTAACAAAAACCATGGGGTTAAAATAGATGGAGTCACTGATCAAGCCAAAAGACCAAATGTTGTCAACACCCCGAAACCTACTAACAATCAACACAATAATAACTTTACCCCAGTGATCAATATGGTGGATTTTAATCTTCCTCAACAAATACAACTACAACAACAACAACAAAAAATCTAGTTGCAAGGCCTTTCCCAAGTCCCAAATGGATATCAAAACCAAAACCAAAGGCAACAACCTCAAAATTACAACTATAACAATCAACAGCCAAATTAGAACTTTGGGCCACAGCAGGATTCAAACCAATGACCACGGAATTATAATCCCAATCTATACTGTGGATTCCACAAAATATGAGGTCTTGATACTAGGACTTGCCACAATTACAATAAATTCTTTGAGCGTTTACCAGAAGATCAAAGAAAACTCTTTATAGATATGTTTCTAGCAAATTCCATACCAACCACACCAAATACCTACATAGGATCAGTTTCCCCTCAAAATGCACCTCTCAAAATTTTCAATGATCCTCTCCCAAATCATTCTAAAAATGGGTTAGATCCAAATGGAACAAACAAAGGTGTCATAATAGGGAATAACAATCATGAAGCTTTGACTTCATCAAAGCCAACAGTCGCACCCTAATTAGGAACTCGACCACAAGCCAAGATAGTTGAACTGGTAGAATTAGACACCGAGTTACAAGTAGAAACTATAACAAGAACATAGGACCACTCTTCTAAATCAGTTCCAACCTATTCATTAATACCAGACAGTGCTCAAAAAACACTAGTAAAACCGGTAGGCACCTATGATTTGATTAATGACTTAACAAAGACCTTCTCCCACATTTCCTTTTTAGATTTGTTGAAGAACTCTCCCACTCATAGAGCTGCTCTCTTAGAAGCATTAGGTCTCATTCATCTCGTAAACATCACCCCTCCCCCTAAAACACAAGTAAACCATGTATGCTTTGATGTCTACCCTCCGAGGAAGCCAGATAGGGATACTGATTTTATATTTAACATAAGTAAAATGCAAATGAACGCTGAAATTTCATGTAGAGGTGATCCACCCTTACATTTGCAAGTTTGGATTTATAACAACTATGTTAAGTGTGTAATGATTGATGATGGTGTAGAAATTAACATAGTCCCCTTCACTTTTATTCAAAAGCTAGGATATGGAGAAATGAATTGTTCTTCGACATGAAACACACTAAGGGGATATTATAGCCTCAAGGCAACTTCAATTAGGACTATAGTGCTACCATTCACTCTAGGACCCAAAAAAAACCTCACTGAATTTTATATTATAGATCAGGAAACCAACTATAATATGATTCTCGGTTGCCCATGGATACATCACATGAAGGCAATCCCTTCCACGTTATTCCAAGAAGTAAGATTTTTGCACCTAGGAAAGGTCTTCATCACTCAAGGGGGTCCTAAACCCTTCGATATACACTTAGAAAATCTCAAGAAGAAGAAAGGATTACATACAGAGAATGAGCTTCCCACGAATCAATTGAACAAACCACCTCCAACAAAAGAGTTAGTCTCGGTCACCCCAGACAGTCTAGAGGTTGAAGTTGTTGACCCAAAAACATTTGAGGTGGCAAAGACAAATAAAGGTAAATCAATATATGTGGAAACAGTGTACACTAAAACCACAGTAGGAATTATAAAACTCTTGGAGAATGACGAGCCGATCTTCCTCCCATTTGAACCACAGGGAATGGGTAGTCTTCTCGGTATAGCATCTCTTCCCTCTGAAAACCTAGGTCTAGCTATGAACATGATAGAATTAACAAACGAAGAAGGGAAATTTGAAATTGAAATGATGTACATCAAAACCATCTCTAGGAATTTCTCTATTCTAAACCTTGGTTTCAACCCATGTACGTCTAAAACTAATTTTTCCATATCCATAGGGAAAGGCCTCATCATTAAACAAGAGTTACAAGTAACCACAATGCTCTACATAGGAGATAAGGCTAGGCAGTAAAATCATGCTCACCCACACAACATCTCTCAAAAATGTGAAAAAGAGGCACGTGAATGTCTCTTTTAGAAAAAATGATTTTAATAATTGGACATATATACTTCTGGGAAAGGGTTGTAATTTCAAACCCAGAATGGTAGGCCCTCGTCAAGAGAATGAAAATTTTGAGGATAATGGTTCTCCACTGTGTACTTTTAGGGGTGAATAATTTGATATTCGTCAAAAAAATTCATCTTAGGCATCATGGCATATAATTCCACCTGCATTTTTATATGTACATGGTTGCAGTTACATTGCATTAGCCATTTAGTTAGTTCATTTTGTTCACTCATTTCATAAATTTTTTGGTTAAGGAACTTATTCTTAAGAAATTTATTACAAGCTTCTAAAAATATTGGCAAAGCATTTAAATCATGTCTCTTCAATTTTCATAATATCATCAAATGATTTCAAAATCATCTCATTAATTCGACAGACAAAATCTTGACAAAAACCATACCAAGGCCTGCATACTTGGTCATACTCATTTTCTTCTACTAGGTTAAGTTGTTCTTACCTACGGTCTATTCTAGAAACTTCGTGGTGTCACGTCTATCCCTCTTACATCTCTTTAAGAGAAGGATACTCTAAAATCACATATCAGAAATGTCAAAGTAAAATTGAATCAAAAATACTAAACAAATAGAATATTTTATTTTACACA
Source organism: Taxus chinensis (assembly GCA_019776745.2). Taxonomy (NCBI): domain Eukaryota; kingdom Viridiplantae; phylum Streptophyta; class Pinopsida; order Cupressales; family Taxaceae; genus Taxus; species Taxus chinensis. The sequence goes on from CM034153.1 coordinate 232,988,400, forward strand.
CTTCTTTGCCCTACCAACCTTCAGTGATGGGCCTGCATCTCTTACTAGTGGTGCGAGATTGAGAAAGGAAAGAAGTTCCCTTACTTGCCTGTGTCATGTCTTCGGTGATGAGCCCATACTTCTTACTAGTAGCATAGGGCATGGCATAGCGGGTCTATTCATGCAAATGAATGAATCTTAGTGTTTTAATATTCAAAACAAAGTGTATTGTGAAAAGTGAAATTAAACATCCAAATTCTAAAGAGATCAAATCCTCAAAACCATATTTTGTTAAACAAGTTTCCGTTTATGGATCTAAGTCTATATAAACTTGTAGACACCTAAAATTGGTTACCCAATTTAGTGTCCCCCACTTGTGTTTGCCTTCTTGGGTAACCTGGAGCACATTTATATCACCACTTCTTCCTTAGGGTATTATTTAATATTTGATTTAAACATCTATCCTAAGTTTATTTCACCCCATTATGTTTTACCCATAGATAATTAAATATTAACTATTTAATTACACTTTTTACATATATCTTAACCGCTTATCTACCCCATATCAATTACTAACCTCCCATATCAATTTTATCCATCTATCCCCCCTATTTCTCCTCCCCCCAAACCATGCAGTGGGATATTTCCCATATTTAAGTCAGAGGGATCACTTGCATCCTTCCAAAAATCACGCTTTTTGGCCATTTCAGAAGTTTGTTCCCTGATCGGTGCCGAATGGTACTCAGTCGACGCCGATTTTTTGGAGCGGCACCGATTACATCTCGGTCAGCGCCGATTGAAAAATACAGGGCCAAAATTCAGTTCTGGTTAGACAGAAAGAACAACAGAGAGTTTTGAATATCAAGCCTACGCATTATCTATCGAGTGAAAGCTAACTCCATCCAAATCAATACCTGAGAGGAGTATCGTTACTTTGATCCTACCACATCGACATCACAAGCCACCACTGATTTCTTGGGGACTTTGCTCCTGTGTCTAGCAAAGGTGGAGCTTTGTTAGCATCCCAAAGGCTCCTGTAGATCCAGCAGACATTGGTGATCTAGCTTTCACTGTCCATTTCTCAGTCTTCCTACAATTTTCCCCTAGTCAATGCCGACCATCCCCAGTCGACACCGATTCTCTCTAGTCGACGCTGACCTATCTCAGTTGAAGCCAATTTTCCTAATCGATGCTGATCTACCTACATACAAGTAAAAGAATTCAAGGAACACAAATCCAGCATTGTTTTCACACTTTCCCATTTTCTATTGGTTTATGTCTCCTGTTTACATTTTGTCTATCATTTTTAATCAAAAAATATAGACATTTACTTACATCTTTTATCATGTATGCTTCTTTCTTTAATTGAAAATGTGGACTGACATCCGCTGAGGGAGCTTATCGCCTCCTGGACCCACTTTTCGGGTAGTCCACCCAAATATATTTTAACGTTGTCTTTTTCTGTCAAGTATCTGTGTCTCATAGGTTTCTCATATCTACTTTGTAGGATTGCTCGTGTGCACCCGTCTTGTCTACATCAGCTTTCTTTTCCATCTACATCTTCAGATCTTATCTTATCTATCAGGTATTGATTTCATTTGAGTTTTTCAGGGTTTTTGTGTTTATTTTGGTACATTAACTTGGACAGGTAACAAACGCGGAAATTATTGATCTACATTCTGGCACACCTGGTGGGACCTAACCAAATTCCCTTATTGGTAAGTTCATTTCTTTTTCAGTTTTGAGCTTTTGTTCTGTTTCTTCACTGCTTTTCATCAGTTCTCCTTAAGCATTTCCTTCCTTCATTTTGGTCTTGCTTCTTTCACTTATAATTTGCAAAGTTAAAGTTTCTTCTTTCTAGCAAAACTAAATTCCAATTCCTATTTCGAAGATCAATAAATCTTTCATTTGATTTCAAAATTGCATTTTTTTGATTGGTCTCTTTTTGCAAAATTGTTATTCTCTTAAAAAATTTCTAGTTCCTTAAATAGAAATTTTCATTCTACAATTATCTGGATATATCTTTCTGGATTTGTTGTGTGTTTTCTTAACCTTTTCTTGCAAAGCACTTTGCTTGTTTGTGGGATTGTTTGAGGGGAAGATCTCAACAACGTGCTTTTTGAAGTCCACACACCTTAAAGAGCTAAATCTAGAGGTATTTCTCTTTTACAGTGTTTTCTCCTTTTTAAGGACTTAAAGAGAACTTGTTTGTTTTTTTCTATCACATTCAAACATTTTGATTTTTGTGCTTGAAAAGAATTTAATCGCATTTGGGAAAGAATTTGTTTGACTTGTCTTCATTGAAATCCAACACTTCATTCTTAGTGCTTAAAAAGAACTTTTCCTTTGTCATTTCTGTTGTATGTTATTCATCTAGTTTTCTAAAATAGGCTGAAAAAATTGATCAAAATCAGTAGTGACACTATTTGATTTTTATTTTTCACCCTTGCACACAAAGCCAAAATCACTAGGTATAAAGCATCTAAACAAAAATTCCTCCCCTAGCCTCGCCTACTTGCAAGTGACATCCAAGAGGAAGAGCCTACACGGTACTCGGGCCGTACTATAAATTCATGGAAGTTCTAGTATATATTGGTAAAGCACCCGAATCCCTTATCGCAGTGGTGTGTGAAGTGCAGGGGTAGGCCCCTATATCAAGCCACGTACTAGTCTTTTACTGAAGTGCCTTCGGGACTCCTCACCAAAAAATTCCCCAAACCATCCTTAGTTTGGCTATCTAAGTAGTTCCGGTTCTAAAAAGTCTTCCCCAATATTTTCTTTCTTAAAAGTAGGAAAATTTAAAAGAGATAATCACCTATGTTGCTTGAGTTATCTGTGCATTAGTTAGGTCAATCTTCTTTTTCTATATTTCTACTTGTTTATGAAGGTCATAACTTGGTTACAATCTAGAAAAATGGCTCAACTGGCCCCTTCTTCCTCCGAGATCACCACTAATGTGGATGTTTCGGCACCCCCCAGGTCTTCCTCGGGACCGCTGTTAGTTCCCCATCTTGGTCATATAATCCTTTCTATTAGCCTAAAGCAATCCCATCATGTCCAGCTTCCCCCAATCCTTCAGAGGTATCATTTTCTTCTGATATAGAGTATGGTCCTCGTGGGGATCCTGAATTTCAGGCACTCCTTGATTGCAATTTGGTAGCCCTTATGGACTATCTAGTACATAAGTCTGTTCGAATATCTGATCAGGGACCACCAATCTAGCAAGTTTATGATTATCCTCGTGAACCATCCCAGGCTTTTATAGAACAGTTAGCATACTTTTTCTTGCCTCGAACCACAGAAGAGGGTAGCACACCTGTGCCTCCTTTTTCTCTTCCACTGACCATGTAGACTGGTTCTCAATTAGTCCTGCCTATTCCTAGTGTCACGGCTACCTCGGCTACTCCACAACCTACTTCTGAGAAGTCCTCTTCTTTAGCTATAATGGGCGCATCTGCGCACCCACAGGTTGTTGTTAATTCTTTTATATCATATATTGCATCCCAAGGTCAGTACCTCTTTATGAATCAACCCCATTATACGAGTCAGTTGGTTCCTGCTTCTCATCCTCCAGTTGGTCTTTCTTCCAATGCTCCAGTGACAATGTCCTTTACCCATCCTCTAGTGTCAGCACCCTTAATAACCAATCTGGCAGTTAAAATCCTCATTCAGACTTTGTTCCCCACTATGGCCAATCAAATCAACACCTATATTCCTCGATCCATTCCAATTCAGTCGACAAGTGTAGGAGCCTACCAATCACAGGCTTTGTCTTTCATCCAACCACCTTTTTCTCAACCACTTATCATTTCATAGCCTATTCATATGTAGATTCCTTCACAACAAATACCTCACCAGGAATCACCTAGAATGCCTGGTTATTCCTCTTATCATCCTATTCATCAGCCGATGAATCCCCCGTTAACGCCCCAAAAAAATCCACCATTCACTTCTTATACAGGACATACTAACATACCTCCTCCTCAATCTGATGTTGTCCAAGTTCTTTTCAAGAAAATCATAGACCTAGAAGCCTCCACCAAAGGGGCTCGCCCTTCATTCTCTTTTAAAGAAGTGTGTAATGAACCCATTCATCCATCAGTGGCTTTTAAGCCTTATCCTTCCTAATGGTAACTTCCTAAGTTCTCAAAATTTCATAGTCAAGAGGATCCTCAATAGCATCTGCGAGCATTCAAACACACTTGCTACCTGATAGTCCAGGATCAGGAGCTTATGCTCTGTACTTTCCCTATGTCTCTAGCGGGCCTACTTTAGACTGGTACAATAACATTCCCCAACATTCCCTATTTTCTTTCTCTCAATTAGTCCAGATGTTTGTTGAAAACTTTTCAATAAACATCACACATAATATCTCGATTACAGATCTTTACAACATTCACCAATTCGATGACGAGTCTATTACAGACTTTGTCACTCGTTGGAGAGGGATAATAAATTAATTATCTTTCTCCCTCCCTCAATCTCAACATATCGAGTTGTTTACTCAATCTTGCGTTAATCATATTTCTTCCACTTTAAGGATTGAAACCTTTCATACATTTGAGGAAGCCTTTACGATGGCATGTAAGCTCGAGTCCCATGCCATTGAACAAGGGAAGTTAAAACTTCACTCTAAATCTAAACCAGATTTTTCTCAGTTTACAAAAACAAACCCTTCTGCTTCTAACAAAGACAAGAATCAGGGTCTACCACTGCTATTGTATTAAAAATATCATGAGCCAACAACACTTCTAATCAAACACCACAGAGAGACTCCTCATCTTCTCAAAAAGGATCATTGTCAACTCGATCTTTCACTTCGTTGGGGGAATCATATGCGTCCATCTTAGAAAAAAAGTTGGAAGTTCACATGATAAAACTTCCCCCCATTAGAAATTTTGATGAAAGCCAAGAACGACCATTATGGTATAGGGAAAATGACTTCTATCATTATCATAGAACCAAAGGCCATGACATTAAACGATGTCAGACCTTCAAGAATCTTGTCTAGAAATTCATTGATAAGGGCGAGCTCATTTTGGATAGCCCAAATGCTCCTCCAAATCAGGCATTTGATGTTTTTAAACAACCTTTTCCCTATCATTCCCTGAACAATGATGCTTCAGAGTCTCAAAAATGAAACAATCATACTATCAGCTTCATTTCTACTGAAGAATTTTCTTCTAAACCTAAGCCATCTGCAAACACACTGACCAAATCAGAACCTCCTTTCGCTCTGCTAATCGCTGGGATTCCACCATCTTCAAATAGTCCGTCTTTGAATATTCCCACATTGTTAGAGATGGATTCATCTCTCTCTACCTCTTTATCTGATCTTTTTTCCATGACCAAGATAGTGTCATCCTCATCTATCTCATCATCATATATTATTTCAATGCTTGAGGCATTTACATCCCTTCAAGTTTCCACCGCGAATACATCTACTTCTGTTTCTCCCATTTTTGTTGCGACTATGCTATTGGTAAACATACCTATAGTTGTACCAACTTTGACGGAAGTGTCTTTGATTTTGACTCTTCCCATTTCCTTTCCTACAGTAGTTATACCTAGAATTATTGTACCAGAGGTATCTCCCTCATAAGGAACTGCTTCTTCATCATCCACTTCTTCTATCACTGATACTATTTTACCTATTAAGGGAAAATTTAAAGAAATATCACCGGCACCTACACTCTTGATTCCTGAACTTAAACTGAGATAGCTAAATTCTAACATTACATCATCAGTACCTCCTCATCTCCTTCCCCCAAAAAGGTTACAATCATCTTATGTGGTTGAAGTTATCACCATCCCTAAAAAAGGAAAACCCATATTTCAGACTATTAAGACTCTTGGTGCTTTCCCTCAAAAATCTCTCTCTGTGCCTCATAAAATATTGGATTTATTAACTGGGAAGGAAAATTCTTCTACAATACCATCAGAACCATCATCTTCTTCTTCTACAACACCTTCTTCGCTGGTGCCTTGTAAAGTGAATTTACCCACTAGAAAGGCATCACCTCTTTTATCAGGACCATCATCTTCATCGCCAAAAGCCAAGGCACCCTCTATTCCTCCAATTAGACCTATTTTGGGAGCTCCTCCCTCATCTAAATCGAGCATTATCTAAATCATCATCTGTTTCAACCAACCAGCCTTCTTTATCTCTGAAGACCACAACACTTGTCACATCTTCATCATATTCAAAATCTATCTTAGGAGCTCCTCCCCCACATAAATCAATCCTGCCTCACTTACTTCCATTTCAAGTGCCCCAGGCTGCTCCTCCCGATGTACGAAAAAGTAAAGCGATCCCTAAAAAAGACTGTCAAACTAGACATGCAGGTTCTTTTTACCTCGGCAATCTGTTTGAGGCAAAAGAGACGCCTTCGTCATCTCTGTCCTCATCTCTGTCTATCGGATTCTATATTGAAATTATTTGCCAACTTATCCAATCTTCATCCATATCCCTTCCTTCTAATCAAACCCTATAATCCTAAATGAGTAAAACCTTCCTGGTTCAACTCTGATTTGATTTGTGCTTACCACTGCACTCCAGGACATGACATCGAGGGATGTAAAGCCCTTCAATATATCGTGAACATTATTTTGGAAGAAAGTGATCTTCTACTAGAAGAAGAGGAGGAACAAGTATCTCCTATCATCTCAACCACATCTAAGCCTCGACGATCTACTTAGGCCTCTAGTTCTATTAATTCCACTCCAGATGGTCTTCCACCTTCTCAAATCGATATGTTTCATATCACCACTAGAACAAAACAATATGATAATCTATCATCATCTACATTTAAGCCACGGGTTTTCATTTCTACAGCCCCTGAAGGCATTCCTCCTTCCACATCAGCCTCGAGACCTAGGGTCTCTATTCGTGCTTCACCTCAGGCTCAGATTCCCGTGTCAAGTAGAGGAGAGTGTTATGAAAAAACTTACCCATGCTCCGGTCAAAATGTCTCTTTTTGACCTCATTCAATCATCTCCACAACATTCGCCAGGATTTGATTGATAATCTGTGCCGTATCGTAGTGAATTCAGATGAGCCCCAACCTGTTGAGATGATTTTTGGATTGAATAAACCATCAACCACCATTTCCTTTGAAGATTCAGAAATTTCTTCCCTTTCTTCCGAGGATTTAGAGGCCTCCCCTCTTTATCATAGTTCAAATCAACAACACTACGTTAAAACACACTATGATTAACAGTGGTGCTACACTCAATGTCATTTCCTCTAACACATTTGAGCAACTTAAGTTATCAAAGAACGTTTTTTCACCACCTCCTTTTTCCCTTCGATCATTTAACGATCAGCTAGCAGTTACTTTAGGAACTGTGGTCCTGCCTATTCGAGTAGGTAAGAATTTGCTTCACGAGCTCTTTTACATTGTTGAAGGGAAATTCCACTACAATATGATCCTTGGATGCTCCTGGATTCATGACAATGCATTTTGTCCCATTCAACCGTCCATCAATGCTTAAAATATCAGTATGAGGGGCAAAATCTATACTCACCCAGGAGATCCTTTTCCCTTTTGCACATAATGTGACACAACCACAGGGTCTACCCCTCTAAAGGAGAATGTCTTGTTCTCCTGTCGAGGCTTCATCCTCTTCCATACCTACAAAAAAACTACTAAATTTACAAAATATAGAAGAGACATTGCAACGTTTCTCGTTAGGAGAGCTTCCTCTTCTCTCTTTTGACGCCCATCTCAAACCTAATGAGTATGATAGACCAGAAAAACAACCTGAATATCAGCCAGGTCTTGGTCACATCGTCACCATTGGTCTGCCCAATCAACAGACTAACTTCATTTATGGTGGTCTTGATACACCTCACTATCACCCGGATTCTCCTCCTAGGGCCAAACCTTATTCAGCAGGGTTTGATTGTCTACAGAATCCCACGTTTGCAAAAAAATATTTATATCGATGCGCATGGAAGGGTTTTGGCCTGGGAAAATATGAACAGGGTGTGCATGACCTCGCATCCATTCCAACTCTCAAATCACACCAAAAATTTGGTTTAGGATTTAAACCTCTTTCAAAAGCCACCATCACTATTCTCAATGAGCCTCTTTCCATTGAGGAACAATTTTCTCCCGCCAGGCCAGAAGCATCATTTGATGTGGATGACGCCATTTACATCTCGTCTAACTTTTTTTTTTAGTCAATACCATTTCCTTAGGGCCGCTGACCTATAAAACTAATGACAAATCCACTTCCATACCATTAGTCCATACCATTAGTCTTCCCTGAAATAGTTGGAGACGACTCTCCTACTATCAACACTATCCACTGTGTGGATGATGATTCTGTCCTCACCTATCTGGGGGTAGAGGATTCCTATCTTCCTAAAACCATCCCTTGTGATACGTCTACACTTCTCAATGAAGCCAATGTTGACCTTAATATAGGGTCTTCTAAAGACCCTCGCATCATTAAGGTTGGCCAATCTCTTAATCCATAGGAGTTAGGAGACTTCACCACTTTTCTTTCCAACCATCGTCAAGCCTTTGCTTGGTCATATGAGGATATGCCAGGACTCGATCTCGATATCGTGGTCAACAATATCATTACTCTTCCAGACATCAAACCAGTTAAACAAAAATTACGTAAAATGCACCCTTGTATAGCCCTTCTTATTAAAGAAGAGTTACAGCACCTGCTTTCTGCTAACTTTATCCAACCTATTGACTATCCAAAATGGGTTTCAAATGTCGTACCAGTAACCAAAGCTACTAGGAAAATTTGAATTTGTACCAAATTTTGGGATCTTAATCTCGCATGTCCAAGAGATTATTTTCCTCTACCTAATATCGATCAACTCATGGATTTAACTACGGGTCACGAGACGCTTTCTCTTATGAATGGTTTCTCTGGGATATAATCAAATTATTATCGCACTAGAGGACCAACATAAGACTTCCTTCATAACCCCTTGGGGGACTTTTTGTTATCGCGTCATGCCTTTCAGTCTTAAGAATGCAGGAGCAACCTATCAACGAGCCATGACCTACATCTTCCATGATCTCTTACACAAAACGGTGGAGGATTATGTCGATGATCTCCTCGAGGTAAATCTAAATGCTGTCAGGATCATTTTTTCATTCTCACACTTCTCTTTGAGAGGCTCATTCATTTTTGTCTTCGCCTAAATCCATCTAAATGCGTGTTTGGCATTCTCACTGGTAAACTCCTAGGATTTATAATTTCTATTAGGGGGATTGAAGTTGATCCCACAATATATAAAGGCTATCCTTGAGATGCCCCCCCCTTCTAACTTAAAGCAGCTCCACGGTCTTCAAGGATGCCTTTAATCTGTGCGTCATTTTATCTTGCAACTATCAGACTGTTGTCAACCTTTTCATCATCTCCTCCGTAAGAATGTTCATTTTGAATGGGATGAGCATTGCCAAAAGGCCTTTGATGATCTCAAAGCTTATATTATTTCTCCGCCTATTCTTACAGCTCCATGTGAAGGGGAACCATTATATCTTTATAGTTCTGTGATTGACCATGCTCTGGGAGCCATGATTTTACATCGGGATACTAGTGGTAAAGAAAAATCCGTATATTACTTCAGTCGCACTCTTCATGAGTATGAAACACATTATTATCGAAGCTGAAAAGTTGTGTTGTGCTCTATTCTTCGCAACTTCTAAGCTTCGTCACTACCTCCTTAATCAGAAAAACTTACATCGTCATAAGTGTCAATTCACTCAAGACAATGCATTGCAAAGCCTTATCACAATGATCGTATCACTCGTTGGGTCATGCTCATGATAGAATTTGATCTCGAGTTTATCCCACAAAAATCTATCAAGGGTCAGGTTATTGCAGATCAAGTAGCTGATGCTCCTCTTCTAGGACACTCAAGTCCCTGTCGCTCAATTCCCCGATGAGTATATCCAACAATTTGATTTCGGTCTTTCTCCATTTAAAGTAAAACTCTTATTTGATGGATCCAAATGCCAACAAGGGGGAGGTGCAGGTTTCGTTATGATTCCTCCTTGGGGTGAACCTATCCCAGTCGCACAAAAATTTAACTTTGAGTGTACCAATAATATGGCTGAATATGAAGCTCTTGTTTTAGGTATTCAAAATGCCATTAATCTTGGTGCTCGCCATATCAGAAATCTTTGGTGATTATGAGTTCGTCGTTAATCAAGTCATTGGTGTCTATTAATGCAAAAATGATATCCTTCAAAAATATCACGATATTGTTCTCTTTCAGCTTCAATCTTTTGATAAATTTACTATCCAAGCTATTCCTCACACTATGAATTGATTCACAAATACAATGGCTTCTTTAGCCTCACTCATTCCGCCTTTTACTGAAGAATCGTGCAACTTTATGTGGCTGTGCAGCGATTAGACCAACCATCTCATCTCAGGAAACTAACTTCAATCAACGCCATCACAACCAATACTCAAGATGAGTGATACCAACACATTGTTGATTATCTATCCCATTCGTTGCTTCCTCTAGATCTGACTTCCAATGGTAGAATATCTTTTATCCTACGCGCTAATCGCTATACTATTCTAGGCAGAATCCTCTACAAACATGGTTTTGATGGTATTTTGCTTCAGTTCCTCAAAACCCTTGAATCATCTAAAGCCATCCAGGAATTCCATGATGGTATCTGTGGTGGAAATTTTAGTGGCTTAGCCACAGCTAAATGCATCTTACATTTAGGGTATTATTGGCCTTCTCTTAATCGAGATTGTTGTGAATACACTAAGAAATGTGTCAAGTGTCAACAACATTCCAATCTCACACATATTCCCAATCAAGCTTTGCAACCTGCAACAGATTTGTGGCCTTTTTCACAATAGTGTCTTGATCTCATTGGTCTCATCAATCCTGCACTCTTCACAGCATCATCATTCTATCATTATTGCCACATAATACTTTACGAAGTGGGTGGAAGTTATTCCTCTTTCATCGACCAAAGCTAAACCCATAGTTGACTTTGTCTATCAACACATCATTTGTCGCTTTGGTGTCCCACACAAACTCATCACAGACAATATTAAATCTTTCAAAAACGATCGATTTGCAGAACCTCTGTGATGCTTTCAATATCAAACTCATACTTTTCTTCTCCATACTATCCCCAAGCTAACGGCCAGGTTGAGGCTTCCAATAAAAATTTGCGTAATATCCTCGTAAAGGTAACTAGTTGAGCTGGTAGGGATTGGCATTTACATATCCCTTTTTCTCTCTAGGCTTATCAAACTAGCATTCATAATCCTACTGGTGATACTCCCCTTCTCTCTCGTTTATGGGTTTGAGGCTATTCTTCCTTTCGAAGTCCAGATCCCATCTCTTCGTGTCTCTCTAAGAGAATTTGTCTCCGATGAGGACTATCATCAAAATTCATCTAGCACAGCTTGAGTTACTCGATGAGCGGCATCTTGATGCTCTTGAGCATCATCAAGTCTACCTTGAGCATGTCAAACATGCTTATAACAAGCACTTGTAACACCGTGACTTCAAAGTTGGTGATCTTGTTCTTAAAGAAAACCAAAATGTCACTACACTAGAAAGGAGTCAGCGTGGTAAGTTCACTCCTAACTGGATGGGTCTGCATACGTAGTCACTCATAAATATGGGTCTGGGGCTTATCTTCTATCTTCTATGGATGGTGTACCTGAAACAGAACCTCTTAATGCCTTGCATCTAAGGCCATTCTACTGTTAAAATTCTTTCTTACACGGTCCCTAGTTGCAAAATAGATTCTTCATACATCTGCAACCAGTCATGTATTTCATAGTGATTCAGAACTATGTGGTTCTCCACGTTATGTATTTTCTACCTTAAATATGAGTATTGCAGATCTACTCATGGCATTTTTCTTATGGATATATTCCTCCTCTTGGTAGGGACACCTTAATCACTTCTTCATCTGTCCCAAGTGTCTATCTTAATCGAATCTACTCAAGGCGTGAGTACGTGTTTTTTATACGTTTTCTTCCCCTCTATCTGATCTATCTAGTCTACACTCAGCTTCTTTCAAAAAGCTCCAAAAGCTCCAAAAAAAAAAGAGGTGCTATCCTAAAAATTCCCAAAAGATAGACTGATCCCTCGAAGGACAGCTATCTATGCATTATCAAATGAATTAAAAGATATAGACCATGCCCTTGAAGGATGGCCATCGTCACATTCAAAATACATACCGCTCCCTTGAAGGATGGTTGTTTATTCCATGGAATTTCCAAGGCTTCTCTCATTGATCAGCCTTTGCAGTAGCATACTTCCTCTTCAGCTAGTTTGTTCACTTTTTAGCATCACTGAAAGACTTCCTGTATCGATCAGTCTTTCTATATCTAGCAAACTTTCCACATTGATCAGTTTGTTTTTCTGTCAAAACAAAAATCATGAAGCTGAGATATAATACCTTTTATCGATCATATGGAGAACTAAATTTTCCCAATATGAGCACATATTTTGTTCTTTCTAAATTTTGACAAGATACATACTTACTTCTCCTTCCATTTACCTCCTAGACCTGGTTTGTGACTAACTAGTGTCAGATTTATTTTAACGTCATATATGGCCTTATATGCATGTTCTTTTGGTTTCCTATCAAAGTCTCTATTTATGGTCAATTAGGGGCCTAGCTTATCATTCTTTTTCTTATCTAGGTGTATTGCTTTTATTTCTAATCAAGGTCATTTCATTACGTCCTTTAGCGCATTTCCCATTATTATTTGTTATTCATCCAATTAAATTGACATTTAACTTGTTAATTTAGTCAAATGCATCATCCATCTATATTCATCTTATCTACTTTGTCCAAAAAACATATCAAAGCATGTATTGTAAACAAATGTGAATCTACCTATCTATTTTCATCAAAATTAAATCAACATCTTAAACATATCAAATCTATCAATCACATCTATCCATCTATCCATCTATCATCTAAAAATGTGTCCATCCAAGTTACACTACATCTATCTATATCTATTTTTCATCAAAATTAAATCCACATATCAATCACATCAAATCACATCACATCTATCTATCCTCTATGTCTATGTCCATCAAATCACATCTATTTATCTGCTATCAGCATATGTCTATATCCATCACAATTACGCTACATTTATCCATATCTATTAAAATTAAATGCATGAGTACAATCATATGACACAGAAAATGATGAATCTATATATATACATGAGTGTTTGTACAACAAAGAATGGATGGATTTCAATCAAGCCATCTATATCATAATCAAAAATGCCTTCCAATCGAGGCTACATCAATATATTGATACAAAAAAATAGTCATATCTATATCATAAAATCTGATAGGTGGAAGACACTATCTCCTCCACCCTCCTCTGGTCCAGGCTGCCTCTCCTAGCCACCGCCTATCAAGCTAGAAACACCTGCTGTTGGGGGCCTACCACCACCTCGCTCTCTCCTGATGCTCCCTCCCTCTGATGCACCACTAGCTGCGGTTGTCACTAATCTCCTCCTCATGCCATAACGAGGCACCTCAAGGGCATGTTGTGACAGGGCATCCTCATAGCATCTCACCTTGGCAAGGAGAAACTGATAAGTTCTCAGGCTCACCATACCAAGTGCTCATAATGGCGCTGCTAGTGCTGCTGGTGGTGGCCCTCCTACTATCACACCCTGTGACCCAGACTCTAACATAGTGCATGTATCACCATATTTGGCCCTAAGGGCCTCTCTGTGCCAATGGTAGCGATCCCTCTGCTCGATCACTGTATCTCGCTCTTGACGTGTTGTGTCTCTCTCTAGTATCAATGCATCCCTCTCCTCCATCAGAGCTCTAATCTCCTTAAGGGCAGCCTGGTGTGTCTGTGTCAAGGTAGCATGCTCTCCCTCCAGCCTCTCTAGCACTGTAGCTATGTCCTCCTCATCTGCGTCTATGGATGCTAGCAGGTGTCGTGGTAGCTCTATAGAATACCATGCCACATAGCCATCATCTACTCTGGCATCGTCATCACTATCTGTGGAAGGTGGGGCCTCCCTCAACAGATCTACCGAGATCAAAATTGGCAGATCAGTCTCTCTGCTATCTCGCCTGTATGGCTTGTAGGTGGTCAGAACTATCTGAACTAGGCCAAACTACCTCAATACCCGTATAAATAAGATGCACTCCCATATATCTGGCCTGCAGCCCCTAACCACCCTGCTCCGTCTCAACCCCACCAGGTGAGCCTCCTAACCGGCCCATGTCGGGTAGACCCGATATGGTCTCCAAATGACCTGCTCTAGTGTCAGCATCCTGAAACGCTCAACATACCACTCCGTAGATCTCCTTATATCTCCCAGGGCCATATCGGCCCGCCATCGCCAGAATCCATAATCAATGGCCCCCTCTACTGCTAGCATCCATGGAAGCCCAGATGGCCTGATCACTACTATGTGCTCATATGCCCAGCAATGGAGCACAAAGCTAACATCGATGCATGTCCACCTACCGGTGATGTACATCCATAACTCATAATATATCTGAGCTATCAGGGCATCAACAAATGCAAACACCTGTCTGAACTACAGGATGTCATAAACACAGTCTAGTAATATAAATGGAAATCTCCCACCTCCTAAATCTAGCAGAGAAAAATAGGAGATCGCAATTTGAATCAGTACTATCCATTTGCTCCTTGCATCATCCTATCTATAATGAGAGGCTATCCTCACCACCCCAGAAAATATCTCTGAATCGTCTGCGTTGTCCCCATACAATCGTCCTAGGGCCCTCTACTACTGCTCTCGTTGAGTAATCTCAATTGGGTCCCCGGTGATTGGCATCCTTAGGATCCTATAGATATCCTCATGGGTGATGGTTATCTCACCTGTCCTGAACCAGAAAGTGCATGTCCTACTATCCCATTGCCGTACTAGTGCTCGTATCACCTCTACATCTCGAGGCACTCATCAGTAGTACCAGAAGCCCCCGAGCCCGGCTAGCTCTAGGTGGCACCAATCCATGTCAGTCACATTGGGAAGAATGGTCTCCATAAGCTTGAGAATAGCATCTCGCATGTGTAACGCCTCTCGTGCGTACATCCACAACATCAAGAGCAATGTTAGCTTCCTATTTTATCCAAATCAGAACATCAAAAACACATTCTATCATCTTATCAATCTATTTGGTCCAGTCGGCATTGATTTAGATCAATCAGCGTCAATCTTACCTATTCGACATTGATTTAAGTGAATCGGCGCCAATTTCATCTAATTGGCGTCGATTTATCCAATTGATGTCGATTGGGAGGTAGAGTGTCCAAAACACTCTGACCTCCCACTTATTCCATTTTTTTCTAAAAATTAGTATCCTAACATGTTATTTAAGGTTCAAACTATATAGCAAGTTTGGGTAGATCCACTTACCCCAGGTCATGTCCTCTTCCGCTTCTGACTGCTCCCAGAGGCTTCCATGTTGCTCAAAATCATTTTTTGACTCTCTCTCTCTAAATCAATTATCGTGGTCTCAAAAAATCATTCATGTTGTCCTTTCACATATTTATATGGGCTCGGTATGGTCAGCACCAATTTTTATGGTCAGTGCCGATTTGTGTGGTCGTCGCCAATTTATTTAGTCAACATTGACTTTAGCTTGATCGATGCTGATTTAGGCCTATCATTTCCGATTGGTTGCACTTTTGCTTCTTCACCTCGCTTTCTTCCATCTCCTAATATTTTTGCCATAGTGTTAATGCTTGGCTTATTTATCTCGGCATTATTATGCTCTGAGTGTTGCCTTTTGGCACATACTTTCGATATTCTCACCCATTTTACGTTTGTTCCCTGTACATGGGGCACTCACATTTTTGGCATCTTAAAGATAACGGGTCTGTAGGCACTAACGTCATCTATTTCGCAAACCATCGGGTTGTCCCTACCAATGTGTATCTCTTTAGGTGCTACTATTTTGCAGCCCTCCTTACACTCACGGGTCTGTAGGTACTAACGTCATCTCATGTGAAGACTATCTAGTCTACCCTACTAATGTGAGTTCATTAGGTTACTACCTTTTGATTATTTTTGTCCGTCATTTATGATCAGATCTACTCCAGGCATCTAGCTGGGGCATCCTACGTTTTCATCTACCTTTCTCAAACTTGGGATCCATTGCTCTTTTGGGGCCCATCCCATCCCTAGTTTGAGGGGGATCACATCATCACTTTTTCTTCCTTTCTTCCAACTCCTTGTTTTTGTCTTACAACTTTGCTTATCGCAAGTTCCTCAACAAAAAGGGGCAAAATATAGACACCTAAAATTGGTTACCCAATTTAGTGTCCCCCACATGCGTTTACCTTCTCGAGTAACCTGGAGCATGTTTATATCACCACTTATTCCTTAGGGTATTATTTAATATTTGATTTAAACATCTATCCTAAGTTTATTTCACCCCATTATGTTTTACCCATAGATAATTAAATATTAACTATTTAATTACACTTTTTACATATATCTTAACCACTTATCTACCCCATATCAATTCCTAACCTCCCATATCAATTTTATCCATCTATCCCCCCTATTTCTCCTCCCCCCAAACCATGCAGTGGGATATTTCCCGTATTTGAGTTAGAGGGATCACTTGCATCCTTCCAAAAATCACCCTTTTTGGCCATTTCGGGAGTCTGTTCCCTGATCGGTGCCGACTGGTACTCAGTCAACGCCGATTTTTCAGAGCGGCGCTGATTACAAATACAGGGCCAGAATTCAGTTATGGTTAGATAGAAAGAATGACAGAGAGTTCTGAATATCAATCCTGCGCATTATCTATCAAGCGAAAGCTAACTCCATCCAAATCAATCCCTGAGAGGAGTACCGTTACTCTGGTCCTACCACATTGACATCGTAAGCCTCCACTGATTTCTTGGGGACTCTACTCCTACATCTAGTGAAGGTGGAGATTTGTTAGCATCCCAAAGGCTCCTGCAGATCGATCAGACATTGGTGATCCAGCTTTCACTATCCGTTTCTCAATCTTCCTACAATTTTCCCCTAGTCGATGTCGACCGTCCCTAGTCAACGCTGATTCTCTCTAGTCTATGCTGACCTATCTCAGTCGACGCTGATTTTCCTAATCGACGCTGATCTACCTGCGTACAGGTAAAATAATTCAGGGAACACAAATCTAGCATTGTTTTCACACTTTCCCATTTTCTATTGGTTTCTATCTCCTGTTTACATTTTGTCTGTCATTTTTAATAAAAAAATCTAGACATTTACTTACATCTTTTATCATGTATGCTTCTTTCTTTAATTGAAAATGTGGATTGACATCCGCCAAGGGAGTTTATCACCTCCCGGACCCACTTTTCAGGCAGTCCACCCAAATATCTTTTAACCTTGTCTTTTTTTGTCAAGTATCTGTGTCTCGTAGGTTTCTCGGATCTACTTTGCAGGATTGCTCATGTGCACCTGTCTTGTCTACATCAGCTTTCTTTCCCATCTACATCTTCAAATCTTATCTTATCTATCAGGTATTGATTTCATTTGAGTTTTTTAGGGTTTTTGTGTTTAGTTTGGTACATTAACTTGGACAGGTAACAAGCACGGAAATTCTTGATCTACAAAACTGGAAAGTAAGTTACATTCTGAGCTATGTAGTAGGTTTGAGTAAGGTAAGTACGTATGTCTAAATTTTTTTTATGTCAATACTTTTTCTTTCTCTCATCATTTCCATTCAATCAAACTCATACAACATACGCCCTTTCTAGCTATTGGTGTTGAGCCCTCACATCTTACTAGTTGTGTGGAGATAAGAATGGGGCAATTGCATCTCATTATCACTAAATTTTCATCACATTTTGCCAAGGCAAGAAGAAGCAATGAACATTTCCCAAAGAAGTCAAAAGTTCAATACTATAGTATGTTTTCATCATCACATATCAACATTACAAAAAAAAACAAAAAAAGAAACATGTTGTTCAAAATTTGTTATCACTTGTCATCCATTGTATACATTCTAGAAAGCATATAAAAACAAAGATTCTAAAGCATCAATTGTACACATGCAAAACAAACCACAAAAACTCTAGATACAAAGAAGATATGAATTCAAAAAGATGTGTGTGTGTGTGTATGTATGTATGTATGTATGTATAGGAATCGTGTTTTATATACAATTCCATCATGCACTAGGCATGGTCAAAACGCTCAATGAGCCTTAAAAAGTACATAAACAACTCATATAAACATCTAACAAAATCACTACAAAAAGGCTCAATGCCTAATCAATCCATGTGGGATCCCTCAGAGGGTGTGTGACCACATCTAAGGATCCTTCTACAGTTTTGATGATGCTCTGAATGCACTGGATGATGGGAGTGCTCATGATCATGGCCACTAGCTATGGTCTCACTACAAGAATGGCTCCGCCTCATCAGGTGCTCAGTTTTCTCATATCCAGCTACCTGAGTATGAAGGTAAGTCACTAACTCTGTCACCTTCCAGATAGGGGAAAACACATTAGTGTGTCAGTCAGCTGTTGAAGGCTCTCTAACATCCTCAGTAGGTTGAGCCCTAGTCTTCCCCAAGGGGAGAAACAAGGTGTCCATGCACACCCAAAAAATCAGATCCCGCCATCCCTGAGTAGTCATTGCAAATAAAAAAAGAGAAATAACAATTTATAAAATCACCAAAAACAAGTACAACAACAAAAATGAAATATCAACTAACATCTCTAGCTAACAGGGTCGAGAGAAGAGTGGTAACTCACTCGGATCTCCAGGCATCCAGGTAGGGTCTCTAGCATCTGCACCTACTACTGATGTTGCTATCGACTGCAGAGCCTACCCAAATATGGAATGAAATAACATATTGCCATGAACTCATCATCTCCCTCACTATCCTGAGAAGGTAGCCTCTCTGAGACCAAGATCTCCTTCTCCACACTCACCTCCACCTTCTCCGCCCTCAAGATGTGCTAAGTGTTATGCCACTCATAATCACTATCATCCTCCTCAGATGTCCCATTGGCCTCACCTCCAACCCCCTCTCCCATCGTCTCCTCCTTAGTCTCCCCTCTTGTGAACTCCTTAGAGTATGAGTCCACATCAATAGGCTCATCTCCCTCTCCACTATGAGTAGGAGTGACCCTAATCTAAAGAAAGGGTGTTTGAGAAGCACCAGCTGCCCCTCGGGCACAAACCACCTACCTAACCACGATAGGAACTCCAAGAGTAAGTGTGTTCCAACCTTGACCTCCTCTAGGACCTCCCCGGGCCTCACAAACAATCTTGTACACTGACCCCACTGGAGAAAGCATATCAACATAGGGGAGGCCAAACTACTGAGGGACTCAATCAAATGGGTAGACCTCCAACTTCTCTATCCTTTCTACCAACTGACCTATAGTAGAGCAAGCAATCAATGTAAGCATCTCCTCCACCCATACTCCTACCATGGCCTGATAAGGAGTGGCCTCCATGTTTGCAGTAGTCATTGAATCCACTAGTTGATATGGCATCCTGAGTACTGACATCCTTGTCCACCTCGCTATCCTGACAACCCCCAGATCCTCTACTAGTACACCCCTCCCATAGGGAACGATACGCTCATACACCCAACTCATAACTAGAGTAGGGTGACTCAAAGACTACCCCAGTAACCTGACCACCCTGTATAAGTCATGGTATGTGGTCCCAATAATGTCTACTCCTCAAGCATAAATAAAGCCATAAGTGTTAAATGGGAGCCCAACAATATAATAAAGTATCTCCTCCCTTAATCCCAATCAACCGTGAGACCAAGATACCCATAATGGCCTTACGGATGACGGGGATAGGAGCAACAGCAATAGATCTGACCTTCACCCCCTTCTTCGAGCCAAAAGAGACAACAACATCTCCCATATAAGTAGCCAAAGAATCATATGGGACCTGGATCCTACTATCTTAAGAGACAGCCACCTCCCAAGAATCAAAACCCCCAGTATAGGATAAAAGGTCTCCAGGCTGATAGTCCAATCACCCCTAACACCTGGTAACTAAAAAGTATTTTGGTCTGCATCCAAGTACAAAAATAATTCACACAATATGTGACTAGCAGGAACAACATGAAGAACCTGTGAAATCCTCAAAATATTGGCCCTCTGCAGAGTGTCTCGCTCTGTCTAGGTCAGTATGTCTAAAACTGTCGGGAGCCAATACACTCCCTCTCTCTGCTCCACCATATATACTCCTTCTTTTGCATCCACCCAAAATAAAGAAAAAGAGAAATTTACCAACATAATCAAATAGATAATCTCATCAAAAACATAGAAAATTTTCAAAAAATGCAAAAACAATTTATTCATGCATTCTTTTTTGCTTTCTATTCAGAACCGCCACCCTGCGCAGAGCGGTGGTTCCATGACCACCGCCTTATGGGGTGGTGGTCTTGTTACTACCACCATCTGAGGCAGTGGTCCTATGACCACTGCCATCATAGAGTAGTGGTCCCCTGACCACCACTTTGTGTAGGGTGATGGTTTAATGATGAATCGACATATGCCATAAAAGCCCTAAAAACTCTTTAAAATAGCAAAAATACACCATTTTTGACAAAATAAAAACCTACCCTATGGGTTCCCCCCCTAGAGACTCATTTAACGCTAAGATTTTTGAAAACCCCCCCAAGACAAATATTTATACATTTTTATATTTTAGGTTTAAAAACAATAAATTGAGAAAAACTAACCTGAGACTTCACAGGTTGATCTCCTGCTCTTGAAGGCATGACCACGATCTCCCAATGAATGTTTTGACTACACTCTTGTTGAAAATGATTACCGTGGGTCCTGTAGCTCAAAAATTATCAAATTGATACGTGAAAATGAATAGGATAATGATCTTGTTATATATATATATATATATATATATATATATATATATATATATATATATATATATATATATATATAATATTCTAGAATATTTTTTTGAACGTTCTTACGCAGAGTTAGAGCATTGATGGAGGTAAGTTCTTATCCCCTGTGCAAATGGTGAGTCCTCATTTCGATTCAATTTAGTATTTATTTTTCAATTTCTTTTATCTATCTGCACTTGAGTCATCTTTTCATTTTGCAGATAGCGGGAATTTGGATGGTATAGCCTATAACTCCCCATTTCGGGACCACCATACTCAGACCCACTATTTTATGCCCCTTTGATCTGTAAACTTCTAATTTGGAACTCCACAAATCACACAATTATGTTGTCCTACTTTTGACTTTGGAAAGTGTCAATTTTTCTTGAAAAATTAGAGCTTCGTGACTGATTATCTAGTGCTATAGAAAGGAAATTGCAGAGAAGGAAAATAATTCAAACTTCAACACTAACAATTTTTATCCTAGAAACCTCCAAGGAGGAAAACCAATCAGGAAGGGAAACTTCTCTTTCTTTCCACTTTTATTGGTCTAACATAGACAATTACATATTACAATAAGTATGAAAAGAAGCAACAGTGTAAACCTTCTCTCCAATTACTTGCTTTATCTATTTCTACACCTTGCTCCTACAATTCCATTCCAGCACTGAAGATCTTGCTCATTGATCTCATTAAATTTTGATTCACCTTCAAATGTCTATTCTCTCACTTCTTCCATGTATTTATAGGCCTTCACATGTCCTCCCATACACTGGATAATGTGGAAGGTGTGGAAGGGAAGAGACATGGCTGGGCACTTCAAATTCGCGTCCATTCGTGTTCCATTCTTATTTTCTATTTGAAAGTTTCATGACCACCACCATGTGTAGACCGGTGATCTCAGGACCATCACCCTAGCTAGGTAGTGGTTTCAGGACTGCCACCTTGTAGGACGGTGGTTCTGAAACCGCCGCTCTACACAGAGTGGTGGTTCTGTTCAGAACCTCTGTTTACCTTATTTCTTTTCACTTTTCTTATTTCTCCTTCTTAGTACTGATGGAACTGATGAAGAGGTGTGTTTTTCTGGACCCCTATGGATCACACCTCCCCTACTTAGGAGGCTTTTAGTCCCACAAAATCTTAGTGGGGGAGTGGTAGAGGAATCAATTCCCTGTCGTGCTCATTCGAGTACCGTTGGGTCTGCCTTGGTGTCTTCTTTTGTCCAACCTTCCAAGACTCTTATGGATCTCTAGTTTTTTGTTCTAGTGCTACATCCTCCTCTGAGATGCCTCGAGTACAATCAGATTTGGAAGGTAAATTTTGTATCTTTCCTACTTTGTCATGTATAGATGGTGTTAGTGGATGCAAGCTCTTACGACTTACTATCACGTACATCTGCATGAAGTATGGCCTAAAGGTTTCTTCTCCAACCTGCTCAAGTATGGTGAAGGTCCCATACTATAGTGGTTTAGTCCTTTCTTGTCTTTGTCCCTTGAGATGGATTGGATGAATCCTCTCCAAGTACGTTGTTGCTATAGTCACCATCGTTTCTCATATCTCCTCTTCTTCTTGTTGCCCCACAGTCAGGTCCAATGATTTTGTAGGTAGATATGGTGACTGCATAGCGGAAGTTTTTTTTTCTCCTTGAATGAGCGGTTCCTGTGGTGGCTTATTCTACAAAAAATAACAAGTGCTATCCAAATTCTCCATCCTTTGGTCAGAAATATCCATGCTCTCACGTCCATTTTTCTTTTCTCCCAATGAAAGCAAACAAAACTTATGATTTTCTTGAATAAGTCTTGGTGCTTGGTTGGCACTTACCATAGCCTTCTTTGATTTGCTCTAGTGTGCCCATATGTTAAAACTGACTCCATCCTTGATCCATCTATATCAGTTCTCCCTCCTTATGAACACAGACTCCCTAGCATACAAGTAAGGACTTCCAAAGACAATGTCAAATGCATCAAGTGGAATAATATCAGCCTCTAATACATTTATTTATTGGGTATTTATCCCAAACTGAAACTTACACTTCCTTGTAACTTGTATTTATACACCCTTCTTCACCCATCCTAGTGGGTATGGATGTGGATGCACGTAAGTCTCTAGGACAAGCTGTTATACAACCACATCAGAAATCAAATTTGACTAAGAACCAGAATCTATTAAAGTTTTTACGTTAGTCTTCTTGATTTGGATTCTAATTTGAAATAGCTTACTCATCTCTTCTTCTTCTTCTGCCCCATACATGTTAGTGGCCATGCATCCCAGCCTCTCATCTACATTTGAATCATCCTCAATATCCACCTCTCATTTTGTCTTCACAGTGGCCATGGATTTCTTGGAATCATTGGTTCGGTGCTTTAGGTGCAATTCCGGATGTAACTTCTAACATGTGGCATTAGTATGTCCATTTACATCAAAATTCTTAAAGAAATTCTTAGGATCTTTACAAGTATGTAAAGCAGTAGTGACATGTTTACCTTTCCATTTACCTCTGCTACTTGTCTTCCCATGTTCTTTATCCTGTTGTTCTGTTGACTAGTCTCCCTTTGGCTCTATTTCTCCTTGCTTATTGTCATCATCAATGTAGTATGCTTGTACATAATATTCATTAAGATTATTGGGCTTCGTGGAGATTACCTTCCTATAAAGGTGAGTTTGAATTCCTCCTAAATACTTGGTCAAAATGTCCTCATCCTCCAAGTCCATATTAAGCAACATGGCTTGTCTCTAAAATTCCGTAGTGTAGTCTTGCACACTTTGACTGCTGCTCTATCTAAAGTACTGTCACTTAATCATCAGGTCAGTCTTATGGCCAATAGGATAGAATTTAGCTCTAATAAAATATTTAAAACCCTTCCAAGTACTGACAATAGGACGTTTCTTCCTCTCACAAGTGGCTAGATTGGTTTCCCACCAAACCAAAGCATGACCTTCCATTTTGAGATGTGCAAAGGTGACCCTTTGTGCCTCAGTGACATTATGCACACTAAAATAGAATTCCAACTATTTCATCCATTTATCCAATAATTTTGCATCTACTTTTCCTTCAAAATTCTTTATTTCCACTTTTTTTTCAAGTATAAAAAGGTGTATATGCAGATTTTACCTTCTCGTTTACAATTGGTGTCTCTTCATGCTCTTTCCGATACCAAATTTTTTGGCTAGTGCTCGAACCACCAAGTCCATGGAATCTTTCTTAACCGAAGCCACCTTTTACATATTTGAAATCTCTTCTTGTTTCCTATGCAATCTATCCATCATGGTCTCTAGCATCTCGACTCTACAGACCAAGTTCTCTTCCTCCATTTGAGCTTGAATTCTCTATTTCCACTTCTTCATTGAAATATATGACTCGCAAGGTAAAACTTCTTCACCTTTGGACCTTGTCACTGTCATACAAAATCACAAGAAAGATTCGAATACCACAGTCTTAGATATATAATTAGCTCTGATACCAAAAAGATCTGTAAACTTCTACTTTGGAACTCTACGAATCACACAATTATGTTGTCCTACTTTTGACTTTGGAAAGTGTCAGTTTTTCTTGAAAAATTAGAGCTTCGTGACTGATTATCTAGTGCTATAGAAAGGAAATTGCAGAGAAGGAAAATAATTCAAACTTCAACACCAACAATTTTTATCCTAGAAACTTCTAAGGAGGAAAACCAGTCAAGAAGGGAAACTACTCTTTCTTCCCACTTTTATCAGTCTAACATAGACAATTACAGATTACAATAAGTATGAAAAGAAGAAACAATGTAAACATTATCTCCAATTACTCTCTTGATCTATTTCTACACCTTGCTTCTACAATTCCATTCCAGCACTAAAGATCTTTCTCACTACTCTCATTAAATTCTGATTCACCTTCGAATGTCTATTCTCTTGCTCCTTCCATGTATTTATAGGGCTTCACATGTCCTCCCATGCATTGGATAATGTGAAAGGGCATGGAAGGGAAGAGACACGGATGGGTGCTTCAAATTCGTGTCCATTCACGTTCCATTCTTCTTTTTTGTTTGAAAGTTTCAAGACCGCCACCCTGTGCAGACTGGCAGTCTCAAGACTGCCACTCTGGCTGGGTAGTGGTTTCAAGACTGCTGCCTTACAAGGTGGAAGTCCTGAAACCACCACTCTACATAGAGCGGCGGTTCTGTCCAGAACCTCCATTTACCTCATTTATTTTCACTTTTCTTATTTCTCCTTCTTGGTGCTGATGGAACTGATGAAGTGGTGTGTTTTTATAGATCCCTATGGATCACCCTTCATGGCTAAAATGCTTCTCTGAGGGGGCAATATGTACGTACCCAAAATTATATGTACTGTACTGTCGAAAATAGGTTACAAAAAACCCCCAATGATGATTGAGATCTCTTCACAAGGTTTTCAGAATCCAGAAAGCTCACTGAGTACACATTTACATCCTAGAATTCCTTATCTAGCCTTTGCATTCTTTGTTCCAACCCCTGCCCCTTTTTTTCTTGCATTTTGGTCTTTAGTTACAGGACCGCCACCCTTCCTGGGTGGCGGTCCCATGACTGTTACCCAGCATAGGGCAGTGGTCCTCCCTGCACTTTCTTGAACCTTCCAGTGCACTCAACAACGTGAAAAATCAAGTTACGCTTGCAACTCTCAACCATTTCTGGTTTGATTATATTTTCCAGCCACTTTGTAATAGTAATTCTTCATTTTAAATGATAGAGGAGTTCAATTCAAACTTGTCTTCTAGTAATTACAAATGTTATAAATAGCATGCTTGCACTTGAGAAAAGGAGAGGGACAGAATCTTAGGATCTAGAGAGAATCTTTTGATCATAAGATTTATTTTCTTATATCTTCCAGGTTTATTCATGAATCACTTCATTATTACCTACTGCATAGAATAATCTCACTAGCATAGACTAGAACCCTGAACATTTAGTTACGCCTCGTTGTATACCTACAACAATTCTACTAGGAATTGCATAGGCCAAGCTTAGTTCACTTGCACCATCCCTCTCCTACTTGTACTTTATTGTGTTTCTCTGAAGCTGCTATTGCCCATTGTTTGAGTACATGCTACTTGTCATTTCCGATTTATCATTTCTGTAATGATCTAGCTAGGAATTGCATAGGCCAAGCTCAGTTCACTTGCATCATCCCTATCCTACTTGTACTTCGTGCCATTTTACCTTCAAATTACCATTGTCCCAGTGCCTTCTCTTATTGATGTTGTTATACTCCTACTCTTTCTAGATTCACATGAACATGTAAGAATGAAGAGATCACATTGAGGGGACAAGCTACAACACAACTAGATTTTCCTCTGCTCTGTAAACTCTAGGTTTAAATCATCAAATTTATTATCAAATAGAGTAGTGAATAATTTTATTTTAGTTAAGCTCACTTTCAATATTGCCAGGGAAGCTATGGGGAATGATAGTTTCCTAGAAGTTATGATTTATTCCTCACTTCTGAGGTAAGATTGAAGGTTTTCAATTAAGTTAATAAGCTATTTTTCATCTAAATTCACACATTTGCATAGGTGAATAACCACACCAAGTTATATTTCTTTTTTAGTTTTAGTATACAAATATTTTAATTGTTGCTTGTAATTATAATGTTTTAATCTTGTGTTTTGTTTAGATTAGTTTCCCCTTCAGCAGTAGTATAAATTGTTATTTTTAGTATAAGTTAATTTGGAAACTTAAAAACTAGATTAACACTTGGATCCTAGTTAGGAGGAAAAACCATAGGGAGTTTACGCTACCCGTTTATAGCCTCTAAATCACCCCTTTGGCAATTCAGCTACTAGGAGATCACACTACCAGATCTTAGTCATTGATCCTCCTATAGTTATCTATAAGAAAGTTACTTGTCGATTCTCATCCTTGCTTCTAGCTTTTATATCGTAGAAAATTGACCATAATCATGGTTATGGCTATCATCTAAGTCACACATATTTCAAACTACTGGTTGTCTTAGCATGACCTTGGGAGGTCAGGTATAGGGAAGGTCACTTGCTGATTATCATCTTCACCTGTTACTTTTCTATCGTACAGTCATATATTTGGAAAATTAGCAGGTGCAAGCCTTTAGAAACAATTCTAATCATGTGCATAATCAAAACAATCATCCCTAAAAAAATCTATATGGAAACCAGAGGTATGGCTAGAACCAGAAGAATGGTAGATGGCATGTTAATTGACACTTACCCTTGCAAGTGATTCCTCCTATGCAATATCTTCCAGCATCCAATACAATTCAAGCACTTATCCCCATTTAGAATAACATGGTGCAAGATTCAGAGCAGTGCTTCCATTGTAACATGCCTCATAGTCAATATCACTATGCTAATGTTGCATGCATGCAAGCCTACATGATCCAGAATGCTTCTAACTGTGAAACTTCCATAATTGCAAGTAATCCTAAAAATCAAGAAAATCGAGAAGCTCCTCTTGAAACTAGCTTGATATTATTTGGCGTCGAATACTTCTATCCAATTAATCAAGTTGTAAATGATACAAATAGACCGAGTACCCAAGTTGTTGACAATACAAGGTACAAAAAGGGAATGCTCAAATTTGGCACACAAGTCTCAATTCTCGCAACATTAATTAATTCTCAAAAGAAAAAATATGCATCCAAGGCATCCAAAAATAAAGCCACACAAGTTATTATGCATGAGAGTCTGCGCAATGCTCCTTCTAAAGCAGTGTGTGCCCCTCCTTTGGTAGGTCAAGCCTCTGCACTAGCTAAGTCCCATGCCTTTGCACCTAAACAATTAAGAAGATATTTTGTTGTGCCCCGAATTCACAAGTTAGTGGATCTTCCATTCAACATTGTGGACTAAATGAAGAATACAAATATAAATGTCACAATGTGGGATTCCTTGACCAATCCATCTCAACATGATCTATTGCATGAAGATCTAGCCCAACTTCCATGTGTTGATCCAACTGTTCACAAACCATGTGCTATTGTCAACATATGCCAAGAAGAGGAGAATAAAGTAAATAAGGTCAAAAAAATCCCACCCTTTTATATGTCCTTTATCATAGGAAAACATCTCATGCACAATTATATGATTGACTCATGCACTAGTACTTCTGTCATGCCTAAGAAACTTTTTGATGTTCTAGGTCTTAAGTATATCCCTTTTTCCAAAGGAATCTTGAAACTTGATGGTTCAATTGTCACTACTCTAGGAGTCATAAAGGGTCTTGATTTGACCCTCCATGCATGTCCAAGTCTCATAGTAACTCAAGATGTGTCAATCATTGATCAACCTCCTTTGTTTTCCCTTTTCTGTCAAGATATTTTACTACAAAATTGGGTGGTTACTTGTCTTCTAATTGGTCCCATATGTTACTCAAGACAAACTATGGTACCCAGTTTACCATACAAGGTGATCCAATATTTTCCTATCATGTTGAGTCACATGACCCATCCCCTCTCCAAGCCAATTTCCTAATCCAAGAAGAGAAAGTTTCAATTCCTGAAGAACATCCTCTTCCACCTCAAGTACCTAACTTAGTGTTGAATGAATGGGCAGAAAGGCATCACAAATTTTATCCATACTGAGGAGATTGAAGCTTTCAAAATAGGTCTTGGTAGATATTGCATACTTGAAGAAGTTGTGTTGTCACGCATGCTAAAGCAAAATGAAGAAAGTGTGGGTCTGTGGAAATTATAATTTGATGGATCCAGAAGTAGGAATGGCGTGGGCATAGGACTTGTTCTCATTTCTCCTAAGAATGAGAAATTCTTCTTTGCACACAAGTTGTAGTTTTCATGTCCCAACAATGTGGCCAAGTATGAGGCGCTAGTGCATGGTCTTCTTATTACTGAAAAGAAAAATATTAAGGAGTTGTGGACTTTTGGAGACACAAAATTAGTTATACACTAGGTCACAAACAAGTGTGCTACAAAGAATAACCTCCTCAAATCTTATAAACACAAAGTCAGGGACCTCCTTGAGATATTTGATGCTCTAAATCTACATGTGGTGTTGCGTAAATTGAAAAAATAAGTTGACAAGATGGCCGCGCTTAGCTCATAGTTCTCTCATGCATATGACTTTGTAAAAGGGAATGTGCATCACATCAAGATGATGATTAGACCTTCTATTCCAGACAACAACAGTAGCTAGCAAGTACTTGACAGTGACACACAAATTATACAGTTCATAGAGAATGAATTTGAGTTCTCTTCAGGAATGCGAGTTGATTTGCATGACATTTATGGTGACCAAGTGATCCAGCTAAAAAAAATAGTTGCCTAAAGGACTAGTCACCCTAGAGAAAATATTTATCTGCGATTATGAGTTTAAGGGTGAAGGAAAGAATATGCATAGGGCATAAGAAGACTACTCCCCAGTCATTATTGTGCATGGAAAGGAGTTGGTGCTCTGTAAATATTGTGTGCATGATGAGAAATAGGGCTTCATCTCTCTCTGTCAAAAATACAATGATATATTTTCATTGGAATATGAAGACCTTAAAGGATTTTACACTAGTGTTTCTCAACACTCCATTAACCATGATCCTAGTATCAATCCCATTAGACAAAAATAGTGGTTAGTCAGTCCAAAGATAGAGCCCCTCATGAAGAAATAATTGTCTAAAATATTTGAGGCGAAGATCATTTTTCTATCAAATACTCTACCTGGGTCGTGAATCTAGTTCCAGTGCGCAAGAAGAATGGTGAAATTAGACTCTATGTTTATTTCAGAGATTTAAATAAGGCATCATTGAAGGATCATTATCCTTCTCCTTTTATGGAGCATATTTTTTAGACTATGGCTAGCGCGCAGAGGTTTTCTATGTTGGATGGCTATTCTGGCTTTAATCAGATCCTGGTCAAGGAAGAGGATCAATACAAAATGACATTTACAACTAAGAGGGGAACATATTCTTATCAGAATATTCCCTTGGGTCTATCAAATTCAAGCACGAAATTTCAACGTGCCATGGATATTGCCTTCAAAGGATACATTAATGAATTCATCTTGGTTAACCTTGATGACATCATTATCTTCTCAAAACAGAGCATGAATCACATGGCATACCTAGAAAAATTCTTTGAGAGATGCAGAAAGTTTGGGGTATCTCTTAACCCCAACAAGTGTAATTTCACAATGGTACATGGCAAGTTATTACACCACGTCTTCTCAAAGGATGGCATCACAATTCATCTTGAACATGTATCCACCATCCTATGTTTTTCCCTATTAGCACACAAGAACACCTTGCAGTTCTTTCTCGGTAAAATCAAATTTGTTAGGCATTTCATCCCTAACTTTGCAAGACTAGTTTGTCCCATCACTCTTATGCTCAAGAAGGACATAACCTTCAAATGGATAGCAGAAGGAAGAGAGAGTTTTAACAAAATCAATAAAGAAATTACTTGTGTGCCAACACTCATCAATCCATATTACTTAAAGGATTTCTTCCTTTATAATTATGGTGCTGCTATGAGTGTTGTTGTTTTTCTAAAACAAGAAAACAAACAAGGGCTAGAGTAGCCAGTGGCTTTCTTTAGCCAAACGCTGAAGGAATATGAGTTGAAATAAAATCACATGGAGAAACAAGTTTATGCCATCATGTGCATGCTCAAGAAGTTCAATAGCATGCTCTCCACAAACCATATCAAGGTATTAATTTCACATGAAAGTGTGTGAGACTTCATAATGGGAGCCAAAATCAGTGAGAAGACAGTGCGATGGGTAACCAAAATCATGAAGTATGATGTGACTATCAAAGCCACAAATCTAGTTAGAGGTAGTGTGCTCTGTAGACATATTTCTAAGGATGTGTAGGATGAACTTGAGACTTCATTATTTCTAGATGAATATCTCGCTCACGCTGTAGAACGTAAACAAAATACGGACCCTGGCATCCATAGTTGGATGAAGGATATGATCACATTCCTTTCCAAGGGCACATACCCTCCTGGTCTCAACAAATAAAATAGAAGACATCTAAGGTTGTAATCTATCCCATATGTTCTAATTGATGTCCTTCTCTTTAAAAGAAATCTTAGTGGCATGTTGTTGAGATGTATTGACGCTACACAGACTGAAAAAGTGTTAGTTGAATTTCATGATGGATTCTCTAGTGGACACTTCTCTGCCTAACATATTCACAGATGTGCACAAATGGGTCATGAAATTTAAATAATGTTCTTTCTTTGTAGGAAAGAATAAATTAGCAGCACTTCCCCTCTGACCAATCCAAGTAGATCATCCTTTTGTGCAATGGGGTTTTGACTTCATAGGCATGATCAATCCTCCTTCAAGTGTTGGTCATAAGTGGGTGTTGATAGCTACGGACTACTTTACCAGATGGACAGAAGTTGTTGTGCTCAGGGAATCTATCGAGTCATTCATCCTTGAATTTCTCAAAGGGATTGTAACAAGGTTTGACATCCCTCATAAAATCATTTTAGATAATGAAAAATATTTCCTTGGTACTAATATTAATGATCAGGATCTTAGTCATGGTGTATATTTAAAAACTTCTTCAAACTATTACCCTCAAGGAAAGGGTCTGGCAGAGTTAACAAATAAGAACCTGATCAGAATTATGAAGCATATAATGAATATCAACCGAAGACAGTGGTATACAAAGGTCTCGTGTGCATTGTGGGCACACAGAATCATGATGAATAAGGTAATAGGTGCATTACCTTATGATATGGTTTATGGTAAGGAATATAGACTCCCCTTATCTCTTGATTTTACTTCACTAGAACTTTCCCAATAGTTAGAGTTTGAGGGCGCCGACTAGAGAGAAATCAGAATGGTAGAGCTGGTTGAATTTGAAGAATCAACGAATGCTGCCATGATCAAGCAAGAAGAGCATAAAAAATCTATAAATAAATGGTTTAATAGGAATTCTAGGCCTCAAGCTTTCAAATTTGGTGACTTGGTCTTAAAATGGTATGCTGACAGAGCCAAACCAGAGCATTATTCAAAGTTTTATGCACTTTTGAGTGGCCCATACACTATTAGTTCTTGCAAGGCGGAAAAATCTTTCAAAATAAATCATCTTGATGGAGGCGCACTATCAATCCCAGTTAATGAGATCTATCTCAAACCCTTCTATTAATTTTTCTACATCATTTTGTATATTTTAGAGTAGTTTCAATTCCTTTAAGTACAATGCATGCACATTGTTTTGTTTATACATAGTTATTTCCTCCCACATGCTTCTTGAACGTACTCTTTTGTTACTTCCAGGATGTCAGTTATCCTCCATTAGTATTCAAAAAATCTTGCAGGATTTAGAATAGAGTTCAAAAAAAAATTATCAAGTGACTTTAAGGGGTAGCTCCTCAACGATTCCAGATCAAAATTTCATGGTCACATAGTAGACATCATGCCCAATGGATGCTCCAAGCTACTGATCTCCTTAATTTAGTAGGTAAATAGCCCTGAAACTCACCAAAATTGTTATCTAAATAACACCCCTAGTTATTTAGACAACTTAGATTCCATTCTGGCTCTAAGGATCTACATTGCAGCTTATGTGCATGCTCCTTTGGCACATTTTCTTGGTTACAGATTCCTCACGTACCCTTGCACGATCCTCCTTTCCTTCACCTCTTATTTTCCTTTTCCTCTTTGTTTCATTTTTCCCTTCACATGTACTATCTATGCATTTAGCATTATGTGCATCTTGTATGCACGCCCTTCCTCTAATTTCCTCCCGCACCTCAATCTTCTGTGTGTATGCTTTTACACCTTATTTTGTGCCCTCCTATGCCATGTGGCATCTATCAGACATTGATTGTGCTACATACAACCAATCAAAGAGAACTAATAGGGTACCAAATTCTTACAATGAACTAATGGGTGAAAGGTGGTGGAAAATGAAAAAATAGTTGTACATTTTGTCGATCTCTAAGTTAATCAACATGTGCCATGTGTCTAGTTTGCACTGCGGATCTTCTAAAAGTCATAACTTCTGCTCCAGTGCTCAAATCCTTATGCACCCAGTATTTTTAGAAAGCTACTAATGTAGGCTACATTCCATATCATTTAAATTCAAATTTCAGCAAGATTTGGTAGGTTAAAGCTATAAAATTTCTATCATGCCATTAATGAGCATATCTGATTGCTCCAACCACCCAATTTGATATGGATATGACCTCCTTCCTTCTCCTAAATGCTATATAAACTTGGAGATGTGTATTTGATAGATTGTAGGTAGATTTGAAGGCATTCATTACTGGTAGTTGATTTTTCAAATCATATTTTCCCTCCTTCCCCTCTTTTCCCTCATCAATTCATTGATAAATATAAGAGCTTAGCTCATTGTAAAGGGTTGGACATTTTGTAACTTTCAGCATTTTCTAAGGGTTCTTCATCTTTGTATTTTGAGTTGTAGACCTCTAGATCTAGCTTTTGCATGTGGATAGCAGCCTCATTTTCCATTCTAATCAAATGTGCATACCTGGAAGTAATAGAAGCATCATTTAGTGGTTATTCTCTTCCTTGATGTGTCTATATTCTTCTCTCTTTCCTTTCCTTTGCACTGTGTGCTTGTTTTGTCACTTTAAATCCCTTACAACTCTTTTTTTTGTTGTGTCTCATGAAATCGATCGCATGAATGTATTTTTGGTCTATGCTACATCTACCTAGCCTCCTCGTATGCTTTCTCCTTCATTATCACTTAGAACAAATAGTGTTCATCCCACTTTTTCCGGTGCTGACGTCTTCCTTAGTTTTAGTTTTCCATTTATGTTATCCTTTTATCCCTAGTCCCTTAGCATTGTTAGCTTATATTCCCATTTCTACATTAGGAGTGGCAGTAGTAGTAGAAATAGGTGGTGGAACTGGCCTTCTCCAAAGGTCTTTCTCAAGTGTGAAAATTCCTACAACTTAGAGATAGTCCCATTCTTGGCTCAAACAACTCATTTCATCCATACATGAGATAGGGGTGCAAGTTTGAAAAACCAACATCAACCTCAATGTAAGATTATGTGAAGCTTTACAGCTTATGTAACTTTGTAAAATGATTGACTATGGGTGCTCCTGAATGACCTCCAAAATGGGGATGCAATTGCTATGAACATAGCTTTGGGAGTTTCCAATATATAGATATTGGAAAGCAAATTGACAGAGTAATTGATTTGTAAATCCAAGAGAATTTGTAACTGGATGAGCTTGTGTTTTATATAGGTTGAATTTGGTTGGAAGTTGGTTACAGATAGTTGAATGCACATGTTATTTTAATAGTTGAGGGGACCGAATAGTTGTGGAAAGAATAAGTGCCATTCAAGGGTAGTAAAGGAATTTATTAGTAGAAGTTGCATCCAGAAAGGTGGTTCTACATCTAATTTGATTTCCCCCACATTTCTAGAATTCTAGAAGTGTAATTGACCGGACTGGTGAAGTGGAGTCCATGTGGAATTGACTGGGATGAGGAAGTGGAGTATAATTGGTTGTTATAATGTGCACACTAATTAATTAATCATTTGTTTAATGAATGATATTTAACTTGGATAATAGGGGTATTAAGGATTAATTTAATTAATTCAAAGGTGTGTAAGTGAATGACTAATCAATTTAATTAATCAGTTGTAAAGGGGGGATAACATAATGTGTTATGACAATACTAGGAATAGGCTTGTGATTTAGGGTGCTTACACAATTTACCATCTAGTACACATGAATAAAATCAATGGCATATTTCATACTTTCATAAAGCTAACTAGTTACTCCTTTTTTTATTTTCTTCTTTTCTACTAGTATCAAATAAGGATTCCTCGGAGAGGTTTATAGCCACAACACCTGAAAAATTCAATGCAGCTGAGTCAAATGAGCAACAATCATGATTCAACATCCAAAAAAATGTAGAATTTATCAAGATTTGTATAGGGCCACATTGAAATAATGTAATCAGGAAGGGAAGGTTCCCTGTTTGATTAACATGAGAGATGGGGTTCCTTTAGGAAGAAATGCTACAAGGTGGGCCACAATATTGGGGGTACAAGTGAGGTCAAATTTGGATGTTAACATTGAGACATTATCACAACAAAACCAAATACATGCAGATCTTGTTATTCAAAAAATGTAAAACATGTTTGAGGGCATTGATGGGATGGTATCATACAAATTCTATAGATACAAAATATGAAAAATCATAAATAATTATAGGCATTCGTGCAAAAACATGATTCTTGAAGAAAGGAAAAAAAATCATCCTTGGATCAGAAGATTTGGAATGCATTAAAAGAGGGTATGTGCTATATGGATTTTTGGAAAGAAATATCATGAGGGAAATCAAGAAATTCTAGGATATATCAGTGTGCTTTACGAAGAGCAAGGATGAGAGTAACAAAAGAAAGATTTGTAAATTATTTAATTTTGTACTTATTTTTACCTTCTTCTACCTGACTTGATCATGGTTTGAGTTTAATAAGTGCTAAAATGACGTGATTTTTGACCAAATTTGATCTTTTTTTTAGGAGGATAGACATGATAGAGCACCTACATTTGATGAGATACGTATATTGGTAAATGAAGATGTCATGAAGACTCAAATGATGCAAGCGAAGAGAAAATTTCTTCCTCTAACAATTTCATCAATCAAAATACCTGAAGTAATGTTATTATGTTGGAGTTTTTAAACATCATTTTTTCTATTTCTTTGTTAATTACTTTTGAATAAAATGTTCTAAACCCTTCTCAAAGCTTCCCGCACATCTAACAAACCTTTTACGCATTGATATATAATCTAATGTTGGCATGTTATGACTTAGGTGTTGTCATTGATGTAAAATCACATTAATGACAAAGAGGATGTTGGAGTAGAGTCATATGATGCTAATATTGATGATGACATGGAGGTTCAGGTGTGTTTTTTGTTGCATGAGTTTATTCAGTGAGAATTGCTTGTTCTTACAAACCTAATCAAGTGACCTGGCTAGCCTAGGTGATGGTACATGATGGTTAGTGCTTCTTGAAAGATTGAAGACCATGTTGGTAGCATGGATACCATTTTTAGGGAGTTCTTGGGCACTCACATATGTTCTAGGGTGCATATACAAGTGGATGACCAAGTTTTAGGTGTTCATTTGGACCAAGTATGGGTGCTAGGAGGCATGAGGTTGAGTTGTGGAGCCATGTGAACTTATGAATGTATGTGGGAATTTTTT
Source organism: Taxus chinensis (assembly GCA_019776745.2). Taxonomy (NCBI): domain Eukaryota; kingdom Viridiplantae; phylum Streptophyta; class Pinopsida; order Cupressales; family Taxaceae; genus Taxus; species Taxus chinensis. The sequence continues at coordinate 233,024,403 of CM034153.1, forward strand.
TCATGATTTACCAGATATGTTTGGAAATGTTGGAGAGTTTCTATGATGAGTTATGATGTTATTTCAGTTAACCCTAGCCTAAACAGTGTAAAACCTTTAGTGCTAATCATACAAGTCCTTGTGACTTGAGAGATGGAGAAATTTTTGAGCCATGACGATGATTAGAGATTATGCATAAGGGTGTACTTTTGGTTTTAGGAAAATTTGGAGTCATTATATAATGGTAATTGTAAGTTGTGATGTTTTGTGTGAAACAGGGTCCAAGAAAGGATGTCTTCCATCTCGAATTATACCTTCTAATGCTCACCTTGAATTATTTGCTTTGCATGGTACCTTTTGGATTTCAAGGATGTTTCTACATTTATTCTATAAGGTTTTAAAAAATTAGGTCATTTCATCGTCAAATTTTTATGAACAAATGATAAGAAGCCGAACAACTTTGTATGTGCTTGAAACCATAGCTCAAAATTGGTAGGAGATAAAATGATCATAAGTGATTAGAAATTATTGACACTGAATGGATGATCATTTTATGATGTAGAAGAATCCTCTAGGTTTCCAGAAAGGTATGGTAGTGTTTGTGGTGATGAGTGGACCCCACTCAAATAGGCATGTTTCTAAAGAAGTTCAGTTTGGGACAAGGTTGTCTAAAGTATTTGCAAAATAAATGGGCATTGTTTTTATTATGAGAGTTTTAATTTATTTCCTTGGTGTTTTCAGGTCATGAGGATGCATAAAAATAGCAAAGTGTGCCCTATTTGTGAAGACTAATCAAAGGGCAGTTTTGGGGTAGTTTGTAGAGATGAGCTTAGTTGAAGGCCTTCCAATTGGATTTGGAAGGATTTAAAATATATTATATAAATAGGATTCAAATATATTTCCAATGGTATAATTTTTTTCTCATTATGATGGTATTTTATGGGTCAAATATGTCAGTTTTTGGAGATGAAGGTTTCTTGGTTTTTAGGACGGGACTGCTTTTACTCAAAGATTGACTTTCTTGAAGAATGAGATGGATGATTTGATATTTTATACCACATATAAAGTGAATAAGGAAAAAAAAAATCTTATTGAATTAATTTGGAGGTCTTGAAATTATCATCAAATATGAAAACTAGCTGAGTTTTCAAAATTGGTTTCTAGGGAGCTTATTTTGGTGAAGTCTAAAGTTCTTCTGGTTTGAGTATATAGATGTTTAAAGAGATATAAATTGATTATATGTGTTCTATATTATATTATGTTTCCATATTGTGATAACATGTCATATTTGATATCATCTTGGGTGGTCTTGAGGCCCAAAGGTGAAATCAGGATGCTAATAGTAGTTGTTTTGTGACGGAAATGAGTTAGTGTGCCTATTTAATGAAATATTTGAATGGTTAAAGTAAATTTGTTACCATATTTGATTATTTTATACTATATTATTCATGTTTTGTTAATTTATAAGATTTAATTAACATGTTTTTTCATGAGTGTATTTTTATCGTCCTAGTGATGGGGTTTTGAGGCATTTTGGTGCATAATGTATGGTTTTAGGCATGACCGACCTACATGGGTCTTATGTGAATGTTTTTATTATTCAAATGGGATGTTATGAAGTTTAATTTTTTGAAACAAATGAGGTAAACTGACCTATTTTTAATTTGAATCAAGAATAGCTTATAAAGTGATGTTTTAGGTGCAATTTGAAACTAGTTGAGAGGATATGAAAAGTGTAACCTATCTGTGATTGATTTGTAGGTTTAAAGGCATGTTTTGAGGGATGATAGTGTGTATGATAGGTTGAATAATTTTTTCAAGTGTGTGTTCAAGGTTTTGATTCTTTTTAAAGTGAAGAAAGTTTAAGCTTGTGTAATTTTTAAGACATAGGGTTTGAACAAGGGTTTGAAGGAGAGTGAACTGAATAAGTGCTATCAAATCAGTTGTAGCAGCATCATATATATTCATCATAAGATGGTTGAGATGGTGTTTTATCATCTTTTTGGGTTTTATCCTCCTTTTGGAGTTGATGCTTTACAAAATTAGGGTTTAGTGCTCCTTGTAGGGGTTGGTGTTCTACTAAACTAGGGGTTGGTGGTCCTTGTGGGGTTGGCGCCTCAATAAATTTGAAACATAGAAATACAAAGTTTGTGTTTCAGTGGTTTTTCTTCCCCATGAGGATTTCCCACTTATTTCTTGTGTTATGGTGTTGATTATCTTGTTCATGTTTAATTGCATGTATGTTATTTGATTTTTTTCACACATTAATGGTTGGATAAGAGGTTTGTGATTTAAGTAAGCAATATGAAATTGAATTAATTTTGTAAGGATTGATTCACCCCCCAGTCCATTGTGCTTCCAAAAATTTGTATCATAATAGGTCCTTTTGGAAAATTTTGATCACTTGAAAGGAGGTCCTTTGAAGTACAAAAATGGTGAGCTATCAGAGTGGGTTCTCAACCAACAAGGCACCTTTGTTTGATGGTGTGAATTATTCTTTTTGGAGTTTGAGGATGAAGACTCACATTATGTCTTTAGGGTTTTATATTTGGGAAGTTGTGGAGAATGGCTATACTCCTCCTACCACTACACCAACTACTACTACATAAAAGAAGGCATGTAGTGACAATTCAGAGGATTTTAATGCAATCATTTGTGGTCTTGGAGAATTTGATATGGGAAAGGTAATGTATTGCAAGTCAAAAAAAGAAGCATGGGAGAAACTTAAATTGTTGTATGAAGGTGAATCAAAGGTAAGAATGGCTAATCTTCAAACTTTTAGAAATCAGTTTGAGAGTCTTAAAATGAATGATGACGAGTCTATTGTTTCATATCTACTTAGAGTTGAAAAGGTTGGCAATAACATGAAAGGGTTAGGAGAAGATGTGAAGGAAGAAGTAGTTTTTCAAAACATTTTGAGATCACTAACTCCCAAGTTTGATTCCAAAGTGTTTGTTATTAAAGAGGCCAAATATTTGACTAAGTTAAATATGGATGAATTACATGGTACTTTGACTTATTATGAGATGAGTGTGGTTGACTCCAAACCAGCCAAGAAAGAGAGCTTTAAAAGTTGAGAAGATGAAAAATTATAAGAAGGCCAAATTTGATGATGTTAGTCATGAATTAGATGATGAAGATCTATTTTCCACGGTTGCTAGAAGGTTTAATGTTGGAACTAGTAAGTATAAGGGAAAACATCCTTTCAAATGCTTTAATTGTGATAAATTATGTCACTTTGTTGCTAAATTTACTCATAGGCATGAAAATAATGGGAATGATGATTATGAAATTGGTCATGAGAAAAAAAATCAGAAGTATGGTAAAGAGAAGAAAGAGTTCAAGAAGTTTGATTATAAGAAGAAGGGTAAGAAGAGTCTTTACACTAAGGAAGGGGCCTATTCCTCTAAAGTAAGTAGTGTACATGATGGATCTGATTCTGAGTTTGATTATGATCGCAAAGATGTAGGTGATGAGGTATTATTTATGAAAAAAGAAGCTATGAGATCCATTAGTGGAGGTTCTACTATGTTGGGTGATCTCATATCAGATTCTTGTAATAATTTCAAGGAAGAATAAGATGACATAGGGATTTATTTGGCACATGTCCAATCAGAACAGAAGCATGCTGAAAAGAATAATGAAAAATTGACACCACAAGTTAAGGAATATGAAGCAAGGATTCAAGAACTAGAAGAGAAACATTGGGCCATTACTGAGAAGCTTGATGAAAATGTAAGAAAGTTAGAGATTCAAATGAGTAACATTACTCTAATCTTACAATCTAAATAAAAATAAGTGGTCATCCTTAATAAGTAGATATCAGATGTAGTAAGTAAGGAAAATTCGTATCAAAAATTTAAAGAAAGTTCCAAGGCTCTTGATGATCTCTTGAGCAATCAGAAAGCAAATGGTTATAGATATGGTTTGGGATTCAAAGTTTAATTCAAGGATAAAAAAATTAATCATGTGGACCTTGTTTCAAGTAAATAAGTAGGTGAAAAAATCACCAAGGAAGTAAATAAGGTAACCTACATCAAGGACAATGAGAAGACTAAGCCCATTAGACAACTTAGTGCCTCAAAGTATGAAATATTTTTCAATTTCTATTGTTACACTTGTAATGGATTTAGTCATAGGGAAAAAGAGTGTACAAGTACTACTAGTGATGATCAACCCTTTTCATTTATCAGAACATTTAGGATTGCAACTCGATAAAAAAATATTTTTTCAGCCGTCTTAAGTATTGTTGGTTTAAGTGTGTGTGATTGTACTTATTTCCCTATTAAGTGAGTGTGTTTACTTCTCATATTGCATTGCATGTTTTTGTGTCGCATGGAGTTGTTGTTTTAGCTATGGATGGTTGTTTGTATCTTGGATTTTCATGTCATTTTTTACTTTTTTCATATGCTTACATTTCTATAAGGACCAATGATGAGGATTGTAAGCCAAATGATAATTACAAATTATTTCTGTAAGAATTGGTTTGGGGATAGCTCAATATCCTCTTTTCTTGTTATTTTCTCATCTTCTCTTCACACTTTCCTTATTTCTATTCTCTTTTTGATCACCGATCGATTTCTTCCATCACCCCATCGAAACTCGAGGGGGCATCCTTCATCCTACCTTCATCCTTCTAAATTTTTCTGCTCGTTTATGCTTGTCTACTTTCTTTGAAGTGACGTAGCTTACGTCACCCCAAAGAGGGGAAAATGTAGACACCTGTAGTTTGATCAAAACACTATTATTCCTAATATTACACTGACTATTCCCCTTCTTGCAAATTGACAACATACTATCAGTTAGACTTATCCAACTCCCCTCTTACGAAACTCTTTTGGTCGTATTCCTCTTATAAACCAACTAATGGGGCTAATATATTCCCTTATTGGCTAAACCATATTTGTATCCTCTTCTATACTGATTTTACTAACTTCCTAGTCTATCAATCCATTTCATTGGATTGATTATACCTCTCAAAACTTCTAGTCTATCCTGCATAACGACCTAGAGCACAACTTACCCTTATATCTAGAAGTAGTTATTACACATCGCAAGATCAAGAGAGTAATTTTGGATGGTGGATAAAATCTAAAACAATTTACTTTGAAGCTGGTTAAATAGCTAGGCCACTCAGAATTGGATCTAGGTGCCAAAACTATTACAATCACAACCTATGATAATGAGGAGCAAGAGTCAACAGGCACTATAGTAGTTCCCATGGAAGTAGGGCCAACTTGTCATGATACAACATTCCATGTCCTTGACTTGGATCTACCATACAACATGCTCTTAGGATGCCCATGGATCCATGCCATGTAGACCATTCCTTCAACTTTCCATCAGTGTATCAAGATGTGCCATAAAGGATAGATAATCACCATTCAGGGTGATCTAGAACCATTTACACATTGCAGATCCTTGCACAGTTTTTCTTGTGCAGCTTATGAATGCCCTTCTACAGACATTGTTGTTCCTTTGGAAATGGATACTATCAAGGAACATTTGGATCAAGGTTCAATAACTCCTTGTAATCAATACTTTCCTTCGTTGGTCAACCCTTTCACCTCATGGGAGGTAATGTCATAAAAATATGGCCTAGGTAAACCATTCACTCTTGAATAGGCATTATTAATATCAGATCTATTTGTATTTCCTAGGACACATGGTAAACCTTATTTTTAGTTCAAAATCACTTGAGAACAATGTTCTAAACCATTGGAGAAGTTCATTCCTAGTGGTTTCTTATATGAGGAAAAGATGTTATGGGATCCTACTAACAGAGTGCCAGAATGTACCATGGCGTCATGTCATCAGGCACCCCAATATGTCAAAGGCCACCGCATGATGTTTGTCATGGGTTATAATGGGCTTGGATGTGGTATCAATGCGCAAGGCCGATTAGAACCCATTCTTATCCCTCACTTCAAATCAAATAAACATGGTCTTGGAATAAAACCTCATGATGATCCACCCTTTGAGATTGATGCCACCTCTTCAGAACGTGAGGATGACTCGTCTCATTCTAATAGCGATGCAGATTCCCAATATAGCCTCTACAAGGATCTTTCTTCCACTAACCTATTCCTTAATTTAGTTTTCCTTACCTTGTTCGAATCTGATCCTCAAACCAATTACTAATTAGCCCTTGTATATCTCAAACTTATAGATTGGGATCAACAATTTCATGTTCCAATCAACTTCTTTGAGAATGACAAGGCATTAGTAGAATTCATGGGACTCAAGGATTCTATTCCAACTAAGATCACAAGAAAGTCTTCACAATTCAACTAGACACATTTGCATTCTTTGAAGAAGAGGAAGAGATGTGTGGACACTTGAACATGAAAGTTATAAACAAGAGTAATAACACTTCAAAGAATCCTTGTGGGAAAGATAAACGTAAGTCTCCTAGTGATAAAATCTTCGAAGCACTCATAGATAAATAAAATAAAGAGCCTATGGATGAAATGGTGTTTTCATTCAAAGATGATTAGGAGCTACCTAAGGAGGTTGACCTTACTATTCCCCTTGATCCTACATAGATGGAATATTCTTCTAAGATGCTTGTTGAGGAAACAATCATTGTCAACATCAACACAAAGGACCAACCTAGGATGATAAAGTTGGGAGCTTTTCTCTCAGCTCAAGAGTAGAAGTATTTTGTAGAGTTGTTAAGAGAATATGGAGATATATTTATGTGGTCATATGCTGATATGCCTAGTTTAAACCCACACTTGGTCATGCACAACCTCCTTGTGCACCCAGACGCCAAACCCAGTCAAATAGAAAGTTGAGAAAGATACACCTTAAAATTGTACTCCTTGTCAAAGAAGAACTTGAAAAACTATTTGTTGTTGATTCCATTAAGCACATTGACTATTTAGATTGGATATCTAACATAGTCCATGTATTCAGAAGAAACCTGTTGGCATAAGGATCTGCACCAACTTCTATGACATCAATAAAGCATGTCCCAAGGATGATTTCCCCTTTCCTAACATTGATATGATCACTTGATTCCACTACTGGTTATGAAATGTTATCCTTAATGGATGGATTTTTAGGTTATAACCAAATTCAGATTGTAAAAGAAGACCAACATAAAACAACTTTCATCACCCCTTGGGGAACATTTTTCTAAAAATTCATGCCTTTTAGACTCAAGAATGTCCAGGGCCACCTATCAATGTGCAATGACTGTCATCTTCCATGACATGATGAGTAGACATCATGGAGGATTACGTTGATGATATCCTAGCTAAATCCAAAAGTAGAGGAGAGAACCCCAAAGTGATGAGATGCATTTTCCAACATCTCCAGGATTACAAAGTAAGTTTGAATCCTAAGAAGTGTGTCTTTGGTGTTTTGTTAGGAAAACTCCTAGGTTTCATCGTTTCACAGAAGAGGCATAGAATTAGACTTTGTGAAGGTTACAATTATCACAAATATGCCTCCACCTACCACCCTCAAGAAAATGTGGAGTTTGCAAGGAAGAATTCAGGTAATTCGTCACTTTATTTCATAGCTTGGGGATAAATGCCACCCATTTACACATCTCCTCAAGAAGGATGTTGCATTCAACTGGGGACAATACTATCAAAAGGAATTTGCACTATTTAAATAGTACCTTGTCAACCCACCTATACTCATGTCGCCTACCGTAGGTGAATCTCTCCTCTTATACATCTCAGTTACCCAATTTGTTATTGGTGTATTGTTTTCCCAATATGACCTAGACCATAAAGAAAGGGTGGTTTATTACCTCAGTCGCACTCTCATTTCCTATGAGTTAAATTACCCACAAATTGAAAAGGTTGGCCTACCTGGGAGTTGTATTTAACTTTCAGAAACTTCACCACTATCTCCTTAACAATAAAACCAAATTGATATCCAAAGTTAACCCTCTCAAGTATTGTTTATTCAAACCCACCCTTACAGGATGAATGGCTAATTGGATCATTCTCCTAAGTGAATTTGATATCGAGTTTGTGAATCAAAAATCCTTGAAGGGACAAGTGTTGGCCAATCAGTTGCCAGAATCTCCTCTACCATGAATGGAACCTTTGTGCCTGGATCTATCTGATACATCCATGATGTATGTTCAATATTTCACTAAGTGGCAAGTTCATTTAGATGGATTGTTCACCTTCTATGGGTCAGGACCAAGAGTGGTTCTCATCACTTCTACAAGGGAGGTTATTCCATGAGCATTCCGTTTGGGCTTCCCTTGCACTAATAACATTGTAGAATATGAGGCACTCATTTCTGGCCTCAAATTGGCTATCACCTAGAATATTAGACAATTACGAACCATTGGTGACTCCCACATTATCATTAAACAAGTTAATGATGAGTAAAAGGTTAAAGATGAGAAGCTAATTCCATACAAAAAATTGGTTGAAACTTTGAAATAATACTTTACACAGGTCATCTTCGAATAGAAACCAAGGTCACACAATAGATCAGTAGATACCATGGCTACAATTAGGTCTCTCTTGCGTATTCCACCTCAGGAAAGCAAGATTCCCTTCTGCATAGAGCATTTACAAATACCTGCATATGATATTCCAAAGTCATGTTTGGCATGTGAAGTTGTTGGCCCATTCTCCTCTTGGTATGACCTTATATTTCGATACCTTCAAGATGGCACATTTCCATCGGACATTACCCATTCTGAGAAGAAATCCCTCATCCATCGTATATCCCGTTATACCCTTCTAGGAGGCACCCTCTACCATCGTGGATAAAATGGGAATCTATTTTCCTATTTTGATGTTACTGATTCAATCCACACTATTATGGAAGTACATGGTGGCATTGTGGAGTGCACACTAGTGGTCTGGTCTTGGCTAAGAAGCTCTTGAGGGTAGGTTATTATTAGCCCACCATGGAGGTAGACTGTTGTAATTTTGTAAAGAAATGTGAGATATGCCAAAAATATGGAAACTTGATACATGCGCTAGCTCATGCTTTGCAACCCATTGCAACATCTTGGCAATTTTATAAATGGGGCCTTGATCTCATAGGGAATCTCCATCCTTCTTCATCAGATGGCCACACTCACATTATCACCTCCACTGAGTATTTTACTAAATGGATAAAGCTTATGCCTCTCTCTTATGTCACTGGTGTGCAAATCTTCAAATTCATCACAAATCATCTCATTTTTTGTTACGGTATCCCTTCCGTCATTGTCACTGAAAATGATAAATCTTTCAAAACTAAAATGGTTAAAACATTATGCCAATGCTTCCATATCTAGCTCAAGTGTTCTACCCCATATTAACCCCAAGGTAAAGGACAAGAATTAGCTACCAATAAAACCCTTGTATAGATCATGGAGAAAATGGTAAGTAAGAATGGATGTAATTGGCACTTACAGATACATCTTGCCATCTAGGCCTATAGAACCTCCATCAACACCCCTACTAGTATGACCCCATATTCACTTGTCTATGGAGCTGAAGCCATCATAACCATGGAATTGGAGCTTCCCTCCCTGAGGATATCTCTCCGGGACTATCTTGATAAAGATGAAGACTATAGATTTTCTCGGCTAGCCGAGAAGGAATTGTTAGATGAAAAGCATATAAGAGTACTTAATCACTTAAAGGTCTATTAGAATAGAGTATCCAAAGGATATAAAAAATAGATCATTCATCAGGAATTAGCTATAGGTGATCTAGTTCTAAAAGAAAATAAGAGGAACACTGTTAAGGACAGAGAAATGAAAGGTAAGTTTGAAGCCAACTAGTTAGGGCCCTATGTGATGGTTTATAAGTATGGATCATGAGCTTATAAAATTTCATACTCAAATGGTGAATAGATTCTGGAACCAATGAAATCCATGCATCTCAAACATTTCTATGCTTAAGCATGATGAGAATATCATATAAGAATTAAAAAGTAGAAAAACAAAGAAAAAAAATAAAAACATATAAAATTTAAGAAAACAGTAAAGAAAAAAAATAGGCCATCTATGTGTGAAAACCATGCAATTTTGGTGTAGTGGGAAAGTCTTTGGGTGAAAACCGGTTTTTGGAACTCAAGGAGGATTCACCGGTCACAAGCCACTCTTGCATCAGGATGGGTAACCCTCACCACTTTCTAGAAATAACTTCCTTTGCTAGGTCTAGGAACCCTACCAAATCCAGCTTTGTTGAGCTGTGATATGGCTTATTTACTCTTATATCTACATGAAGGATGTGCCTTTGTATATTCCCATTTAATGTTGGGGGGCACCTTCACTTTCCACTTTCTCGTGTATACGCGTATGGAATTCTGCCCTTTTTATATTCCCACATCACATTGGGGGCATCCACACTTCTTTATCCTTGTACATTGCTTTCGGAACCTGAAATTCAAAAATGTAAAAAAATTTAGAAAAAGGATACAAAAAAAACCTAAAAATTCAAAAAATATCCCTTCTAAGAAGAAAGCTACACCAACTTCACAACATTGTCTTACGGAAACCTCAAAAACAATGTGAACCATATCCTCAAACATTAATCTTTCTAGATAACCCAAAAACATCAGAAAATATATCAATACTATCCCACTAAAACAAGGTAGTGGTTTAAATTACTTTTAGTTGTTGGTTTGTATAGTTTTGATTGTGTATATCTCATCATGTTTTCTGATTTCAAGAAATTGATTCATTTTCTTACCATAGATTGAATCTTGTTCGGTTTAATTGTGTGTTGCTTTGAATTCATTTTATTGCACAATATTGGTATGTTTACATCATATTTTGTATACATCTATTAGGATTCATTTTACTTACTTAGATTGAATGTCAATTTAATCTATTAATTAAAATGTTTATGAATTCCTTTTTTGCATTTGGTTGTGTTGTTTTGTATGTGTACATCTATTTAGTTTTGTTAAAAAATTTGCTTGTTTGATTGTTGCACATCCATTTGTTATCACATCTATCATCTATTATCCATCACATATAGCATCATCACATACATCATATATACAAAAATGATAAGTTTTACATCATGCATATATACTAAGATAATCATCAAATATTGTATCATCAATGGGGGCAAGAGGGGTTGTGCATGATCACAAATCTATCCCCCCCGCACCAATATCATCTAGTATCATCCCAAGTGCTAGAATAGAAATCAAAACATCCCATAATAAAAAAACATATAATATTATCTGCAGATATATCATCAGTATGAAACATGAGAAACTAGCATCTCTAATCTAAAATCTAGCACATATGTGAGAAAAGATAAAATCATACATCATGATACACTCATACATTTACAGAACATGAACCATCACCATAAGAGAATATCAAAGCATGCCACAAAAATAAACCATCGAATGTCCATATAATACATTTACAAATGTATGTCTCAAAAATCAGGTATACATCATCGATACAATATGTCATCTAAAGGGCATGGATGAAAACTCAAGCTTCATCAAGAGGCATCAAAATAATAGTACATCAATCTATACATCAATCAAAAAAATCATCCTTCATAAGAAGCATGTATACTACATACATCTGTACAAAAAAATAAAATTCAACCACAACTCTCACCCTCTCCAGGGTTGCCTGTTCTATGTCCTAGAGGAGGAAATGGTGGTGGCTATGATGGGCTAGTCCCAGGAGTGCCGCCATGCTCTCTAGCTAGCTACTGCACTGATCTCACTTATTGACCTGACCTCCTTGATCTTAAACTTGTCCTGCTCACATCCAAATGATCAAAAGGTATGACCTGCTACCCTACTGGAACTACTCAGTGATAGGTGACCTTGTAATACCAGGCCTCACTACTAGCCCTCATAACATCCTAGATCATCTCGGCATCACCAAAAATAGTGGCTTCCTAAATGAAAAAATCTCTCTCTCCTACCAATCAACCTCTATTAGCATGGGCCTGTCTCACAGCAACAACCTCTTGATCTTTTTCCATAATGATAGTCGAAACTTGGGCTTGAGCCTCGTCCCTCTGAATGATATAACCTTGCACCTGAGCTTGTGCCTAATCTTGTTGAACACCATTACCTTGTAGTTAGGTATGTGTTTGATGTAATAGTCTCAATAAATGAGCCCCCTGTGTTGCCAACTAACTGATCTAGTGCTACTAGGCTACACCACCCCCACCCTTAGTGGTCTAAGATCTGGACTTATCTCACTCTGCTGTCAAGACCTGTACCTGGGCTCTGACCTGATCTCTCTGTTGTCAAGACCTGTACTTGGGCCATGACCTCATCTCTCTCCCCTGCCACCTATAACTGTATGGCTATCATCACCTGTAACTATTGCTGAAGTGAAACAAACTACCCATCATCACCACCACCCCCTGAAACATGAGGTGGTGGACCCTGTTGTGGAAATACCTACTTTAATAGGGCATATATCCCTGCTGGAATGCCTACTAGAGGAAACTCTATTTCTGAGCCCTAGGTTCCTGTCTCTCCCTGAGTTGGGGCCCTATCTCTATGGCTGATTGTAGGGAAGGACCATGTCCCCCACCGCCAATGTGACACTGGCCGTCAGGACCATCATCATCATCATCATCATCACCACCACCTCCACCCTCATCACCGCTAGGAGGCCCCACTAGGGTTTCTCATAGGCTACTCTGGGAATGGTCAAACGATGCAGGATCACACCATGATACCATGGCACATACTCGAGGGTGTAGCCTGGATCTCTGATCTGTCTCTGAGGTACCCACATAGCTGGTACCACATGTAAGAAAACTAGTCATTGCTCTGTCCTAGGTAATTTGTGGCCCCATATTGAAGTACTCTATGGCCCTGTGAGCATACCACATATTTGGTCCAGGTACATCCTGGGTAATGTCAAACTGTCTTTGACACTGATCTACCATGTATATCTTCTACATATAGTTGTAGCTACCTAGCATGAAGTGTTCAACTATCGCAGTGCTAAGCTCTAGGCCATCTTGAGGCCACTGAAAAATGTCTATATGGCCTCCATACCATGGAGGCCTATCATAACTCATCTATCTCATGATGCTGGTGGTAGGGATCTCCCATATGTGGCAATACATCTTCCCCAATTGAAACCCAGCCCATAGAAGAGGGCTCCTCTAGAGCTCGAGCTCTCAAAACATCTATGGGGTGACCAATAGCATTATGGTCCCACACCCAAATCTTTAGTAGTCTGGCCAATCCTACTATCTTCTAATGGTAGTATGTGATCAAATTAAGGTCCCAATATAAGTGTGCTAGTATGCACTGACCCCAAAAATATGTCTCCCCATTGATCAATTCGTGTATCACTTTGATGAGGCCGAGTGGAAATGAAGCACCGAATTTTTCAGTGAGTAAAATTCCACTGAAAAAAGCCATCAAATAGACTACAACCCGATCAAGCTCGGGATCCTCTATAAACCACGACAATCTAACTTTCATTACGTGATGTGGTATCACAGGGACATCGAATAAATTGATAATACACTAATCAATGTTGGTTTGGTGACTAGTATACTGGATCAAATCACCCTAGATGGGGACCCGCATAATGTGCCACATGTCCTCCAGTGTAATCATGATCTCACCAGTTGGGAGCTGAAAGCACCGACTCTCGTTGTGCCATCTCTCAGCTAAAGCTGTGAAGGAGGTCATGATCTTAGGTAATCTATGGCATGTCGTCCACGTAAGCCAATCCTATGATGTATAAGAGAATATCTAGTATCTTCTGATCATTCTCATCAAACTATGCCTCTATCACTGCCAGGTGACCATATCTCTTGTGGGTATGAAGGACATGTAGTATCCGCTACACAAAAACAAACGATACAGGTGTTAGGGTCACATTTATTCTATCTAGTTTTCTAGAAAAATTCTTCTTTCATTCATCTAACATACTAATTTATCACCTTCTTATAAAAACCATCTAGTCTATTTTTCTATCTATACTTAGCTATTTGGTTGTAGGGATGAATTGTCCCTTTTCCTTGGCATGCACGCCTATACTTTGATTCCTACGTGCCTATCTCGGTATGTATGCCCAAAACGTATATGACTCTGCTTCGACACATACGTGCCCCATCTAACATGTACACCCCCCTCTTTCCCATCTTCCCAGATGCATGCACCCCCATCTCGACACATATTCCTACCCTTCAACGCGTGCATGCACATCCATGTTTTTCACCCCCAGGCGCATACGCCCTCCCTCCAAGTGGATGCGCATACGTGTACCTATTTTTTTAACATGTATGCATTTTTGTACCCATCATTTTGACACATGTGCATGCATGCACCCATCAAAGTGAAGCATGCACACACTCGCATTAGTCAAAAACTACCTAATCTAGCCTAAAAGGGGACCTAAACACAACTTTAAATGCATAATTAACAAAGAGGGATAGGGCACTCATGTAGGGTCCATCCACTTAGTCCTAAAGGTACTTTTGGATGTGATTTTCCCATCTCTTCATGCTCGGTATCCTCACCATCTCACTCCAGGACTATTGCTCTCGCTCACTGTGAAAATTTGCAAGAGCTCTGCTACAAATGGACTAGTCATGATTGTTTTTCCCCCCGGGTGGGTATATTAAGCATTCGGGATGCCCCTAGGGCATGTTTTCTCCATCATGATCATCCTGATACTTCTTCTACTCACCGAAATGATTATTTTTATATTTAAAATAATTATTTTTACTAATTTTTGCAAGCTGAAGCACTTGGTGCCACCCTGCGGTCACTTCTTCTCCCTAGAATGATTTACGCATATTATAGTCATTGTTTCCTATCTTTTTTCTTCTATTTTTCCTCTCTTTTACCCATTTTGGTGATTATTTTTATTAAATAATTATTCTTGGCTTGTAATTCTTCTTGCTGGGGCATTTTATTGTTATCTGACTCCCTTGCCTTTGCCTTCAGGCCATTGTGCATAATTTTAAGAGATAATTGATCTCTTATACAATTCTTCTGACTGATCAAAAAACTAAAACTTATAAGATCATCCAAAAATCATAAAAAAATCCTAAACACTTTGAAAATGGACTAAAATTGGTAATCAACTCATTTATAGCTTAAATCTATGTCTCTCGCATGGCACTCATCTCATATCTTGCTAACATTTTCACATGTTTTGAAATAACAAATCATGGATCACGTGAATCTTCAATCATTTACAAAAGCTACATTACTTACTTCATCTATACTTTGGGGCACTATCAATTACCTGGTACTATTTTTGTTGTGTGAATTGCTTTTCCATTGGACCACAAGTGTCCTCCATTCTTTCCCTTGCATATAAAAATTTCTTGGGGGCATCATTTTCAACCCTTGTCATTTATCAAAAAATTTGGGATTACAACTCGATAACAAAATATTTGTGCAGTCTTAAGCGTTGTTGGTTTAAGTGTGTGTGATTGTACTTATTTCCCTATTAAGTGAGTTTGTTTACTTCTCGTATTGCATTGCATATTTGTGTGTTGTGTGGAGTTGTTATTTTAGCAATGGAGGTTGTTTGTATCTTGGATTTTTGTATCTGTCGTATGACATTTTAATTGTTAGGAAATAAGGGATAAAAATATGGGGAATTCCCTTCATGTCATTTTACAGATCTTAAAAGTGCAGAATAAATCATATGCTTACATTTTAATTAAAGCCTCCACCAATGATGAGGACTCTACAGAATTAAGAATTCAAAAATGATGATTACAAATTGTGTTTTGTAAGCACCGTGGTTTGGGTACCGATGGGCTCAATATCCTCTTTTCTTGTTCAGGGAGGCTTTTGACCCGCTCATGGACCGCCGTTCTCTTCACACTTTCCACAAACATAACATTTAAGGACCGATTGAGTATTCTCTTTTGTAGATATCATCGATCACACTTTCCTTTATTCTATTTCTTCCATCATCAAGTTCCCCATCGACACTCGAGGAGGCATCCTTCATCCTACCTTCATCCTACTAATTTCACTTCTACCCCTTTAAAAATTCTCTACTCGTTTATGCTTGTCTAATTTCTTTGAAGTGACGTAGCTTACGTCACCCCAAAGAGGGGCAAATGTAGACATCTGTAGTTTAATTAGAGCACTATTATTCCTAATATTGTACTAACTATTCTCCTTCTTGCAAATTGGCAACATACCATTAGTTAGACCTATCTAACTCCCCTCTTCTAACACTCTTTTGGCTGTATTCCTCTTATAAACCAACTAATGGGGCTAATATAGTCCATTATTGGCTAAACCATCTTCTCATCCTCTTCTATACCTCTTTTACTAACTTCCTTTTCTATCAATCCATTTCATTGGATTGATTAGACCTATCAAAACTCTCTCAAAACCCTAATTCCTCTCTAAACAAGATTAACTAGCATATACCTAGGTTAATTACCCTAAACCTTGATTAACCTCTCTAAACCTATTCAAATCTTACTTTGACTCCCTAATCAACTTGTTAGCTCCTTTTTAGTTACACATGCACCAAAATTCCCCCACTTTCCCAAATGGAAAATTATAAATAGCCCACTACCCCTAGACCATTTCTAAGAACTCTCTTTCTTCATAACATAAACTATAGCATTTTTCTTAGGGTTTAGAGCTTATTTCATTTCTTTTATTGAGCTATTGATTTTTCCATTGCACTACACACCAAGTATTGAGTAAATGGGAAGAACCATTGGCCTTGAATCCATTAATGGTGAGCTCTCATTCTCATAATCACAAACTAATTTCTTAGAATCCTTACTAGGTTCAGTTGTTAAAGCTTTCAGGAATAGAGGATCACTTAATATGTTAGGTTGCTTGTTTCCTTAAAGTTTAATGCATGCAAAGGTATGAATCCTTGTTTATTTCTTATCTAATGGTCCATTAACTTACTTTGTTAAAATATTTTGGGGTTTCTTTAGATATTCTTGCCCTATGTCCATGGCTTTTGCAACTTTTCATTGAACACTGTCATGAGTTTTTCATAAGCTACAATTTCATGAATCAATTTTTTTATAAGAGTGTATGATGTATGTGAAGCTATGAAATTTCCTTATAAGGTTGTTGAAGGTGATCAAGAGTCATAGAGGACACACTCTGCTTGGGTAGTCTATTTTTGTCATCATGAGTTATCTAGGTATGTATATTGGTTTGAGTGTGATTATGGCTTATGTCAAGTGTATCAAAGGGTGTATATGCATCACAGAGAAAATTTGAATATGTGATGAGTCATCAAGTATGATGACTTGATTAGACCATCATGACAAGGAAGATTGGTGCAGTGTTCTTGAAGGAATGGTGGGTGCAAGCTAAGATGGATACAAGTACGCAAGTGATGTTCATACTTCCAAATCAGTTCAAAAGATGCTCAGTACATAAGGATATGTTTCTACAGTGGTGATAGCCAAACAAGGGATCTTAAAACCAAAGTGTAAGAAATTTGAGAGGATTTTATCCAAAATTGGGTTCTAACTGATCTCAAGAATCGGTATGATGGGAAAGTTAAGTTTGAAAGGGAAAATGAGGATTCCAAAGACAAAAAATTGTAACAAAGCATCTTGACAAGGATTATTTCAAGATTCAGGTGGTTCCAAGTCTAGAAGTTGTCAGAATTTCTTACAATCCTATAAAATTATCATATTTTATAGTGAAGAGTGAAAGAACCTAATTGGAAAAAGATGAACTTGCAAACTGGGCATGTTTCATTTGGTCATAGACTTCAAGGTTCATGTATGTGACCAATGGCCAAATGGGTATTCATAACTGGTAAGGTTTCTCTGTGAAGATGAATATTTCAAAATTTATAGATGTTTTCCTCTTTTTGAAGGCTTAATAGTGTGTGTGCACAGTATAAAGGATTCAATATGGTGTAGATATTGTCTTGATGTATTATCTAGTCTAAAAAGGAATGAATAATATTGTGAAATCTATGAATGGGTTATAGATGATGGACAAGGGAAAAATATGTGGTGGTTTTCTCTTATGTACTCTTAGAGCTTCAAGATAGTGTTTTAGCATGTATGACCTGTCACCGGCCTTTAGGTCATTATTTGGTGTGTTATGAGTCTCCCCTATGTTTTTTACATGAGTATAATAGATTTGAGATCTTGTTATTAGTAAGAGAGTGAGTGGCCTTCACATGTATCATATCATCTAAATGTTGGTTTACAATCTAGATGTGTAAGAAGAACTTCATGACTGAGTTATATGATAAAGTGAAGGATCACAAGTTCTAAATTGAACTTTACATGTTTGTGAATATTCTTGATGAGGGTGATATAGATAAATCTGAGTGAAGGTCACCAAGAATAAAATGATTGAAAGGAGTTTATGGGAAATGATGTTAAGAAAATCAATTATGATCAGGTAGGAATGTTACATTTCGAGTTTGACACTTGTTCAGTGTCTTTGAGGGAAAGAAATGATATTCTACAAGTATATAGAATTTTTAAAAGAGACATATTGTGAAGTCTCTAAAGGTATTGAATGTTTCTATCAAGCTCTTCATTATGAATGCACTAAAGAATATCTTATGAGTAGCCTATGTGATCTAGTAAGTGTGCATCATCTAGAGAGGGGATAATCAATATGGATCAAAGACCTCAAAGGGTTTAATGTGGTCCGAAAATATTGACTAAGGATTGAGCTATAATGTTGCTCAGGGATGAGATTTCTAAAGACCTAAGTATGTAGCTGATCAGTGAGTGAAAGGAAGTTATGTGGTTTGAAGAAGGTAGAATGGTGTCTTTATTGGCTCTTGAATATGCTGATTCAAGTGCATTCTATAGTGAATAAGTACTTTTCTAGGCCCATTAGCCTTAAATATGT
Organism: Taxus chinensis; assembly: GCA_019776745.2. Taxonomy (NCBI): domain Eukaryota; kingdom Viridiplantae; phylum Streptophyta; class Pinopsida; order Cupressales; family Taxaceae; genus Taxus; species Taxus chinensis. The sequence continues at coordinate 233,043,159 of CM034153.1, forward strand.
TTGAAGATAACTTAAGATTCAAAGACCTCATAGTATGCTCAATGATATGGTGTTATAATGAGTGCCCTATGATGGTCTATAATTGGTGCTTTCCAGGTATGCAAGAGCCTAATAAATTGTAAAATTCTAAATTTGATTGTAAAAAAGGTGGTCCAAGTGTTACAAATCCAGGAATATCTTTCATGGTTACAAAAGTTAAAGTTGAGTATTGATTGGACAAGGTGGTTCTTTATGGTAGTTCTTGTACCAATGGTGTGAAAAGAAGTGGCTACAGGTGTAAATGGTGTGTAAGGAACTCTTCGTGACAAGGGGAGAATGGTATTCTATTATAGAAGCATTTATAGATGACTATAATTCATATGAGGTATGATTTTATTGTTTTCTCCAAGGACAAGCAAGTTAGGTTCAAACATTGCATCATCACATTCAAATGTGGCTACAAGGACTGAAAGATTGTTTAGGATTTGGCTCAAGTGTTTAAGCCATAGATATGGCTTGTGAGTAAGGTAAGAAGCTTTATTTTGTGGTCTTCTACTAGAATGGTATAGCATGAGTCTAGGGGGATCCATAAAGAGGTGGGTTATAGGATGTTTTTTCTTCTAGGTTTTTTTGAAAGTTGTCTAGAATGCACTCAAGGCTCATTTTAGGTATTTTAGTCCTAGTGTGATATCTAAACCAAGATATGGTAGTGTCAGGCCAAAATTGTTCCTTGAAAATTTAAGTATACCTAAGAATGAAGGTAAAGAGGAATTTTTATCTCATGTATATCATTTTTCACATGTTTACAAGGCATTTTCTTTAGATTTAGGTTTGCTACCGTGGATTCTTAGTGAAGAATGAAGGTAAAAACAGAGTCTTGTGTGAAATGATAAGTTTTGCATTATTTTTTGGTTGATGATGATGATGCTCTTATTCATATATAGGTATAATGATGTTTCTTTCATCGTTATTTGTGTATATATGTGTTGATTATGCTTTCCCAATGGGAGTTCAATGTTTTTATGCTTGAAAAGAAGGCAAAATCAGTTTTTGGTTAAAATGACTAGCTTGTGAAGTAGTATGGAGTATTTTGTTGATGTTTCCAACCATGAGATGACCCTGTGAAGCTGAGAAAGATGAATAATATTTATGTACATGTATTATTTTTAATTAATGCAAAAAGGGGGAGAAATTTAGAAGGTTTTTCATCAATGCCAAAGGGGGAGATTGTTGGCATGTTGTGACTTAGTTGTTGTCATTGATGTAAAATCTCATTAATGAAAAATATGATGTTGGATTAGAGTTAGATGATTCTCATAGTGATGATGACATGGAGTTTCATATATATTCTTGGTTGTATGATTTGATTCATTGAGAATTGTTTGTTCTTACAAACCTAATCAGGTGACCTAGCTAGTCTCGGTGATGGTACATGATGGTTGGTGCTTATTGAAAGCTTGAGGAGAAATTTTTCAGCATTGAGATCATATTTTGGGAGTTAGTGGGAATTCACATGTGTTCTAGGGTGAAAATACAAGTGGATGACCAAGTTTCAGGTGCTCATTTGGACAAGGTCTGGTTGCTAGGAGGAATGAGGTTGAGTTGTGGAGCCATGTGATCTCATGGATGCATGTAGGAAGTTTTTTCATGATATATCAGGTATGTTAGGAACTTTTGTAGTTTTTCTATGACTAGTTATGATGTTATTTCAATTGACCCTAGCCTAGATAGTGTAAACCCCTAAGGGTTAGTCATATAAGTCCTTGTGACTAGAGAGATGGAGAAATTTTTTAGCTATCATGACTATTGGAGATGATTTACAGGGGTGTCTTTGTGGTGTGGTAAAATTTTTGAGTCATTCTCTAATAAAAAGTATAGGCTATGATGTTGTGTATGAAATGAGGTCTAAGAAAGGATGTTTTCCATCTTGAATTTTACCTTATGATGCTCACCATGAAATATTTTATTTTCATGGGAACTTGTTCCTTTCAAGGATTTTTCTAAATTTATTCTAGAAGGTTTCACAAAAATAATGAGGTCATTTCATCATTATATTTTTATGAACGAGTATTAAGAAGCCAAAAAATATTTTTATGTGCTTGAAACCCTAGCTTAAAAGCAGTATGAGAGAACATTATATTAAGTTACAATAATTTATTGATAGTACATGTATTATTATTGTATGATTTAGATTACTCCTCCATGCTTCCATAAAGGTATGGTAGTGCTTGTGGTGATGAGTGGACCTCACTCAAATAGGCATGTTTCTAAAGAAGTGTAGTTTGGGACAAGGTTTTCCAAAGGAGTTACAAAATAAATGGACACATTGTTTTTAGTATGAGATTTTTAATTGATTTACATGGTGGTTTAAGGTTATGAGGATGCATAAAAGTAACAAAGTGTGCCCTATTTATAAAGACTAATCAAAGGGAAATTTTGGGGTAGTTTTAGGAAGTTTACAGAGATGAGATTGGTTGAAGTCCTTCCACTTGGAGTTGGAAGGATTTAAAATATATTATGGAAAGATGATTCGTATATATTTCAAATGGTATAATTTTTGTCTCATGAAGATTATATTTTATGGGTCATCCAGGTCAGTTTGTGGAGATGAAAGTTGCTTGGTTTTAAAGACATGACTACTTTTTCTGAAATATTGAGTTGTTTAAAGCATGAGATGGATGATTTGATGCTTTACACCACCTGGAAAATTAATAGGGATGATTTTTTTTCCTATTGAATGAATTTTTAGGTCTTTAAAGTGTCAGAAAGTATGAAAACTAGTTCAGTTTGTAAAACTAGTTTTTAGGCAGCTTGTTTTAATGAAGTGTAAAGTTGTTGTGGTTTGAATATATGGATGTTTAAATAAGTATAACTTTCTAAGATGTGTTATAAAATATATTATGTTTCCATAGAGTGATAACATACCATATTTGATATCATCTTGGTTGGTCTTGAGGCCCAAAGGTGAAATCAGGATGTTGATAGCAATTGTTTTGTGAAGAAAATCAGCTAGTGGGCCCACTTAAGGAAATATTTGAATGTTTAAATTAAATATGCGACCATGTATGATTATTTTATTTTATAATACTCATTTTTTGTGAATTTTCAATCTTAAATAAGCATGTTTTTTTCGTGAGTGGATTTTTCTCATTCTAATGATGGGGTTTTGAGGCATTTTGGTGCATGATGGATGGTTTTAGGCATGACCAACCTACATGGGTCTTATGTGAATATTTTTATGATTAAAATGGGATGTTATAAAGTTTAATTGGTTGAAACAAAGGATGGAACCAGCCTCTTTTCAATTTTAATCAAGGAGTATTTCACTATTTTCTTTGCTTTATTGAGATGAAACAGATAAGGGTAAGGGATGAGGAGGAATACCTATTATTGTTGATCAGTTGATGGTTATTGCGTGTGTTCTAACTTCTTGACCCAATGAAGATTTTGAGAGATTCCTTTTGGCTAGGAGGAACTTCCTGTAATGGAAAACAAGACCATAAAAGAGAAGTTAAATGATATATGAAAGTGGACTACCTAGTGTATGCTAGTTCCGGGAAATGTGATACTTCCTAGATGGTTGTCAATCCACTATTTTAAAAAAATTAATGCAAGAAATAAGTAAATTCCAATTGTATTTGATATTATTTAGGTATCTCATTCAAGTACAATAAGAAAATCCAATCACAACAGGCTAGGCTATAGTTAGATCTAAAGGATGAGGTGATTGTCAAGGTACTGGGACTGGTCAGGGTCTGATTTTGGGTTGTTTAGGTCAATTGGTAGGAGGTTAATTGGCTCTGTTCTTGGGTAGGGTATAAAACACCTAGACCAATTTCTACTGGTATGATTGGTGATGGTTTATGTAGAATTGATGATGGTTATGGGTAACTGGAATCGATAAGGTCGGGGTGTATAAAACTCAAAGAGATCTTATTACAAGGTTTGAATTGGGATTTAATAGAGATGGTAGGGTGGATAAGAAGGTTTATAAAAGTCGCAAGTGTGTTCAGGGATGAACAATAGGCGAGGATGGGTGATTCGGTGATGTGGTTTAGGAAATGGTTTGGTTACAGGTTGGTAAGGGATAGAAGAATGAGCATGTAAAATGTAGATTAATAACATGTGTAACAAAAGCTACTAACTGAAACAACAATGTTGGTTAGGGATACACTTACTGTGATGCAGACTGGATGGCTAAATGGTAATGGTAGTTGACCATAAGGATGGTATTTGGTACCGTAACAATGAATCCCAAAATGCTTGCATGAGTGTAATGCTTCTGGATATGTCCTGGTGTTGGCTATGAATGTCTGGATGCGTGAAAGGATGTTGGTTCTGCTTGCATGCAGCTCTGATCTCTCTCCTTTGGTCCAGAATGTGCCAACCTCTAAAACAAGGTTGCTAAGGTGAATAAATGGTAACCGATGGTGGTTCCATCTTGACTATGTCAGTTTAGGTATGACCAACATCGGTTAAGGTGGGATTCCCTAGGTTTACTAAAATGGGTAGATATTTCTAATTTCTTGGGCCAAGTTCCTTGGTTTGTTTTTATGATTAGAATGGAAGCTTCCCTTCTAATGAGTGGGAATGTGGTTAGAGAAATATTAGGCATGTATTTTTAGGGTTAGACCAAAGTAAATTAGTGTATTAGTTTACGGGAACATGCCAAGAATAGGTCAAGTGAAGAGTGTTAGGTGAGGTAGAAATTAGTGTAATTAGAATAATTAAATAATGTATATTGTGAGGGTGGGTATTAATTTAATTAAAATAATTAAACTAATATTAATGTGAAAATTCATTTACACAAGGGGCCATGGTTAGGTAACCAATATGTTTGAGTTGGTTATCTCGATCAGGGGCTCAAGGGTATGTCAAATTTTGGTGTCTAATTTTGTCCCCTTTTTGTTGCGTAGCTTGTATTGGTAAGTGATGCTGAAAAAATATAAGATTGGTTGAATAGGTATGTTTCCCCAAATGGGTGAAGGTAACCCCCCTAATTATGGAATGAGGTAGAGAAGGAAGCAGTGGTGGTGAGAAAAGGAGGAGGGAGAAAATGGTTAGGTGAAGAATGATTCAAAGTAATATGGTTATAGGGTGGGTGATCAAAGGTAGGCATTAATATGCTGGAATAGTGAATTCCAAGGATATTAGGTCTCTCAACTAAAATTATGTCCCCTTAGGGTTTGTCATGTAACATTGGGTTGTTGAGGTATGTATCCAAGGTAAAGGATACAGTCATAAGCAAATCTACAACGTAAGATGTATACAGGAACATCTTAGGTGTGGTCAAGGTACATCCTAAAAGTTATCAAACTATCAAGGTTTGTTTGGATAAGGGTCATGGAACATAGGCAAGGTAAGGCTGATTAGGTTTGAAAAATAGGTACCATCATTGGATGTGGTGAAAATATCCACTTAATCAATGGTTGGGTAGGAATGTGGGTAGGGTAGGTGGAGGTAAAAACAATTAAAAAAAGGAAAATAGGGAAATGGGCTAGGGTCAAAGGTAGTGACAGTCAAACTGTACACACATGTTATAAACTGTGTACATGGTTCTAGGGTGAAGACACAAACTCTACATTGTCCAAGGTTGATAGGTTTATCCAAACAAGGTTGAAGTGATTTGGTATCCAAGGCATAGGATATGGTGTAGAAACACAATATAGGTCAGGTGCAGGAAATGTTTAGGTATGTTCTGGTACACCAAAGGTTAGGTCAGGATAATAGTCATGACTAATAGGCAAAGTAAGGTCATTAGGCAAAAATTTTAACAGGTAACAACATCTACAAGGTATAATGAGCACATGGGTTCAAAGGTCATTGAATAGTGTTCCAGGGTCTAGGCATATAGGTCACGACATAGGGAAGGCCGAGGTATGGTTAAAATAATAGGTCCCTAAATAAGTAAGGACAGGTTAGGTAAGAAAATGGGCTGGTAGGTATGTGGCTATAAGGATGGGTAAGGTCAACAAGGGGTGGGAAGGGTAAATGTTGGTCAAAAATGGGATCAAAAGATACTAAAAGGAGTCTAACAGGTAACCGATGTTAGTTAAGTAATGACCGATGTCAGTTGGCTAGGTCACAACTTGACCTACGACGGTCATGTCTATTTGGGTATAAAAAAAGAAAAATCCATATAATACGGATTCATTTGTACGGTTTGACTTTTGGGAAAACAACAGAGCACTGAACGAGTTGTGATTTGTCGAGAGGAAAGGATGAGGGATGATATCCTACTAAGGTGGAGAGATCCGGTTGGTTAGAGGAGCTAGGTAGATGGGTCCATGAGATTGGGTAGAGTGAGGTGATTGGTGGAGAGGAGTGAGGTAGAGATTTGACATGGCGGAGGCAGGAGAAGGTTTGGGTGGACCACCAGCACAATGGCCAGACATGCCACCATGGAGGTGATGTCGAGATGAGGTAAGGTTGAATCCCTTTGTTGTTTTGGTTATATGTAGAAGGGAACATGGGTTGGGGGGTTTGGGTAGGGTAGAGAATTTGAAATTTATGGGGAGAAGGGATGTAATGAGGTATGGAAGGGGACAAGGAAGGGTAAAGAAGGTTGGAGAGGGATTTAGATTAGGTGTGGGTAGGGGTAGGTGGGTAGGTAGGTGGATTGGAGAGAATTGAGAGAAAGAAAATTGGGGTTTTCAGGTGTGGGCACGGTGACAGTGACTGACGCCGGTCAAGGTATGGCCGACATTGGTTTGTATATACTGACATTGGTTATGTATGGGGGAACCGATGCTGGTTATAATGGACCAGTGTCGGTGAGGGGTGACCAATGTCGGTTAGAGGTAAAGGGATAGAGGTCTAGGAAGGATAAAGGAGAAGGATGGGTAAAGTGGGTCAAATAGATAGTGGGGGAGGGGTTAGTAAGAAGGGAGGGTTAAGGTCAATGTTGGGTAAAATCAAGCTTGAATAATGGTTGTGTTTTGTTGAATGTAGGCCAGAGAGAAGCTATGGATGAGAGACCGAGTACCACCCCTGTTACTGTCAGTATGATCGAGTGTCACCACCAATGAGTGGAGGCACGTGATGGATGTCAGCTTGATAGGAGTGAGATGTTATAGGCACATAGTCTAGGAGCTAAGTTTGATGGTCTCCCTCATCAACAAATGGGACTCAGTGACCAATACCTTCCATCTACCGACAGGTGAGATCACAGTCACCCTAGAGGATGTGTACAGGATCCTGCGGTTAGTGATAGTGGGGATGCAGGTGTATTCAATCTCCTCAGAGGCATCTTAGGAGTCGATATTGACCGTGTTTGGTGAGGGGATGGTAGAGATGAGGTTCTATAGTGTGATTCTGAGCTATGGGGAGATGTATGCAGCCCATCCTGAGGAGATGAGGCTAGTTGTTCTTATTATGGAGGCAGTGTGTTGTTTTGCACTGCCAGATGCAGAGGGTGGGAGATTCCCATGGGCATTGATGGGGGTCCTCCATGACATGATGGAGGAGAGGACCCACTTTTCTTGGGCACTAACATACTTGGTGCAGTTGTACAAGGAGTTGTGGGCATATAGGAGATTACAGCGGTTCAGCCTATGTTGCACCTTTCTTCTCCACTGCTGGGCATATGAGCACATTATATGTGTGAGGCCACTAGGTATGCCCTGGACTGATGCATTTGATGGTGGCTTGGTTCAAGTGGGTTACAGGCGCTAGGTGCCGATTGTTGGAGCACACAAAGCTGTTGGGGTTACACATGATATATCCTATTACAAACACATATTGGAGGGTTTATTTGGAGTAGACATTATTTGGAGGCCATATGTGGGCTTCCCCTCATACAGGAACATGGTCACAGAGTTAGATGAGTTGCAGCTGGTTCAATGGATAGAGGGGCATCACACGGGAGAGCATGAGATGATACCTGTAGACAGGGTCAAATGGTAGTTTGGGCTGCTGAAGGATGTACCACCTCCTTTCCCATAGTATAGGAGGGATGACTACGAGAGACCTATGTCTCCACCATGACCTACCGTGTCGACCAAGTAGGAGGAGCCACCAATGGACTGGCATATTGATGATGTCAGTTACACAAATATATATAGATAGTGGTGGGAAGCACAGCTACAACTAGCACCACCCAGGCCAGGGCAGCCAGATGTGGTGACCCTCATAGTCCAGAGGGACACTTTATAGGGACAGGTGGCCACATTACAGGCCCAGGTTACAGGTCTACAGGGACAGCTGATGGGGTCACAGGAAGAGGTGGCCACATTACAGGCACAGGTGGTGGCCCTTTAGGCCCAGATCATAGGTTTACAGGGGCAGGAACATGCACAGGGTGGATTTGGAGATGGGGGGTAGGTAGCCACCCTATAGGCATAGGTCACAGGGTTGCAGGGCCATTTGGCTACGTCTCAAGCACAGATTGTGGCCTTACAAGCTCAGATTGTAGCACAAACACCAGTACAAGTTTAAGCATAGGATCTCATGGTATAGGTATAGGCACAAAGATCATTATTAATAGGGCCTAGCACACAGGTCACAGCGAAACCCATGGCACCTCCTCAGATAGTGCCTATGGAAAGATTCAGGGACACCCTAGGTGAGGTGAGGTATTATTAGGATCATTTTGTAGCGGCAGGGATAGATGTCCCTTCATATGTAGAGTACCGAGCATAGTAGGCCTCGAGTTAGAGGACCCTATCCTGCACTCATAGTGTGGAGAGCACATGGGGCCAGTAAGCCCATAAATAGGAGCAAGGTGAGGCTACCAGTATATGAAGACCAACTCCAGGTGAGGAGCCATCAGTAATTAGACCGAGGCCCATAGTAAGAGGGGAGGTGGTTGGTGAGCACCACACATGAGTGGTAGAGAGTCAAGAGATACAAAATCATATATCTTAGGGGTAGACAAGGGATATCGTCATTTTAGATAGTATTGTGATTGTTTTTTATGCATATCGGCCTACACACCGATGATAGTGAGGTTGTTTATGAGAGAGTTTTTTATTTTTTGTATACATGATACCGGCCTGCGTGCCAAAGATTTTGAGACCTTTGTATTTTTTATATGGTAGATGAGAGATATTTGTATAGATTTTACAGTCGAGTATATATGTATGGACACTCAGATTTGGATGATATATATAGAGATGATTATGTTTTATTGTATGATGTGTATGAGTGTATGTAACTTCAATGATGATTTTGTACATGTGATGGAAACTAGGTAAGTTAGGCATGATAGATTCAGGTTGGTTTAGGCATGGATTAAGTCAGGTCATAGGCATGGATTGAGTCAGGTCATAGGTATGGATTGAGTCAGGTCATAGGCATGGATTGAGTCAGGTCAGTTTAAGCATGGTAGAGTCAGGTTGGTTTAGGCATGGATTGAGTCAAGTCATAGTATGGATTAAGCCAAGTCATAAGTATGAATTGAGTTAGGTCATAGGCATGGATTGAGTCAGGTCATAGGTTTTGATTTAAGTTCCAAGGTATTAGGAACAAAGGAAACAAATGGTGATGTAAATGTATGTGATGGTTGAAATTTCCAAATATTTGTTATTTATGGAAATGTGGAATAGTAAAGTGGTGAATGTTATAATGATGTGTGTAAAATGGTGTAGTAGTTATGCTTATGAACGGATGTATGTGTGGTTTGTTTTATTTCCAATTACTGGTATAAACAGGAAACCAAAGTAGAATGGGAAATAGGAAAAATGGGGAGAAAGTGGTTAGGGTAAAGAGTGGCTGAGATAACCTCAGAGGGCCCCATGCCCTCAGAGTGCTACCTACATAGTCCCGGCGAAAAGGGACCTCAGGTTGATGTAGTTCTCCCCTAAGCTAGGGAAGATTAGGATGAAGTAGAAGAATGGGTTGAGAGGTGTTAGGTATGGTTAAATGTAGGTCATAGGCATGATTGAGTTTAGGTCGTAGGCATGGTTGAGTTGTTTTTAAATATAAGTGTCAATGATTTGGTCCTGTGTAGGATAATCAATAAGTAATGAGGAAGGTGAATAGTAAGAGGTCGTAAAAGAGCCACTTAATTGATAAGAACCCTAATTATTCAACCATACCTTAAAGGTTCTTATGAACATAAGACCCTAAAGGCATTGCATAATGGACCATTCTAAGGGTGAAGAAAGTTGCATAGTCACCAAATGTCATGTTTGGGGTAAGTCCCTTCAGTAACGAAGGAATTAAGCTAAAAATTTAAGGAGTTGAGAATAGGTGGTTTAGTATAACTTAGTGTATGATAGCGTATCTTCAAGAACAAGAAACCTAGGATCAAGAATAATCAATTCCATGATGAAAATTTCATCTTTTTCTTCATTTGTTTGTGTTGTAATAGACTGATCGATGTGGGAAGTCTATATGGGATGAGTATATTATCTCCTTGAGGTCTTCATGAAACTGATCGATGTGGGAAGCTTCTAGATATTTTTATTGAATTTTTGAAATAACTATGATATAGTTTTCCTTCAAGGGAACAATCTATTTATAGTGGTGGAATTAGAGTGAAGAGATGTCCCTTTTGAGGGATTCATCTTTTGTTGGAATTTTGACTCAAGGAGTTGTATCCTTTTTTGTTTTTAGATGTTTAAGTCATGGACAAGACTATAGAGGAAGGGTAGGCTTTTGTTCGGATGACAAAACCATAGTACACAGGAGTTAATTATGAAAGGGGGTGGTTTTGAGTGATGAATGACCATGGGATTCCATCCTGGAGAAGATGAAAAGTATCCATGAGAATCATGCTATGAGTAGAGCCGTGGTACTCATATTGAAGACAAGGCTAAAATGGTGATGGGTAATCACATGATTCTTGTTTAGTCATGGATCTTCAAAATGGGTAATATGGAAGGTGAACAACACTCAAGGGACGAGTGATCAACTGACAGAAAGTGATATAGGACTTGATATTAACAATAAAATGGTCAAAGATGCAAGGCATTAAGGGGCTCAGGTTTAGGTTTACCTTCAAGTGAAGACAAATGATAAGCACCTGATCCATAGGCATGGGTAATGATATAGGGTCCAAGCCAATTAGGAGAAAATTTTCCCCGTTTACTTTTCTCCTCTTTGGTTACATGTTGATTTTCCTTTAGGATGAGGTCACTGACCTGAAAAGTTCATTCGTGAACATGTTTTTCATAGGCACGTTTGATACGTTTTTGGTAGATTTGGAGATGGTCAAGAGCATTGAGATGACGTTCATCTAATAACTCAAGTTGTGCCAAACGATCTTGGTGAAATTCATCGTCATTGAGCATGTCTTGTAGTGAGATGCAGAGAGATGGAATCTAGACTTTGAGAGGTAAGACAACCTCGGTACCATAGACCAGAGAAAAGGGTGTGGCAGCAGTCGAAGTGTGAATACTAGTGTGATAAGCCCACAAGGTGAAAGGAATGTGCATATGCCAATCTTTCCCAGTATCGTTGACTACCTTCATAAGAATTTTGTTCAAGGTTTTATTGGTTGATTCGGCTTGACCATTGGTTTGCGGGTAATAAGGTGATGAGAAACTGAGTTGGATGCCAAAAGTGTCACATAGCTTGCGTAGGGTTTTGTTTTTGAATTGTTTTCCATTATCAGTGATGAGGTGGTGAGGAACACCAAAATGACAAATGATGTGATGGTTGATGAATTCACATATTTTCTCAGCTTTTGTAGAAATGAGGGGAATGGCCTCTACCCATTTAGTGTAATATTCGGTAGCGGTTATGATCCATTGGTGGCATTGTGAAGAATGGGGGTTGATCTCACTGACAAGATCCAAACCCCATTGAGAGAAAGGCCAAAGGTCTCGTGCAACCTATAAGGCATGACTAGGTGTGTGATGGAGATTAACATGTTGCTGGAATTTCACGCAATGTTTGACATACTCACAACAGTCACGGTTTAGGGTTGGCCAATAATATCCTAGGTGAAGAATGCATTTTATGATAGCTAAACCACTAAAGTGACCTCCAAAAATTCCATCATGGACTTCCTTAATGGTGTAGGGAGTTTCAGAACTTGTAAGGCATCGTAAGAGAATTCTGTTGAAGCCACGCTTGTAAAGGAGACCACCCATGAGGACATAATGGAAGACACTTTTAAGAAAGGCACATTGTCCATTATGTGTGAGATTGGTGGGTAGAATGGAAAGGGAAAGATAGTCTGCATATTGCTTATACCAAAGGTCACGTGGGTCAGGGGAAACAGTTCCAATGGAGTAAACTTCACGAGGTAAATAAGAGGGTGATTGTAGCCTTTGTATGGTGACAAATATTTTAGAGTCAGTGGGTGAAGCAGGTATCTGAGAAGCCAAGAAGGCCATGGTATCCACAAATTTATTGGTAGAACATGGGGTGGTTTGAAGTGTATAACAGTCAAAGGTGGTCAAAAGTATGTCTACGTGTTGCTTATACTTTTGAAGGATCTCATTATGACACTGGTATAGACCATTGACTTGGTTTATGACCAACTGAGAATCACCAAAGATATTAATTGTCTTAACATCTAAGGCATATGTAGCCTGGAGACCCAATACGAGTGCTTCGTATTCCATAATATTGTTTGTACAATCAAAATTGAGTTTGAAAGACAAAGGAATAGGTTCACCCTCAAGAGGAATGAGGATAACACCAGCCCCACCCCCATGCTAACACTTGGAGCCATCGAAGAAGAGTGTCATTTGGTAAGCGGGTTCATCCAAGGAAAGGGTAGCTATAGACTCATCTGGGAAGTCAAAGTTAGATGGTTGATCCCTAGAAATAGGTGTGTCAGCTAGTTGGTTGGTGATATCCTAGCCCTTAATGGACTTTTGATGAATGAATCTGAGATCAAGGTTAGAAAGAAGCATAAGCCAATGTGTGACATGTTGATGTTGATAGGGTTTGGCATACATATAGTGCAATGGGTCAGTATTAGTAATGACAAAGGTTTTGTGATTGAGTAGGTAATGGCGGAGTTTGGTGGTGACAAAAACTAAGGCTAAGTAGAGTTTTTTGGTGTGGGTATATCTATTTTCATAGTCAAGAATGGTATGGCTTATGTAATAAACCACTTGCTCTCTGTGATGCTCGTCATGATGAGCAAGCATGGCACCTAAAGAATGGTGAGTGGAAAAAATATGTAGGTAAAAAAGTTGGTTAATCTTAGGAGGAATGAGCACTGGTGGTTGAAGGAGGTATTGTTTTAATTCCTCAAAGGATTTATGGCATTCATCATCCCATTTGAATGAAATATCTTTCTTGAGAAGATGATGAAATGGTTAACAGTGGTAAAAAAGATGTGAGATAAAATGACAAAGAATAGATTGCCTTGTATCCTTTGAATTTGATAGAGATTATTGGGTGGAGGAATTTCTAGAATAGCCTTGACTTTAGTAGGATTGACTTATATGCCACGTAAAGAAACAATGAAACCTAGGAGTTTTCTAGAAATTACCACAAAGACGTACTTCTTTGGTTGAAGATGCACACAATACTTGAAGAGACGATCAAAATGAATTTAAGGACCGGCAGGTGTTTGATTCAATGTTTTGATTTGGCAAGCAGATCATCTATGTAATATTTCAATATGTGATGCATGATGTCATGGAAGATGTAAGTCATGGCTCGATGATATTTAGTACCAGTGTTTTTGAGGCCAAAAGGCATGACCCGATAGCAAAAAGTCCCCCAAGGGTGATGAAGGTAGTCTTGTGTTGATCCTCTGAAGCTAGTAATATTTGATTTTAGCCTAAGAAATCATCCATGAGTGATATCATTTCATGGCCAGTGGTGAGATCAACTAGTTGGTCAATGCTGGTAGGGGGAAATCATCTTTGGGACAAGCTAGGTTCGAGGTCATGGAAGTCATGCAAATGTGGAGTCCCCCTGTCACCTTTGTGAAAGGAAAGATGCTAGAAATCCATTGGGGATAGTGTATGAGTAGGATGAAGGAAACGTAGAGAAGGCACTGAATCTCTTCTTTGACTAGAAAAGCAATGTGAGGATGTATTTTCTACATAGCTTTTTTTTATGGGTTTGGCATCAGGAATGGTTACGATATTGTGAACCACAATTTTTGGGTCAATACTGGCCATATCGGCATAGGACCAGGAAACATGTTGCTATGGTCCCGAAGATAAAGAGGTGAAGGCCTCCTGTTCAGTAGTATCTAAGGATTGGTTGATCTTTAGAATGTGTGGGTCATCCTGAGTGTTAATGTTGATTTCAATGGTCAATTTGTTCAACATGGTTTGTCATCTAAGAAGGTAACGACTGATGAATATAAGAATCTTCTGCATCGACGTAAGTGAGGATGGATTGATCATCCTGACATTCATTAATAGAAGGTGTAGGATCATGTCAGGATATGAATGGGAGAGAAGAGGGAGCTTCACCATCGCGTTGATAGGTCAGCGGTCCTAAGGAAATAGTGTTTATGAAATTTTTTTTGGGAGGAATAGATTCAGGATCGATGGACTCCATGGGTGAAGAAAGTAATGTGGGTGAAGAAAGTAATGTAGGTGAATGAGGTGGGGAATTTTTTCCATTCCTAGATGAGGTCGACGCGAACCTTCTTAGTAGATGGTGCGTCAAAACCAATGTAACTACAATCATTATGTTTATGAGAGGTATATGAAATGACAGTATGGTGGCCCTATTCATAAAATCCAAAGCAAAATAATTTACACTCACATCAGTGGAGGAAAGTGTGAGTGAAGTGGCAGTTAGTGAGGGAGTGTAGGTCAAATGAAAATGATTGGGTTTGGGATGGAGGTTTGGGTTTATAGGTCGTAATATCTAGTCTCCCATATGTCATAGATTAGTGCAAAGGTGGGAAGGGCCATAAGGAAAAACTTCACCGATGCGGATTTCATAGCCAGGGTGTTGGCGAAAGTTCCCATACTCTTGCGGGGTGAGAAGGGTGTCAATATTGTATAGGTGAGTATTCCCCCAGAGTGAGGCATTGAAAAAACACCTTTTAAGGGATCACTAGTTGGTATGTGGGTAGAAGGGATAAATGACTCACTAGATGATGGGGAAAAAGGTAGGTCAACAGTAGAGGCTGTAGCAATAGTGAGGATAGCAAGGTTAGATGCAGCAGAGGTAGTGGCAGTTTTGGTGGATTGGCTTTGTAGGTGAAGGTGAAGTAGGGATAGTGGCAGATGCCTTGATTGGTACAAGTACATTATTAGGCTGGTATATCATATTACAGGTATTGAAATGTGATGGGTTGGCAAGGGATGGTCTAATTATTTCCCTCATGTTCAAATTTGAGGCAGTGGTGTAAATTCGAAGGGACACAACCCATGGTGTGAGATCCAAGGTTGGCCAAGTAACAAATTATACTGGAACTCCCCCTCTAGGACATAAGAAAGTTTTGGGATAGTTGCGGGGACCTACACAAATGTAGATAATGATGGTACCCAGGGTAGAGGTCATTGGTGTCATTGAAGGAGCACAACATAACCATGTTACCATGCATGCAATTGGAAGTTATTCACATTTGTTCATATTCATGGGAGGAGATGATGTTAATGCTAACACCACCATCAATCATAACACATCATATGCGTATATTATCGATAAAGACAGAGATGAAAAGAGTGGGTTCAGGGTCATCGAAATGGAAGGGAGTGATCTCTTCATCCGAAAATATATGGGAGGCTACTTGTCAAGTATGTGGGGGTGTAGAGGAAGGCGATGACCTAGTGAGAGAGGTAACATGGTGAGGGGTAATGATGGAGGCCATGGGTGTGGGGTCATTTGGTAAGACTTCAATAGATTAAAGGACCTCCATGAGGGCTTGACGATGTGACTCAGAGGTTTAGACGAGGTCATATAAAGACATTTTAAGGGGGGATTGGTGTAGTTGTTTGAGAATTTTGTGATGTGTGACCCCATCAGAAATAACATATGTAAGACCTCGACTGGTGACTTTGGGTATGGGTGCAGATGGTATTTTGGGTATAGGGTTATTTGATGGGATAGTTTCCTTTTATCCTTTCTCTTATCTTTCTGAGCATGAGTGGCAAATGTGAACCATGTTAATTTTAGGGGAAGTGGATGAAGATGGTGTGTCATGGAAGGTATAGCAACATGAGGGACAAAACCCTAATGGGGATATGATCCATGTGAAATGAGTAAGGTGCATTAGCATTTGGGTGGTGGTTTGGGCAACTCTCTTATATGGACCATGTTAATCTCAAATCTCGGGGGTGGATCAAAGAGCTGTAGGGGTAGAGATTTTGATCGCTAAGTAGGTAATGGGAGAAGATATGTGGAAATTGGTGAAGGTGAAATGGGGTCCTCATCAAGAAGATCATCATCGTCATAATTTTATTTGGGATGACATAATTGGATAAGGGCAGTCTTTAAATCCTTGTAGTTCTCTACATCGTGCCCTGACACACGATGGTAGGAGTAAATTTTGGTTTTATCAAACCCTTTTGGTTTAGGTTTGAGTGGTTTGTAAGGTATAAGAGGTGGTAATGTGATGACAAAAGTTTCAAGGAGATTGGTTAAGATTTTAGCGTAGGACCCTACTGGTGGATCACAATGGGAGGTGAATGTGGTTTTGGGTACAGGTGTGGCTGATTGTGGAGGAAGAGGCTTTACAGGAGGGGGAATGGTTTTGTTTACTAGTTTGGTGTGTGGAGTGGTCTTAGGTCTTGGTTACATCTGCTTGGGTATGGGCATGGTAGAAGAGCTAGAGATGGAGGGTTTGGTTGGTTTAACTACCTTATTGGAGGGTAGCATGGATTTTTATCTTTAGGTTGCATCTTTTTGGGAAACAATGACATGGGTGTACAAGAAGTGGAAGGAAAAGTAGATGGTGGAAGAGGATAGGTTACCCACAGGGGTAACCAAGGGCTGTGGAGGTAGGTGGTGTAGGTTTGGTAGAAGATGAGTGAAAGAGAAGAAAGTGTTATGGGTAGTGAAAAAGTTATGGATGGTAGTTTAGATATGGGTGGTAAGAAGGTTACGGGTGAGGGCAGAATTGTATGTGGGTCACTTCGCTATATTAGAGGTTTGTGATGAGGAAATGGGTTGTTGCATTCTTGGTTTACCGGTGGATGGGGATTATTTGGTCAGGGTCAAGGGGTGAGGTCCTAGGATGGATGGGAGGGGTGAAGGTGATAATGGGTGTTGTAGGTGAGGTTGGTGTATGAGGCCTAGGAGGTTGGATCTTCTTTTAAGGGGCCAAAGTAAGTTTAGTGTTAGTTTTGGAAGATGTGGCTAAATATAATTTTATGGGTGGGTGAGTAAGGCTAGCTGTTGGTATGACCCATAAGGTAGTAACATATTTAGGTAAGGGAGATCATATAGGTGTAGGTAGGTGTTTGGGTGTATATGTCTGTTGGATTATGGGTAGAGGTGTGTGTTGGGTTATATTTGGTGACATGGAATGTGTTACATTAGTCGTGGTTATGTTTGGTTTGGTCGCTTGAAACACTTTTGGATAGATAGTGGAGGTATTAGTGAGTGAAAATTACATTTGGGTCGAAAGAGGAAGTAGAAGGAAACTCCCCAAAGTAAGGATCTATAAACATAGTCCATGTAATCGATCCAAGCATGAAAATGGTATTGTCATAAGCGGGGCCGATGTGGATCAAGTAGCGATCCCTATAAAATGTGTTTGGGATACATGGAAATGGCTAGCCTCGAACTCTGTGGGTAAGAGAGCTGAAAGCATATCAGCAGGCTCTTAAAGGTCTGATGGTGAATGGTATTCCTACATGATCCTCTATGGGTAGAGGAGAGGATGGTCTAGATGAGGTTGACTCTCATTGTGATGGTCTGGGTAGTAGACACGCATCTCCTATGAGTAGGAGAGGTGTCACTGACAACTATTTAGAAATTTGAGGGGTCAAAGGTGGCATGTTGATTATAGGCTCTTCAACGAGTGAAGGAGAAAATGAAGGGGGTTCTTCTATGGGTGGAGGAGTACATGAAATAGGTTCTGGTGTAGGTAGGGGAGCTCGGGATAAGATTTCATCTATGGAAGGAACATGAGGTAATTAGGAAGCAACTAGTATGTCATAAAAAATAGCATGGACCTCTCAGACATTGCTATCATTTTTTAAAGTGTCACTAGTTTGGTTGGAAGAAGGGGCATGATTACGAAATGGCTTCTTGAAGATATGTAGGTTTTAGTTAGCGGGTGTATTTGAGGCTATCCAAGACTAGATCTCCATTGTCTAACATTTCTTGGATGATATTCTTGAAGGTGATGCAGTTATTATCGCTATGACTTTTGACACAATGATGGTTGCATAGAAGTCATGTTCCTTATACCATGCGGGCATGGGTCACTTAGGGTCAAAACTAGTATGTAGTTTTTATAAGTGGAAGGGTAATGGCACCAGCCGTTAATAAGATTTTCCAAAATAGAAGGATAATATTCTCGTATTGAATTGTACTTATTGTTGTTCTTGTTTGAACTAGAAATCTTGGACAGGAGAGCGATTAGAAGGAGGTTTTGTTAGGTTTGATTGATGAGGGGGACTAGCACTTGAAAACTACGGATGTTGGTCAGATCCTATGGGTTTTGAATAGTTTTTTTAGGGTTTCGAAGTTGAAGAAGCATTATTTGATTTGAACATGATGCTCTTATTACAAATTTGAATTTTCTTCTCTTTGAAAGCACAAATTTCCAATTTCCGTGCCATGGTGAATGCCTCGTTAAAAGTGCAGAAATATTTACACCCATACAGGGTTGGTTAGTTGTGTCTAGTGCAAAATCCCAAGTAAACAGCTCTATGATTTTAGTTTGAGGTAATTGAAATGTGAGCTAGTTAATTAGGCTATGCTCAGCGAGTGAAAAAGTTAGTGACAAACTCATCGTTGTACTATCATATGGAATAAAGATTAGTCATGGTAAACTTCGTAACAATGTTGATGGAGAAGTGATCTAAGAAGGCTTGGACAACTTGATTAAATGAGTAGATGGAGTGTCTTGGTAGCCCACGGTACCAGTCCAATGTAGGTCCTATCAGGGAAATCGAGAAGGTTCTGTAAGAGTAAAGTGTCATCATGGGCGATCAAGTAACACTCATGTTTTGAAAGACCAAAAATGTTGTTGTAGGTCTTCTTTACTATTGAAATGGTTGAATTTTGACATTTCCCAATGTATATGGTATGGGTGAATAAGGATGGATGGATGAATGGGCTCATTACAAATTTCATCATAGGTGAGAGAATTGCATGATCCGGAAATAGATGCTTCCTTTTGTCTACATCCTTTCCATCATCAACTTGATGAGGTCATTGGTAGGTTGTGGTGGAAGGGCACCTCCTATGGCATAAGGGGGCTGGTATTGAACATGTGATGTGGGTGGAATTCTAGTGTATGGTGATGCCAAATAGAGTAGGTTGAGAATAGGGGACCGACATAGAGGGCATATATCTAGAATGGGTGACAGACGAGATAGGGGGTTGTTGATAGTATGTGTATGTAGGTGGGATGGTTGTACTGACTCTAGTATCAATTGGGGGTAGTGTTTGTGGGATGGAGAGGACAAAATTCTATAATGGAGTAGGGGTCACTGACACCATGAGCAGTTGTGTTGTAATTAGTATATGTGAGATAATTGGCGCAGATGAGGTTATGGTTTGGGTGGTTGATGAGGGGACAATAGATACTACGGGTGCGACTAATACTGCAGAAGCAGTGGTCATTGCTGGTATGGGTCCTAGATGTGAAATCATTAGGGGTGAAGCAGGTGAAGGTAATGCTCCATTATTAGGGGTTGATGAAGGAGTGGGAACAAGGGCATGATATATGGATACAAGCATGTCATATATCAACTAACCTAAGGAGTCCCAGGTAGAAGAGTGGGAAGGGTAGAACTGTAAGGCTACAGGATTTTGATCAAGGAGTCGTGCAAATTATTTGTCACCTATGGAAATGGTGCTAGGTAGGTTTGGATCCATGGGTGACAGGACAGAGGGTGGTGAAGGACTAGGCGGGAGTGGTTGATGACTTGCATGAAATGTAAGAGTGTTATCTTGATTGCAAGTCAACACCGTGTGAATGAATGTATATCGAGTGATGATGTATCCTACAGGTGACACAGGGAGCAGTGAGAATGAAGAAAATAGGAATCTATATGTGGATTTGGGTAATATATTAGTTGATATTTAGTACATGGTAACCGATGCCGGTTAAGGATGACCGATTATGGTTCAGGGGTAACCGAGGTCAGTTACTGTGAGATAAGAACAGTTTTACCAACTAAGGTAATGATTGGTGATGGTCAAATGAAAAATTTATATGATGATGGTTTATCAAAGCCTAGAGAGTACAGAGACTCACATGAAATTTGATAGCAAAGAAAAAGAAATAAGGGTTATTTAGGAAATTTAACCCAAAAGAACAAAAAATCGACGCCGGTTAAGCAAAACCGATGCCTGACAGGGCAACCGATGTTGGTTACTATGAATATTGGAAAATGTAGAAAATGGATTATTGTGACTTTTAGTGAGATAAATAATCAACCTAAAGGTCTGGAGATGATGCAATGAATTCCTGACACACTCAGAAGAAGTCAAAATACTCCAACTGTGATTGTGGAGTGTGTAAGTCAACAAAAAGGAAAAATGAAGAAGCGTATCCTCACACCTCAAAACGCACATCAATCAAACACTAAAAACACGTACCCTTTTTAATGTGTTGGGCTTATGCTATTTAGAAGACTGGCTCATGAATTTAGAATGGAGTTTTTGGTGAGGAAGGATTCCTACAAAGAAGGATATCTAAAAGGAGAGGTTTCATGTATGTTATGGCAGGGGTGGTCCATCTTCTAAGGTAATGACTTGACAGAAGTAATGAGCTGAGGAGTACCTACCTATCAGATCATGTGATCACTGACAGGTGCTCCCAGGTAATATGTTGTTTAAGAAAGATGTCTATTTTTGGTAAGACATAGAGAGAGAGAGAGAATGTGCTTTCTACGATTCTTTGTGTTAACCATTAGCTGGGCATGACTTCAAGCATATAGGTTTCCCTCATTTTAATGTGAGCTAAATTCAGAAAATCAAAATGTAATGCAACCAATTTTAAGCCCAAATTGAAAATATTACATTCAATGAAGCAAATGATGAATAGGAGAGGGTATGCTCTTTCACTAAATGCAGAAAGCAAGAAAGAAGAATGATTCCTTTTAAATGCGCCAAGAGAAATGTTTCTTTTAAAGAAATTTGAAAGAAGAGAGGATTACTATGGAAGTAAATTGTTGTGTAAGCCTTTTAAATGGAAACAAACACACAAATTTCACCTAGAAATGAAGAAAATACAATAGAACCCCTGATGGGTCCCACCGGGCTGCCAAAATGTTTCACCATTTTCTTTGCTTTATTGAGACGAAATAAATATGGGTAAGGGCTTAGGAGGAATACTTTTTATTTCTGATCGGTCGATGGTTGTTGCACACATTCTGACTTCTTGACCGAATGTCGATTGTGAGAGCTTCCTTTTGGCTAGGAGGAACTACCTGTAATAGAAAACAATACCACAAAAGAGAAGTTAAATGATATATGATAGTGGACAGCCTAGCATATGCTAGTTCTGAGAAGTGTGATACTTCCTATATGGTGTTCAATCCACTGTTTTAAAACAAATTAATGCGGAAAAATAAGTAAATTCCTACTGTAGTTGATATGATTTAGGTATATCATTCAAGTACAATAAGCAAATCCATTCACAATAGGCTAGGCTATAGTTGGATCTAAAGGATGAGGTGACTGTCAAGGTACAGGGACTGGTTAGGATCTGATTCTGGGATGTTTAGGTCAATTGGTAGAGGTTTTTTGGCTCTATTCTTGGGCAGGGTATAAAACACTGAGTCCGACATCAATCTGGTATGACCATCGAAGGTTTATACATAACCGACGACGATTATGGGTAACCTGCGTTGGTAAGGTCGGGATGTACAAAACTCAAAGAGATATGATTGTAAGGTTTAATTGGGGATTTGATAGAAATGGTAGGGTGGATAAGGAGGTTTATAGAAGTATCAGGTGTGTTCAGGGATGAACAGCAGGCAAGGCTAGGTGATTTAGTGATGTGGGTAAGGAAATGGTTGGGTTACATATTGGTAAGGGATAGAAGAATGAGCATGTAAAGTGTAGATTAATAACAGGTGTAACAAAATATATTAACTAAAATAACAATGTCGGTTAGGGATACACTTACTGTGATGCAAACTGAATGGTTGAATGCTAATGGTAGTTGATCAGAAGGATGGTATTTGGTACTATAACAGTGAATCCTGGAATGCTTCTATGAGTGCAATGCTTTTGTATTTTTCCTGGTGCTAGCTGTGAATGTTTAGATGCATGAAAGGATGTTGGTTCTGCTTGCATGCAGCTCTAATCTCTCTCCTCTGGTCCAGAATAAGCCAACCCAAAAAATAAGGTTGTTAAGGTGAATAAATGACAACCAATGGTGGTTACGGGTTGACCGGCATCGGTTAAGGTAGAATTCCCTAGTTTTACTAAAATTGGTAGATCTCACCTCTTTTCTGCTCAATTTTGTTCCTTTCTTTTTGGATATATAACAGACGCTCTATTTTTATGAGTGGGAAGGTGGTTAGAGGGATAGTAGGCATTTATTTTTATGGTTAACTAAGTCTTAGTTATTTATGGAAACATGCCAAGAAGAGGTCTAAGGTGAGGTGGCTAGGTGAGGTGTTTAGGTGAGGTAGAAATTAGCTTTATTAGAATAATTAAGTAATGTATATTGTGAGGGTGGGTATTAATTTAAGTAAGTTAATTAAACTTATATTAATGTGGGGTTGAAGGGGCCATGGTTAGGTAAATATGTCTGAGTTGGTTATTCGACGGGGGGCCAAGGGGAGTTTGACCCAATTTTGGTGTCTACAAGGAGAGCTTATAAAAGTGATGTTTTGGGTACAATTTGCAACTAGTTGAGAGGATATGAAAAGTGTGACCTATGTGTGATTTATTTGCAAGTTTAAAGGATTATGTTGAGGGATAATAGTGTGTATGATAAGTTGCATATTTTTTTAAAGTGTATGTGCAAGGGTTTGATGCTTTTCAAAGTGAAGAAAGAGTAATTTTGTGTAAGTTTCAAGAACTAGGGTTTGAAGGAAAGTGACTTGAATAAGTGCTCTCAAATTATTTGTGGTAGAAACAATACATTAGATATATTTATCATAAGGTGGTTTAGTGGGTGCTTGATCATCTTGGTGGGTTATAGCCTCCTTGTGGAGTTGATGCTTCACAAAATTAGGGTTTAGTGCTCCTTGTAGTGTTGATGCTCTACTAAACTAGGGGTTGGTACTCCTTGTGGGGTTCTTGTATCACTAAATTTGAAACATAGCAAATATAAAATTTGTGTTTTAGTGTTTTTTCTTCCCCATGATGGTTTCTCACTTATATCTTATGTTATGGTGTTGATTATCTTGATCATGGTTTCTTGCATGTATATTATTTGATGTTATGTAGACATTAATGGTTGGATTAGTGGTTTGTGATTTAAGTAAGTAATATGAAATTGAATTAATTTTGTAAGGACTTATTCACCCCCCCTTTCAGTTCATTGTGATTCCAACATCTAAACATTTTTGTATGATCTTATAATCTAACCCTTCTCAAAGCATCCAACACATCTAATAAAACTTATGTGTTATGTCATCTAAAAATCGTAAATGTTATGTAGAATGAGATGATTAAAGGGATGTAACAATATTCACTTTCAATAGATTCATATGCTAAAATCCAAGAACTACGGTCCCATGTTGCAAGATCTATTAATTTTGATCATTCGAGGGTTATGAAAATGTTTTTTTTGAAAAAATGGAGGTATTCTCATCTAAGATAACTGAAAAATGGATGTAATCTCCTCCTTAATTACACCAATTACTAGTGCATGGAACCAAAAAGATAAAGATCCTAATCGTTTAGAGGTAAAATTGAATAGGTGTCACCATTATACATATATTTTATATATTGGAACCATTTTTATTGAAATCCCCTTCTTCTAGAGGAAAAAGGTTCAATACTTATCCAATTTTGAGTGAAAAATGAGTAAAACTGATAATATTGGCTTTGGGGCACTTCGCTTCATTTTTTCTAAATCCTAGGACCCAAAAAACCCAAAAATGTTGGCCAAATTTGGAGAAAATTAATGAAAAAGGACTAAATGCAGTGTAAATCAGCCATTTCGGCTCTAGGAGGTATGGATGGAACACGTACCCAGAGAACCTGAGTTCCTAGCATCACTCTAGGTTTTGATCGACAAAGGTTTGGGATGAGTCTTTTTTTGTGCGGGTTCGGGGTCAATAGCGGACCCAAATGGGTGTAGGAGAACTAGTTACTAGTGGCACAACATTATGAGGAACACTTAGTTCCCCACAAGTGGCTCTAAGCTAATTTACTAAGGCAGGGTGAGGCTTATGGTTTGCATCCAAGGACAAGGGTAGAGCACAAGGGATCATGGGGAACTCATTCCCTACAGATTCAGGTTCTCTGAAATGGCCGAAAGGCCAATTAACAAAGGTGTTCAGAGTATGAAGGGCTCAAAAATCTTGGCAAGCTTGCTGAGTGAGTTACAAATACAAAGCATAGGTTTCGAGCCTTTTGGACCTGTGAGGTATAGAATCCCCTAGCTCCACTCTAACCCTAGTTCTCTACACCTAATTGGGACCCAAAAGACAAAGAGATAGAGCAATACATGTTAGGGAGGTTGCAGATGCATGAGGAAATTGAGTCCCAATTTCCATTAGTTTCTCCAAGGCCTGATCCACCCGACATAACCAAAATAAAATCAAGGAGGAAAAAGGAAACCATATAATGTGGACTGTGAACAAAAATGAGGAACAAAGGCTAAAATATTTGAAAATGAGCACCACATCCCCTCCAAACCTGCACCCACATAACTTTTCTTCAAATTATCCAAATTGAACAAAATTATACTAATTGGATTCATATTTCCATGTAATTAATCATGGAATCAAAAAATTAGAAGTTTAGTGGAAGTAAGTGGGTGAAAAGGTGAAAAAATTCAATAATTCTAAATGAACACTTCTAGGTGGGTAAAAGATAATTAATGAAGACATGGGGACCATTTTCTTCTTCCACAATCTAAGGTACATTAGGGCATGGAATTTCAGAGGTGCCCGTGCCTTTTTCAGATCAATTAATGAATTTTGTTGGTGGGTGGGATTAGAATTTTGGGATTCCTTATTTATCTCTTCTCTCATTCACTTCTATATATTATAAACTCCTCATTTGACAAGTAGAATGGGATATTATGGGATATGGGAAAAAAATTTCTATTTGTTTTCTCAACTCTAATGAGCTGTAAGCCTTCACATGGGCCTAGAAAGTATATGTGTGCCTCTATTTTTCATATGTAAGGGATTATGTAACTTATGAAGCAATAAAATTTGTGTATTGTGGTGTTCTCTCAACCCTTGCTCATATTTTCTTGCATTTCCTTGCCTCTCCATTATTTTTGTTCTATTTTGTGATCTATATTTCATTTACAGGTTCTTCTTGTTGTGTTTCATGGATATTTGGTGGTGAATGAAGACTTGGGACTGTGTCGCAATTTTTTTTGCCTCTCTCAACTCCATTTTCCTCCTCTACTCTCCCTCAACAGGATATTTCACCCCCTTGTCTTGGTGTTATTGTTGGCATGGTGTCTTATTAGGTGTTTTTATTGATGAAAATCCACACTAATGAAAAATTGAATTATATAGGATGATGTCATGATAATGTATGTGATGATAACATGATGGTTCATATGTATATAAGTTGTTACAGTGGGATTCAATGAGATGTGCTTGCTTTAGCAAGCCTATACAGGTGCCTAGGAGGTGTAGCTTGATAGTGTGAGCTTATTGGATGCTTGGTAAGAATTTTGGCATGATGGCTATCATTATTTTAGGGTTATTGAGTACTCACAATAGTGGTACGGTATAGATATCGGTGTTTCACTTTGTTACATGTGCTCATTGAGAGTAGATATAGTAGCTTAGAGGTGTGAAAGAGTGGTTTGGAGCTATATGAGATCATGGAAGCATTAAAATAGGTGTATCATGACATATGAGGTATGTTTGGGTCATTTTTCAGAGGTTTCATGTTCTTTTATTACATTATTTTAGTTGACCCTAGCTTCTACAATGAGCATCTAACATACAAACATAGGTAAGTCTTAGTGACTGGAGAGTTTGAGATATGTTATTTACATTTTGATGATTGGATATGTTATACGGATGATTTATTATGCTCTCAAAAAAAATTAGGTGCCCATGTTGTGTATTTTGTAAGATATGACTGATTTTATAAGACATGGTAAAAAACAAGGCAAAATCAAGCTCGAAGTGCAACTTCAAATGCTCATTGTGAACGATGTGACTTGAATGGGACCTTTTGAATTTAAGGGATGCTTCCAAGGTGATTTTATAAGGTTTCACAAAAATAATCAAGTTATTTGATCATCATTTTTTTATGAATGAATGTTAAGAAGGTAAAGTGGTCTTAAACCCTAGTTAAACCCTAACTAGGAGCAGTTTGTAGAAAGTGAAGTATACTAACCCAATTTTTATTTATAGTGAAAAAGTTATCATTTGATATTATATATGATTCCTTGTTGTTTCGATAAATTTTTGGTTGAGGCCATGGTGATGAGTGGGCCCCACCCAAACAAATAGTTTCTAAAGAAGAATGTTATAGGAAAAGATGGTCCAAAGGAGTAGCATACAAAATTCATGTTGCATGATGATTAGAATATTATAGTGATGTACATGAATTTTTATGGACATATCTTATAGGTACATGGTTTTTTGAGGTCCAAACAGGTTGACTAGTCAAAGGGCAGTTTTAGCATCTCAAATAGAAGGGTCTAGTAAAATGAGAATAACTTAAGCTACAGGTAGATTTTTAGATGATTCAAGTTGTTCTGGAAATTATATTCATATATATTTCCATTGATATATGGATTGAGTCATGATGAGGTCATTTGAAAGTTTTTCTAGGTCATTCTTTGAGCAAGAATATATTTTGAAGTTCAAGACAACATTTGTTTTGGTGCAAGTTTTTGTTGTTTGAAGCATGATATGGATTGTTTGATTTTTACCATCACCTGGAATGTGAATAGGGATTGATTTGGAATCCATTTTTAGGTCTTTAATTTATGTATAAATTATCATATGAGCTAACCTTTGGAAACAAATTTTTTCGTAGGTTGATCTAGTGAAGGAAAATGTTGTTGTGGTTTGAATTAAAGGATGTTTTATGACTTATAAAATGTTTTTTAGTGTTCTACATATTCTGAAATTTCTTTGGAGTGGTAACATGGGATGTTTTTGTTGATTATAATTTATTTTGTGATTAGATGAAGTTTCCAAGGTGTTGAAGGGTGTAAGAAACAGTTGTTTCAAGAATTGTAAACGGAATTGGGCCCATTAAAAGAAATAATTTGATTGGTTGATATTAATTGCTACCATGTATGATTTTTAAATGTTGATTTAAACATGTTTGGTGATTTATGGGTCATGAATAAGGATGGTTTTTAAGTAAGAGCATTTTTTATCTTTGTGCCCATGTGGTTTTGAGGCATTTTGGCACATAAAATGATGGTTTAGGCTAGGCAGACCTACTTGGGTCACTTGTGGCTGTTATAATTTTAAATTATAATTCTTCTAAGATGCATGGGTTAAGACAAAGGAGGTAAAATGTTTTATTTTTAATTTGATCCTTGGAGAGGTTATAAAATTGAAGTTATGGGCATATTCTTTCTAGCTTTTTGAAACCCCTTTTATCTTCTTTTGAAGAACCATTTTCCTAAAAATAAAAACCATTTGGTCCTAGCCCAAAACACCTAGAATTCCATTCTAGGACAGCTTCTAGTTAATTTTTCATGAGGATAATTTGAGCAAGTGCAAATTTGGTGTTGTTTGCTTGAGAGTGAGTTGGAGAAGGAGGGAAGATTTGGATGCTTGAGTTTGGATGTTATCTTCATAGAATTTTGATGTTATTTGTAGGTTTCTAAGGTTCTTTCATATCTGATATTGATTTGAATACATTCTCATAGTTCCATATAGTCATATGTATTCATGAGACACAGTTGATTTTCTCAAGAGTTATTGGTTGTATCTTGTTGATCATTGTTGAAGACACTACATATTGTAATATGATTTGAACATCAATTTAAAGCGTGTTGATCTTATTTTTAGCATCGATATAAGTTTTTGTGATTCTATATTTTGATCCTTTCATTGTGTTAATATTTTTGTGAAAAATATCTACTTTGATGGGTTGTACATGAGCATGTGTGGTTAGGGTTTGAAGCACGAGTGTGAAAGCTTTTATTGGGGAATGATTCACCCCTCCACCTCTAATTCCTTGTGAACTCTAAAAATTGGTATCAATTTTGGCCCTTGGAAGTAGCCTAACAAGATAGAGGGAGATCTTTGGTAACAATATGGCACCTGTAGATTTAGAGATAATTCAGATTAATACATTCCCGATAAAGCAATGGGTAGGTGAGCATGGTGACCATATGTACAAGATGTCTAGATATCATGATTAAATAGTCAAATTCTTAAAGATTGAACTTGATGAGGCCCAAGCTGAGTTGAAGATCAATAGAGAAGAGTGTCTCAAACATGAGACTGAAAAAGAGGAATTGAAAAAAGAGCTATCTACCATGACAAGCAAGTTATTATACTTTCAAGAGAGTTTAGAAAATTTGAGTAAGATGTTTGAAAAACAAAATGTTTACATTGGGAAAGAAATATTTTAACAATCCAACTATCTCCAAATCATAATGTATTCCCTAGCTCTGCAGTGGTTCATCCTTTGTCATGATCCAATTCAGTTTTCTTCAAAACCTGGCAAAGAAATTAGATTTTGGGACATCTTTAGATGCATTCATTCATCCTTGTCTCAATGGATCAGTTTATAGAAGGAACAAAGAAAGATAATTTCATATTCAAAACAATTTCCACTCGATCAAAACTAAGAAAATTTCTTATAAAAAGATGGAAATTCGAGTAACAAATCAGCTCCAAGGTTCAAACAGTGCTTCAAGCGGTCTCAGGGGTTGAGATTCAAAGTTTCAAATCAGATTTATGGTTACCAAGATGAATCCATGCCCAATGGATGCTTCAGGGCCACTAATCAGCTCATCTAGTAGGTAGATGTCCCCATGAGTCACCAAATTGTTATTCATTTTTACCCATGGTAAAAATGGACAACTTGAGAACTTGGACTTGGGCAGGTGACGGGACTTCAATGGAGAATCTGAAGATTATATGTAATTTTCATCTTTTGGGGGACTTCAAACCATTTTTAGTGCATTTCCCTTCTTCTAAAGGTAAAAGGTTCAATACTTAGCCAATTTAGAGAAAAAAATGAGTAAAACTAAATAAAAAACTTGGCTTTGGGGTACTTCACTTCATTTTTTCTAACTCCTAGGACCCAAAAAACCCCAAAAAGTTGGCCAAATTTGGAGGAAAATGGGGGAAAAGGGCTAAATGCAATGTAAATCAGTCATTTCAGCTCCAGGAGGTCTAGATGGAACACATACCCAAAGAACCCAAGTTCCCCGCATCACTCTAGGGTTTTATTTACAAAGGTTTTGGATGAGTCCTTTGTTGTATGGGTTCGGGGTTAATTGTGGGCCCAAAGGGGTGTGGGAGAACTAGTTCCCAGTGGCACAATGTTTTGGGGAACACTTAGCTCCCCGCAAGTGGATCTGAGTCAATTTACTAAGGTGGGATGAGGCTTTTAGTTTGCAGTTAAGGACGAGGGGCAAAGCACAAGGGCACATGAAGAACTCATTCCTTGCAAGGTCAGGTTCTCTGAAATGGTCAAAAGGCCACTTAATAAAGGCGGGAAAAGTATGAAGGGCTCGACGAGCTCACCAGGTGAGTTAAAAATATAAAGAAGAGGGTCCATGCCTTTTAGACCCGCGAGGCACACAACCCCCCAATTCCATGATAATCCCGGTTCTCCCACCTCACTAGGACCCAAAAGATAAAGAGATAGAGTAATGCGGGTTATGGAGGTTGCGGATGCATGAGGAGATTGAGGACTGAGTTCCATGAGTTCCTCCAAGTCCCAATCCACCTGACATAACCAAAATAAAAGGGAGAAGGAGGGAAAAGGAAACAGTAAAATGTGGATTATGAACAAAAATGAGGAATAAAGGCTGAAATATTTGAAAATGAGCACCATGATCCCTCCAAACCCACACCCCCATAAATTTTCACCAAATTATCCAAATTGGACAGACTTATACTCATTGGATTCATATTTCCACACACTTCATCATGGAATAAAGAAATCAGAAGTTTTGTGGGATTAAGTGGGTGAAAAAGGTGAAAAAGTTATCCAATTCCAAATGAACACTTCCAGGTGGGTAAAAGAGCATTAATGAAGACATGCGGGCCATTTTATTCTTCAACAAGCTAAGGTACATTGGGGAATGGATTTTTAGAGGTGCCCTTTTTGGATCAATTAATGAATGTTGTTGGTGGGTGGGAGCAAAATTTTGGGATTCCTTCATTCTCTCTTCTCTTATTCACTTCTATATATTGTAAACTTCTCATTTGAGAAGCAAAATGGGATATTATGGGATATGGGGAAAATATGGCCATTTTTTTCTCAACTCCAATGAGTTGCAAGCCTGCACATAGGCCTGGAAAGTGTATTTGTGCCTCTATTTTTCAGATGTAATGGATTTTGTAACTTATGAAGCAATAAAATTTGTGTATTGCGGTAAACTCTCAACCCTTGATCATGTTTTATTTCATTTCCTTTCCTCTTCATTATTTTTGTTCTATTTTGTGCATGTTTCTTTCATTTGCAGGTTCTTTTTGTTGTGTTTCATGGATATTTGGTGGTGAATGAAGACTTGGTACTATGTCAGAGTTGTTTTGTCCTCTCTCAACTCCATTTTCCTCCTTTACTCTCCCTCAACATGGTATTTCACCCCCTTTTCTTGGTTTTATCACCTCTGTTAGTGTAGGATTTCAATTTTTCATGCACTCTCTCTCCTTGGTCCCTTGGAATTGGTAGGATAGGAGTAGTTAGTTGCATTTCTTGCATTAGGAGTAGTTTAGTGCTAGGTTTAGGTAGAGGAACCAACCTTCTCTAGAGGTCCATCTCATGTAGAAATTCCCACAACTTGAGATATGGTCCATTTTTACCAAAAAACATTGGTTTCTCATTCACACAGGCATGATAAATTAGAGGGTATTACTTTTTGGTGATAACAGTTACTTTTTTGTGTTAGTGTTTGTAAAAAAATCAATTGTTAGTCGGTGATAAGGTGGAAATGATAGATTCAATCACATCAAAAGTTGTAGGTCATGGAAGGATACATTCACTTGATACATGTCATGGAGAGATGCTTTGTCCAAATGATGTCAATGTTTGTGTACTAAAAGTATTGATAGATGATCCTTTTCCTTGAAAATCATCAAGCAGCCTTTCTTTGTACCCGACCTCCCGAGGTCATGCCGAGATAGCCGGTGGAAATGAGATATATGTAGATATGGAAAAATTAGTCAGGCAATCCTAAATCCTCGATACGCAACAATGGGATCTACGAATCTAAAGCAAAGAAGGCTCTTCTAACCTGAACTGGTGTTATGGATCGGTTCAACACTATAACTGTTCGGAGGCTCCAATCAATGTTCGAGCTCTGCCGAGATCCTATTTGTTGGTTGTTGGATTCATGGAAAGTGACCTGTGGGTGCTTCATATATGGTTTCTGACAAGGTCATGAAAGTGGTAACGAGAGGTGTAGTGGATTTACAGGAAACTATGGACGGTTTTCTGGTCTGACCTAGAAAGTATTTGCTTGATTGGTTTCTATGTTCAACAGAGAAAGTTATGTGATGATATCCGGTGAGAGTGGTGATGATCTGAATACTAGTGTACGTAAAACCAGTGTCAATGTTTAATTGGCTTGCAGGCTCATTGGGTTGTTGGACCTGGGGATCACAACCATGAACTCATGGATGTTGTGGACCTTTTATGGTCATGTAAAGAATCAATCCCGTCTTCTGACTATCCAGCAGTCGTAAGCTTTCTCAAATTCTATGTTTAGTTTCAAGAGTTGTGCAATCTTCTCGGAATACCTCACGGGTGTCCTAGCAACTTGTATGTGTAGGCCTGTATCTATGTCAGTGAGAAGGTATCTTGCATCTGGCTTGCAAAACTAATGGATCACAACCGAATGTTTGTTCTCGTTTGGGTTCTTGTATGGTCATATGGACATCATATCATGGAAATCTATAGCTGGGTTGATTTGACTAGAACTCGTATGCTTTATCATCTTTGATGTTTAACACTCTTAATTGCTCACTAATTTCTTGTGGGTTTCCAGTTGTTTGGAAGACTTGAATCCTAAGACCTTGATCTATATCTACTAATGTTGTGTAGAGATTCGGCTGGGGTATCACTGGTTCGAATACGTAATCCCTGGGCTCTCTTGGTCCCGTAATAGTCATGCAAGAAATAACCAAACTTAATTGAATGCAGTAAACTAACTACGAAAATGAATCTACGCTATGCTTGTTCTTTTTGTATTTTCAGAGATATAAACTTGAATAATTTTAAAGAGCAACTAATCTAGTAAATTCAGATAACAAGTAACTAATCTAAGAATAAAGCTAAAACAAGCAAGGTAGCCAGATGTAGCTATTTTCCTGTGCACTTGTGAGTTGATGCAAATATAAATATCTAACTAATTTGATTGAAAGACCTCCAATCTTACCTCAGAAGTGAGAAACAAATCATAGCTTCTCAGAAGCTATCATTCCCCACAACTTCCTCGGCAATATTGAAAGCAAGCTTTAACATAAATGAAATGATTCACTACTCTATTTGATATATTGTAACTACAAATTTGACAAATCAAACCTGGAGTTTGCAGAAAAGAGGAAAATCTAGTTGTATCGTAGTTTGTCCCCTCAGTGTAATTTCTTCATTCCTTCATGTTCTCATGAATCTAGAAAGGTGAGAATGTGACAGTGGCAGCAGGAGAAGATATTTGAACAGTGGCAGCTTGGAGGTAAACCGAACAAAATGCAAGTAGGAGAGAGATAGCGCAAGAGAACAGAGCTTGGCTATGCGATTCCTAGTAGGATTGTTGTAGGGATACGATAAGACACACCTAAAATTCTAGGACCTATTCTTCCTGTGACGAAACAAAACTATAACTCTAAGCAGAACCAAGATTCAAATGAACTTAATCTAGAATTGATGTTGTATCATACTAGGTTGGTTGTTTGGAGAACAACAATGGAGCAAAATTAAACTAGAGAGATCAAGTGATCTCTAAACCAAAAATGAGGAGCCTTGAACTAAGAGGCTGAGAACTTACACTAAGTCTAGACCTGTTGAGACTTCTTAAGGAACTTCCAAATACACTGAATAATAATTACATAGAGAGAGAGGGGCCATTTTCTTGTAAACAAGCTCAGTATTTATAGCATTTCTACTCACTAGAAGGCAAGTCCAAATTTCCATGGTTTATCATTAAAAATGGAGCACTACTATTACAAAGTGGCTAGAAACTCTAAACAAAGGAGAAGCGGCTGAGAGTTGCAAGTGCAACTTGATTTTTCACGTTGTTGAGTGTGCCAGAAGGTTCTAGGAAAATTGGACAGGACCGCTGCCCTGCATGCAGGGTGGTGGTTACAGGACCGCCGCCCTATCCTGGGTGGCAGTCACGGGACCACCGCCCAGGCAGGGTGGTGGTCCTATAACTTAAGGACTAAAATGCAAGAAAAAGGAGGTAGAGGTTAGAAGGAAGCATGCAAAAGTTGGATAAGGTACTTTAGGATGCAAATGTATACTCGGCAAGCTTTTTGGATTCTGAACACCTTGCGAAGAGATCTGAATCATCATTGGGGTTTTCCATAACCTCTTTCTGATAGTACAATACATACAATTTTGGGTATGTACATATTTCCCCCTTGAGGAAGTGCTTATCCATGAAGAGGCATAAAATGGTGGGTTCGAGTATGGTGGTCCCGAAATGGGGAGTTAGAAGCTATACCTGACATGCTCGTGTGTCACAATGTCGCCATCCAAGTTCCCGCTACCTGTAAAACAAAAGAGGGGACTCAATTGTTGATAGATAAAAGAGATCGAAAGATAAATATTAAATTAAAACAAAATGAGGACTCACCATTTGCATGGGGGATAAGAACTTACCTCCATCGGTGCTCCAACTGTGCATAAGAACACTCAAAACAAGATTAGAATACTATATATATAATGAACTCATTTTACTATTCATTTACGCGTATTGATTTGGTGATTTTTGAGCTCTGGGACCCACGGTAACTATTTTTGACGAGAGTATAGTCAAAACGTTCATTGTGAGATCGTGATCATGCCTCCGAGAGCAGGAGATCGACCCGTGAAGTCTCAGGTTAGTTTTTCTCAATTTATCATTTTTGAACCTAAAATATAGAAATGTTGAAATCTTTGTCTTGGGGGGATCATTTTCAAAAATGCTAGTGTTAAATGAGTCTCTAGGGGGGGCACCCATAGGGTAGGTTTTTATTTTGTCAAAAATGATACATTTTTGTCATTTTGAGTGTTTTTAGGGCTTTAGGGGCGTTCGCCGATTCGGCACAGGACCACCACCCTGCACAGGGTGGTGGTCATGGGACCGCCACCCTGGTATGGCGGTGGTCACAGGACCACCGCCTATAAGGTGGTGGTCATGGAACCGCCACTCTGAACAAAAGTTCTGAACAGAAAGTAAAAAAAGGATGCATAATTTGAATGTTTTTTTGCATTTTTGATATTTTTATATGTTTTTGATGAGTTTTCCAGTTGGATTATGTTACTAACTTGCTCTTTTTCTTTGTTTTGGGTGGATGCATAAGAAGGAGGAGTATATACGGTGGAGTAGAGAGAGGGAGTGTGATTGGCTCCCAACAGTGTTGGATATGCTGACCCAGACAGAGTGAGACACTCTGCAGAGGGCCGGTACATTGAGGATTTCATAGGTTCCTCATGTTGCTCCTGCCAATCACATATTGTGTAACTTATTCTTCATACTGGTATGCAGACCGGAATACCTTCTGATTACTAGGTGTTAGGGGTGAGTGGACTATCACCCTGGAGGATGTTTATCATATACTAGGGGTTCCGATTCTTGGGAGGTAGTTATCTCTTAAGACAGTAGGATCCAGGTCCCAGATGGTGAAGTGGGCTACATATATGGGAGATGTTGTTGTCTCCATTGGTTCGAAGAAGGGGGTGAAGGTCCAGTCTATTTTTGTTGCTCCTATCCCCACCATTTGTAAGGCCATTATGGGTATCTTGGCCTCACGGTTGATTGGGGATAAGGGAGGGGATACTCTACTATACTGTTGGTCTCCCGTGATTACACAGATTGAGGCTCATGTCCGTATTTATGCTTGGGGAGCAAACATTCTTGGGACCACCTACCATGACTTATACAGGGTGGTCAGATTACAGGGGTAGTCTCTGAGTCACCCTACTCTAGTTATGAGTTGGGTGTATGAGCGTATCATTCCCTATGGGAGGGGTATACTAGCAGAGGATCCAGGGGCTGTCAGGGTAGTGAGGTGGACGGGGATGACAGTGCTCAGGATGCCACACTAGCCAGTGGCTTCACTGACTACTGCAGACATGGAGGCCACTCTGTATCAGGCCATGGCGGGACTATGGGGAGAGGAGACACATACATTGATTTCTTGTTCTACTATAGGTCAGCTGGTAGACAGGATAGGGAGGTTGGAGACCCACCCATTTGACTGAGTCCCTCAGACAGTTTGGCCTCCCTTACGTTGATATGCTTCCTCCAGTGGGGCCAGTGTACAGGTTTGTTCATGAGGCCTAGGGAGGTCCTAGAGGAGGCCGAGGTTGGACCACAGTTACTCCTGGGGTTCCTATTGCAGTTAGGCAGGTGGTTCGTGCTCGAGGGGCAGCCAGTGCTCCTCAAGCACCCTTACTTCTGATCGGGGCTGCTCCTGCTCATAGTGGAGAGGGA
Organism: Taxus chinensis; assembly: GCA_019776745.2. NCBI lineage: Eukaryota > Viridiplantae > Streptophyta > Pinopsida > Cupressales > Taxaceae > Taxus > Taxus chinensis. Next base: position 233,079,097 of record CM034153.1, read on the forward strand.
GATGAGCCCATTGATGTGGACTCAGACTCTAAGGAGTTTACTAGAGAGGAGACTGAGGAGGAGACGGTGGGAGAGGGGATTGGAGGTGAGGCTAGTGGGACAGATGAGGATAGCGATTCTGAGTGGCATGACACTTAGGATATCTTGAGGGCAGAGAGGGTAGAGGTGAGTACAGAGTAGGAGACATTGGTCTAAGAGAGACTACCTCACCAAGGCACTAAGGGAGATGATGAGTCCATGGGGGGATGTCATTTCTTTCCAAATTTTTGGGAGGAACCGCAGTTGGCAGCAGTGTCAGTAGTAGGCGTAGATCCTAGAGATCCCACCTAGATGCCCAGAGATCCGAGTGAGTTACTACTCTTCTCTCGACCTTGTTAGCTAGAGATGTTAGTTGATATTTTTGTTGTTTTACTTTTTTTTATTTCATTTTTGGTAATTTTCTAACTTGTTATCTCCCTTTTTTATTTGTAGCGACTGCTGAGGGATGGCAGGATTTGATTCACCGAGTGTGTGCGGATACCCTGTTGCTCCCCTTGGAGAGCACTCAGGCTGAGCTTACTAAGGACGTGGGAGAGCCTTCAACAGCCGACAGACATACTGATGTGTTTTCCCTGTTTGGAAGGTGGACAAAGTTAGTGACCTCCCTTCGTACTGAGCTGGCTAGATACAGGACTGCTAAGCGTTTGATGAGGTGGAGCCATTCTCATAGTGAGACCACAGTGAGTGGTCGTGGTCATGAGCACTCCCATCATTCGGTACATTCAGAGTGTTGTCGTAGCAGGAGTCCTAGACGCAGTCGTGCACCCTCTGAGGGATCCCATAGGGATTGAGAGGCCATTTGGTCTTTTGTAGTGATTTTGTTGGATGTTTATATGAGTTGTTTTTGTATTTTTTGGGCTCATTGAGCATTTTGACCATGCCTAGTGCATGATGGCATTGTATATAAAACATGATTTCCATATATATATATATATATATATATATATCTTTTTGGATTCAGATCTTCTTTGTATCTAGAATTTTTTGTGGTTTGTCTCTCATGTGTACACTAGATGCTTTAGAATCTCTATTTTTATATGCTTTTCAGAATGTATGCAATGGATAACAAGTGATAACAAATGTTGAACAGAATGTTTCTCTTTTTGTTTGTTTTTGTAATACTGATATGAGATGATGCAAACATATTGTAGTACTGAACTTTTGGCTTCTTTGGGAAATATTTGTTGCTTCTTCTTGTTTTGGAAAAATGTGATGAATATGTAGTGATAATGAGATGAACTTGCCCCATTCCTAACTCCACGCAACTAGTAAGATGCGAGGGCTTAACACCAAGAGCTAGAAAGGGTGCAAATTGTGTGAGTTTGATTGAATGGAAATGATGAGAGAAAGACAAAGTATTGATAGAAACCAAATTTAGACCTACGTACTTACCTTACTCAAACCTGCTACATATCCTAGAATGCAACTTACTTTTCAGTTTATCTAGACTTAGATCCATAGATGGCAACTTGGTTGACAAAATCTGGTTTTGAGGATTTGATCTCTTTGGAACTTGGATGCTTAATTGCACTTTTCACAATACACTTTGTTTTGAATTTTAAAACACTAAGATTCATTAATTTGCATGAATGGACCCCCTATGCCCTGCCCCATGCTACTAGTAAGAAGTATGGGCTTATCACCGAAGGCAGGACATAGGCGAGTAAGGGCACTTCTTTCCTTTCCCAACCTCGCATCACCAGTAAGAGATGTGGGCCGAAGATTGGTAGGGCAAAGAAGTGTGTAAAATAAAATATTTTGTATGTTTAGTATTTTTTTGATTCAATTTGACTTTGACATTTGTGATCTATAATTTTGAAGTATCCTTATTTCAAAGAGACGTAAGAGGGATAGATGTGACACCAAGAAGCTTCTAGAACAGACCATAGGTAAGAACATCTTAACCTAGTAGAAGAAAATGAGTATGACCAAGTATGCAGGCCTTGGTATGGTTTTTGTCAAGATTTTGTCTATCGAATTGATGAGATGATTTCGAAATATTTTGATGATATCATGAACATTGAAGAGATATGATTTGAATACTTTTTCCAATATTTTCATAAGCTTGTAATAAATTGCTTAAGAATAAGTTCCTTGACCACAACATTTACAAAATGAGTGAACAAAATGAATTAACTAAATGACTAATGCAATGCAGGCTAACATAGTATACAAATGGTGATGCTGATGACTTATGCGTAAAATTGTTTAAGATGTAAGGAATTAACAGTTTCATTGAATTCCTCACCTTCTAGTGTACACAAGAGATACGCACATTGTTTCCGTAGTCCTTCATGACTCAGTATGGGCCTAACCACTTAGGCCGGAATTTCCTTCCTTCGTCGATTTTCTTATCAATCCGTTTATCTAATCTTAGAATGAGATCACCTTCGTATATTTCTCGTTCGTGGACTTTCTTGTTATATTGCTGGCACATTCAGTCAGTGTAGGCTCTATGCCTTTACTCAGCATTTAACCTAGCCTCATCAAGGCTTTCTAATTGAGAGAGTTGTGCCTCTCTATAGGCTTCTTCTCCTAAGATCCCTTGTAATGAGATGCGGAGGCTAGGTATTTCAACTTCTATTGGTAGAACTGCTTCGGCTCCGAATACCAATGAGAAAGGGGTTACCCCTGTTGGTGTTCTTATTGATGTTCTATAGGCCCATAAGGCTGGGTATAGTTTTAAGTGCCAATCCCGTTTGTTCTCCTTAACTATTTTGAGGAGAATGGTTTTTAACGTTTTATTTGTGGCTTCAGCCTGTCCATTGGCTTGGGGGTAATAAAGAGAAGTCGTGTGATGGTTTATCTTGAATTTAATACATAGTTCATGGACTTCATCATTCTTGAAGGATGTTCCATTATCTGAGATAATGACTTGTGGGACACCGTACCTACAAATGATTTGATTTAGAATAAACTTAACAATTACAGAACCTGGTACGGTGGTGAGAGGCATGGCCTCTACCCATTTTGTAAAGTATTATGTGGCCGTGATTATGAAGTTATGGCCATCTATTGACGAGGGAGAGAATTTCCCTATCAAGTCCAGGCCCCATGTGGAAAAGGGCCAAGGGGTTGTGATTGGTTGCAGATCTTGTGCTGGCATGTGAATCTCATGGGAGAATTCTTGGCATTTGTGGCATTTGCGCACAAAATCTACTGCATCATGTTCTAGGGTGGGCTATAAATAACCCATCCAATGTATCTTACGAGCAGTGGCATGGCCACCAAAGTGGCCTCCACATACCCCGCTATGGGATTCCTAAAGAATCATTACAGATTCTTCCATGTCAACACATCTTAACAACATCCCGTCAAAGGCTCTGCGATAGAGCACCTATTCTAAGATGACATATTTAGCAATGATAATGTGTAACCACCTTCTTTGTTGGGATGTGGCCCCTTCTAGGTATGTGTGGTCCATGATGAAATTGATTATGTCGGTGTACCAAGGACATGCAGAGATAGGAGGCCTAGTTTTGATGAAATATACACACTCATCGGGGAAGTCTAGATCTACCAAATCACCTCCATTTAATGGGTTGTCAGCCAACCAGTCTGCAATGATTTTTCCCTTAACAGATTTTTGGTTTACAAATGTTAGCTCAAATTCACCCATTAAGGTTATGAAGCATCTATCCTTTTTAGACAAAGACCCTTGCATGAGGAATGTCTGCAAGTGATCCATTTTGACGATCACCCTTGTTTCTTGATTTAGCATGTAATGTCTTAAGCATTTTGTTGTAAAGACTATGGCAAGACATTCTCTTTCTGCCTGTGTGTAACGTGTCTCATAGTCGAGCAATGTCTAACTAATGAAGTAAACTACACGTTTTAGTTTATCATCATCTTCTTGAGCCAACATGCATGCTAGCGAGACATCAGTAGCCCGTGAGTACAAGATCAAAGGATGATCTGGTCTAGGGGGCATTAGCGTGGGCAGAGACAATAAGAAGTGTTTAACTACTTTGAAGGCCTCGTTGCATTCATCGGTCCAATCAATGCTATAATCTTTCTTTAATAAATTGTTGATTGGATGAACAAAAAAACTTAAGTCTGGGATGAACCTTCAAATTGCACTGAGTTTCCCAAGAAATGATCTGATACCAGACTCATCTGATGGTGGAATCATTTCAAGAACAGCCTAGATTTTGGCTGGGTTGACATCAATCCCTCGTGATGATATAATGTAACCTAGAAGCTTACCTCCTGTTACACCGAATACACATTTCTCTGGATTCAATGTGATGCCATATTCGATCAATCATGAGAGAATGATACAGAGCACTTCTGGGTGATCACAACACTTTTTGGCCTTGGCCAGCAAGTCATCTACGTAGGATTCCACGATCTTATGAATAAGATCATGGAATATATATGTCATTGCCTGTTGGTATGTAGCGCCAACATTCTTAAGACTGAATGGCATGACAACATAACAGTAGGTTCCCCAGGGAGTTATAAACATGGTCTTGGCTTGATCTTCCTCAGATATTTTAATCTGATTATATCCTGAGAACCCATCCATGAGGGACAACAACTCAAATCCAGTTGTTGCATCAATGATAATGTCGATGGATGGTAATGGGAAGTCATCCTTGGGACAGGCTTTGTTAATGTCCTGAAAGTCTATGCAAATGTGTATCTTCCCATTCTTTTTGAGAACGGGGACGATATTGGATACCCATTGTGAATAGTCGACTAGTTTGATGAACCCTACTTGGAGGAGTTTCATCACTTCCTCTTTCACCATGAGAGCCACTTTTGGCTTCATCGGTCTTGACTTTTTCTTGATTAGATTTGCATCTAGTTTGGTTACAAGATTGTGTACTATGATATGTGGTGCAATTCCCGTCATTTCTTTGTAACTAAATGCAAAATCCTTTTGATGTTCTTTGAGGATCTGAGTATGTATTTCTATCTCCTCTGGAGTTAAAGAGGATCCCAACTTCAAAATATTTGGTTCTTCCTTTGTTCCGATATTTATGTCTATGGTTCCTTCGATTAAGGAGGTGTTTCCTTCCTCAAACTCGGGAGGGGCTGGGGTAATTCCAAACTCCCTTCATTCTCCACCTCGTAGATTTTGAGATTCTCTTGCGGGGGAGATTCTATCATGGGATTTCCAAAATAGGAAGAGGAGCATGGGATTAGAGAGAAATCAACTATGGAATGAGTGAGATGCAACTCTGCAAAGGCGTTTATATATTCAAGGGTTGCCTCTTCACTGTTAGAGTGACCTATAATGGTGGATTCATTCTCAACTTCCATAAATGTTGATATCAGGATTACTGGTATTTTATGAAGCAAAGGTTCATTACGTATTAATACCATGAAATCTGTATCAGCCAATTCATTACTTGGAGTGAATCAGGAATTTGAGGCTACCACAGAATCAACGAGAAGATTTTGTTCTCGCAGGATTGCTTCAATCGATATGAAGTCAAATCCCTTCGTTAGTTTTAGTACTGTCGTTTTATAAAGTTACAGGTGTTCAGCCCTAGTCTCATATACCTCTGATAGTTGGTTTGCAACTAATTGGGAGTCTCTAAGTACTCTAATATTACTAATTTCCATCCTTTTGGCAATGATAAGGCCAAGAAGGAGGGCTTCGTATTCAGCCCCATTGTAAATGAAAGGTAGAACCTTTCCCTCAAGAGAAGTAAGGATCACACCTGCCCCAGCACTGAAATGACATTTTGCCCCATCAAAGTGGAGATTTCAATAATAATTTGGAAAAAGGGAAGTTGGGACACCTTTAGTCTTTACGTTTTTTGTCTCGGTTACTTCCACCATATAAACTTCATCCAGGTATGGAACCAATTCCTAGGGTATGTCCTATGCCCATAGAATCAAATGGTAGGAGAATAGGTAGATCTTTCTCCAGTAATTCGATAATTTTTGTAGTGGTTCCTAGAAAAATTGTTTCTATAGTGATGGGCTCATCTTTGATTGTTGGGATGCCTTTGATTAAGTTTGTGACTTCTAGTTCTGTCGTAGGCACCAGCTTCACTTCTGGGTTTGTATTGACTGGTTTGTTGAGCTGATTTGTTGGGAGCTCAAATTCAGAATGGATGCCAGGTCTTTTCTTCAAATCTGCTAGGTGTATGTCAAAAGGTTTTGGGTTGCCTTGTGCTACAAAGACCTTTCCTAGGTGTAGAAACCTTACTTCTTGAAATAACGTGGAAGGGATTGCCTTCATGCGATGTATCCAAGGGCGACCGAGAATCATATTATAGTTGGTTTCCTGATCTATAATATAAAATTTGGTGAGGATTGTTTTGGGTCCTAAAGTGACTGGTAGCACTATAGTCCTGATTGAAGTTGCCTTGAGGCTATCATAGCCCCTTAGCATGTTTCGTGTTGAAGAATAGTTCGTTTCTCCATATCCTAGGTTTTGAAGGAAAGTGAAGGGGACTATGTTAACCGCTGCCCCATCATCGATCATTGCACACTTAATGTAGTTTTTGTAAACCCAAACCTACAAATGCAAGGGTGGATCACCTCTACGTGAGATTTCAGCATCTATTGGAATTTTACTTATATTGAATATAAACTCAATATCCCTATCTAGCTGCCCTGGAGGGTAGATGTCAAAGTCTACATGGTTTACTTGTGTTTCAGGGGGAGGGGTGATGTTGACGAGATGACCGAGACCTAATGCTTCTAAGAGAGTAGCTCTATGAGTGGGAGAGTTCTTCAACAAATCCAAAAAGGAAATGTGAGAGAAGGTCTTTGTTAAGTCATTAATCAAATCATAGGCACCTACTGGTTTTATTGGTATTTTTTGAGTGTTGTCTAGTATTAGTGAATAAGTTGGGACTGGTTGAGAGGAGTATTCCCATGTTCTTGTTACAGTTTCTACTTGTAACTTGGTGTCTAATTCTACTAATCCAACTATCTTGGCTTGTGGTCAAGTTCCTAATTGGGGTGCGACTGTTGGATTTGATGAAGTCAAAGCTTCATGATTGTTATTCCCCATTATGACACCTTTGTTTGCTCCACTTGGATCTAACCCATTGTTATTAGAATGATTCGGGAGAGGATCATTGAAAATCTTGAGAGGTGCATTTTGAGGAGAAACCGACCCCTAGTAGGTATTTGATGTGGTTGGTATGGAATTTTCCAGAAACATATCTACAAAGAGTTGTCTTTGATCTTCTGGTAAACGCTCCAAGAATTTATTGTAATCATGGACAAGTTCTAGTATCATGACCTAAGATTTTGTGAAAGCCACAATATAAATTGGGATTATAATTCTGTGTTTCATTGGTTTAAATCTTGTTGTGGCCCAAAGTTTCGATTGGGCTACTGATTGTTATAATTATAATTTTGAGGTTGTTGCCTTTGGTTTTGGTTTTGATATCCATCTAGGATTTGGACAAGGCCTTGTGACTGGATTTGTTGTTGTTGTTGTTGTGGAGGATGATTAAAATCCACCGTATTGATCACTGGACTAAAGTTGTTATTGCATTGATTGTTAGCAAGCGTCGGGGTGTTCACAACATTTGGTCTTTTGGCTTGATCAGTGACTCCATCTGTTGTAACCCCATGGTTTTTGTTAAGGATCTTGGGTCCTTGATTGGTATTTCCCATGTTGGGATAGGTCGTAGTGTTTTGATTGGGAGTAATTAATCTCCCATTCATTCCATAAGTCTTACGACCACTGTCTATTGCCGCTTGATCTATTCAGAGAGCACTCTCAAGTACTTCATCATAAGTTCTTAGCGGGAACTTCTAGACTTCTTCCTTTATCTCTCTATTGAGAGAATGAAGGAATAAATCACATAGTTCCATCTGATCCATGTTTGGAGCACTTGCTGAAGAGTAGAGAACTGTATGCCATCTTTGAATGAAATGGGCAGCAGATTCATTATGCTCTTGTTTAATGTGTAAGAATTCCCTGATCCCTGTTCTTAACAGTTTTTTCATGTCAAAAGCTTTGATGAATTCTAACACAATTTTTTTAAATGAATGTATCGAGGAATTGGGTATTCTATAATACCAATCAAGGGCAATGCCTTCCAAGGTTTTAGGGAATATTTTAGCAACAACCGCATCCCAAGGGAGCAATTCTCTAATGGCCATGGCATAGGCCTTGATATGTGCATTTGGATCTCCCTCCCCCTTGAATTTAGGCAAATTGGGAAGAGGTCTTGGAAGCATGATGCTTCATACGGTGAAATATAAAGGCTCTTTTAAATATTCTGAGTAAGTCCCTACTGCATAGGTTTCAACCATAGATGGTGCCTGTTGAGGGAGTGGAGGTGGAACGGGTTGTTGATATGGCATAGCATATGTATTTACAGGGGCATAAGGAAACCCTTGTGGTTGAGGAAACATTCTAGGAGAAGTGAACATATCTCCCTGTGGTGATTTTGAATAAATGTTTAAGTAGGGAGGAGCATTGTCCTAATATGGATTGTTTGGTATTAAACCGGGAGGTATCATATTTTCAACTGGAGCAACGTTTGTAAACGTGGTTCTATTTGGTGTTTGTTGTGGATAATTATAGGATTGTTGAGGAGGCATACCTAACATGCATGTTCCCGTAAGGAGGTCAACCTAGCTAGGATGATGCGGAGGGTTGGGAGTTCTTGTTTTCCCTGAGTGTGAAGCTTGATTTTCTTGAGCAAGTTCTAACCCTCTAACCCCTTCAACAAGAGCCGAGATGACTTCAATTGGTGGCGATACCATATTCTATCATGGTGGTTGTTGTAGCACCCCTTGAGGTTTCCGAGGGGTATGGTACCCTGCTATGAATTGATCATTACTCTGCAAAGCTTCACCAAGAGTATTCTCCATAGGTGGAGGAATGGGGGTGTTTTCTTGGAGCAGGGTGTCGGGTTGTGTTTGCAAACTTCCTATAGGTGGATACATGTTTTGGAAGCATTTTTCACTTCTAGCGTAGCATGCTAAGTACTCCTCATCCAAAAATGGGAGTGGATCTGACTGCCTACTTATTTGTGGTCTAGATAAAACCTGAGGAGATGAAATGGATTCTCCAGTAAATGTCATATTGTTAGAGCCTGAGGGCTTTGGTTGTTGTGTTTGTGTGAGTTGGTCTAACTCCTCAATTCAAAATGAAGAACTAGAGCTAGTTCTTTGAGGAGGAGTTTGTGATGACAAGTAATTATTTGAGTAGTTATCAGCCCATGCGGAAAGTGAGGCCGACTATTGTCTACTCGTTTGACCAAAATATGTTTCAAGACCTGAGAGAGGTCTGCCATATGCGTCGTATCCTGACATATTCGGGGGGTATATAAATACCCGTAAAATAATGGGAAAGAGCGAAGGTGGATGAAAGAAATGGAAATGAAAAAGGAGCAGTTATTCCTTTCATGTTGGGTTCACCAATTTTGTACGATAGAAAAGTGACAGGTGAGCATGAAAATCATCAAGCAGCCTTTCTCCATACCCGACCTCCCGAGGTCATGCTGAGACAGCCGATGGAAATGAGATATATGTGGATATGGAAAAATTAGTCGGGAAATCCTAAATCCTCGATATGTAACAATGGGATCTATGAATCTAAAGCAAAAAAGGCTCTTCTAACCTGAACTAGTGTTATGGATCGGTTCAACACTATAACTGTTCGGAGGCTCCAATCAATGTCAAGCTCTGCCGAGATCCTATATGTTGGTTGTTGGATTCATGGAAAGTGACCTGTGGGTGCTTCGTATATATTTCCGGACAAGGTCATGAAAGTGGTATTGATAGGTGTAATGGATTTACAGGAAACTATGGATGGTTTTCTAGTCTAACCCAGAAAGTATTGGCTTGATCAGTTTCTATGTTCAACATAGAAAGTTGTGTGATGATATCCAGTGGGAGCGGTGAGGATCTAAATACTAGTGTATGTAAACTGGTGTCAATGTTTAATTGGCTTATAGGTCCGTTGGGTTGTGGGACCTAGGGATCACAACCGTGAACTCATGGTTGTTGTGGACCTTTTATGGTCATGTAAAGAATCAATCCCATCTTCTGACTATCCAATAGTCGTAAGATTTTTCAGCTTCTATGTTTAGTATCAGGAGTTGTGCGATCTTCTTGGAATACCTCACGGGTGTCCTAGCAACTTGTATGCGTAGGCCTGTATCTATGTCAGTGAGAAGGTCTCCTGTGTCTGGCTATGGAACTAATGGATCACAACCAAATGTTTGTTCTCATTCGGGTTCTTGTATGGTCATATGGACATCCTATCAAGGTAATCTATAGCTGGGTTGATTTGACCAGAATTCGTATGCTTTTTCATCTTCGATGTTCAACACTCTTAATTACTCACTAATTGCTTGCAGGTTTCCAGTTGTTTGGAAGACTTGAATCCTAAGACCTTGATCTATATCTGCTAATGTCATGTGCAGAGATTTGGCTGGGGTATCACTGGTTTGAATATGTAATCCCTGGGATCTCTTGGTCCCGTAATAGTCATGCAAGAAATAACCAAACTTAATTGAATGAAGTAAACTAACTACGAAAATGAATCTATGCTATGCTTGTTCTTTTTGTATTTTCAGAGATATAAACTTGAATAATTTTAAAGAGAAACTAATCTAATAAATTCAAATAACAAGTAACTAATCTAAGAATAAAGCTAAAACAAGCAAGGTAGCCAAATGTAGCTATTTTCCTATACACTTTTGAGTTGATACAAACATAAATATCTAACTGATTTGATTGAAAGAACTCCAATCTTATCTCAGAAGTGAGAAACAAATCATAGCTTCTCAGAAGCTATCATTCCCCACAACTTCCCAAGCAATATTGAAAGCAATCTTTAACTAAAATGAAATGATTCACTACTCTATTTGATATATTGTAACTACAACTTTGACAAATCAAACCTGGAGTTTGCATAACAGAGGTAAATCCAGTTGTAACGTAGCTTGTCCCCTTAGTGTGATTTCTTCGTTCCTTCGTGTTCTCATGAATCCAGAAAGATGATAATGTGACAACGGCAGTAGGAGAAGATATTTGAATAGTGGCAAGCTTGGAGGTAAACCAAACGAAATGCAAGTACGAGAGAGATAGTGCAAGAGAATAGAGCTTGGCTATGCGATTCCTAGCAGGATTGTTGCAGGGATACGACAAGACACACCTAAAATTCTAAGACCTATTCTTCCTGTGACGAATCAAAACTATAACTCTAAACAGAATCAAGATTGTAAATGAATTTAATCTAGAACTAAATGTTGTAGTCATGCTAAGCTGGTTGTTTGGAGAACAACAATGGAGCAAAATTTAAACTAGAGAGATCAAGTGATCTCTAAACCAAAAATGAGGATCCTTGAACTGATAGGCTGATAACTTACACTAAGTCTAGACCTATTGATACTTATGGAGGAACTTCCAAATACACTGAATAATAAAACATAGAGAGAGAGGGGCCATTTTCTTGTAAACAAGCTCAGTATTTATATCATTTCTACTCACTAGAAGGTAAGTCCAAATTTCCATGCTTTATCATTAAAAAATGGAGCACTACTATTACAAAGTGGCTAGAAACTCTAAACAAAGGAGAAGTGGCTGAGAGTTGCAAGTGCAACTTGATTTTTTGCATTGTTGAGTGCATCGGAAGGTTCTAGAAAATGCGGACAAGACCGCCGCCCTATGCAGGGTGGCAGTTATAGGACCGCCACCCTGTCCTGGGTGGTGGTCACGGGACCGTTGCCCAGGCAGGGTTGTGGTCCTGTAGCTTAAGGACTAAAATGCAAGAAAAAGGAGGTAGAGGTTGAGAAGGAAGCATGCACAAGTTAGATAAGGAATTTTAGGATGCAAATGTATACTCGGCGAGCTTTTTGGATTCTGAACACCTTGCGAAGAGATCTGAATCATCATTGGGGTTTTTTGTAACCTCTTTCTGATAGTACAGTACATACAATTTTGGGTACGTACAGGATACTACTTAAAAATGCACAAAATATATGAAAATTGCAGCAAAGAAAAATACTGATTTATGTAAATTTTTACAGTAAGGACAGCAAACTAAATAAAATCAATATCTCCCAAGATATCCACTCGAATTACTTGAAATTTTAAAGAGAGCTTGATATTATTATAGAGGACATAATAAAACTATTTTTGGAATTTTACACAAATTAAACTGTTGCCAGAAAAAGCACAGCGTATCCTAGACAGCTGGAAAACTTCTGAGGTTCGTTACTCTCTAAATACAAGAGAAAAAAAAAAGGTCTTTGGAAATAACATTGACAGATATAGGAAATAATATTTCCACCTTTAGATCTGAAAACGGCCAACTAGAAAACCCCCAAATAAAGGTTGTAAGTCACCTTGCTTGGAATGGGGTCAAAAAATGATGGAGGTGCCTTCAACGTGCTACCACGCCCAGCCCAAATGGCTTCCATGAATATTATCTAGAGCCCCTCTAATTATCTTCCCCAAATGCCCCAAAAACCCTCAAAATCCTTCCTCTTAAACCTCTGATAATGTCTCTGCCACACAACCCTGAAAGTGGGTCCAAAATGATAGACTAGGGTAGATCTCTCAATACCGAAGAATGCCCTGCTAACTAGGGATGGGTCTCTCACCACCGAAGCTAGGTTCCCTGTGGAATTTGACTCCACAAGCTGTAGATGCGCAAACAGTAATTGCACGTGAAGGGGTCAATAAAATATATGTCAAAATTTTCTCTCCTTTCTCTCCCAGCTCCTTATATACCTTCCAAGGCAAAAGAGTCCCAATAGACGTAGACGTTTTTCATTCCACAGAGGGGTCAATAAAATAAAAATAACTTCAGTTACTTTTCCCCTTTAAGTCACCATGGTCCAAAAGTGACCCTCAACGCAAAATTAGAATATTAGAACCACGTGGCCCCTTCCTAATAGCTCTCAGCATCCACAGCCCCTTGGGTCTGACCACGGTTTGAACTTGACCTAGCCCTTAGGCCTTTGGCATAGGAAAAGGGGAGATTCCAAGTTATTTTGAAAGTATTTTATACAAGAATTATAAAAAATAAATCATGACATTAAACCTTGAATTGAAAAATTGCTCTTTTTTTACTGACAATGTTTTGTTTTTAGCAAAACTGATTCACGTTTTGATGGTTTCAGAAAACTTTCTAGTGGAAGAAATTTTGGAAATATATTAGTTTATTTTTGATAGTCTGAAAAGAATCTATGCCATGATTTTTACTATCAATGTTCTACATTCTCTTTGTATATGTGGATTTCATTCTATTAATTTCTTCAATTATTTTTCCTCTTTTTTTTAATTTTTTAGAGGATGGTGAAAATTTATGAGCCTATTAAAGGAAGTGATTTTGTAGTCACTTGAGTTGCATTTCAAGACAATTGAGAGTGAAAGTAGTAGACTTGGACAAAAATCATTTTCTCATTCTACAGGTTTAGTTATATTTTGGTGAATTTAATGTGACACAGTCTAGCAAGGCTGGTATTTAGTCCTAAAACCCTACATGTTATAGAAATGTTTATTGGCTTTTATTTTAGACCATTTTTTTTCTTACCAATTTATAAGTGAAATGGAATTTATTAGTGTATTGATATTATGATTGAGTAGTGATATTTATATTTGAATATTGCAAGATGAAGATTAAGGTAATGGAGAGGGAGATAAAGATCTAAGTACATGTGGAAAAGAGTTAAAGAAGCTATTTGAAAGACGATCTAGGTTAGAAGGTGATATACTTTTCCACTCTCCGTATAAGTTTTTTATCATTCCTCACAAGATTTAAGCCTTATTATTTTGATCTAGTTGACTTTGGTGCGTATGTGATAGACTCTAGTGCTTGTGTGATAGACTCTAGCACTTTTCAAATGAACTCTAGAGCTCGACTGATAGACTTCGGTACTCCTCAGATGAACTTCGGTGCTTAGTTAATAAACTTTGGTGCTCCTCATATGAACTTCAACACTTGGTTGATAGACTCCGAAGATGGTTAACTCCCATCCTAGGCTGGTGGAACTTAACTTCAAGATTGAACTCTTATTTGTGCACACTTTATACATTGTCAACTTTTATACAAAATATTGGGAACATAATGTAGGTAAAAAGGAGAAAAAAATATTTTGGGAACTCATAACCTCCCCCACACCCAAACTCATGCAATTCCCTTTGCAAGCTATTTTTGTTCTCTTTCTTCGTCATGGAGTTTCATCAAATCATACTCAGAAAGATATATTGGCCAAAGAGTTTTTTCTGACCTATGTACCCTTTATTTTTTCTACTTTTATGCTCCCATAGAGTGAAGTCAACTAAACCTTGGTATTTATGGATTTGATTGTATTAATTTCTTCTATTATTATACCTCTATGTTTTTTTAGGATGGTAAAAATTATGAACTTGTTAAAGGAATTGATTTTTGTAGTCACTGAGTCGCATTTCGAGACAATTGAGAGTGAAAGGAGTAGACTTGGAGAATAATCATTTTCTCATTCTACATGTTTAGTTTTATTTTAGCTAATTTATTGTGACATGGTACAACAAGGCTGAGATTTAGTCCTAAAACCCTGCATGTTATAGAAATCTTTATTGGATTTTGTTTTAGACCATTTTTGTTTCTTACCAATTTATAAGTGAAATGACAATGATTATTGTATTGATATTATGATTGAGTAGTGATATTTATATTTTAATATTACAAGATGAAGATGAAGGTAATGGAGAGGGAGGTAAAGATTTAAATACATCTGGAAAAGAGTTGAAGAAGCTATTGGAAAGACAATATAGGTTAGAATGTGATAATGGGGACAAAGATGTATGCTTTTCCACTCTTCCTATAAGTCTTTTTTTATCATTTATCCCAAGATTTAAGCCTTATTATTTTGATCTAATTGACTCTAGAAATTATGTGATAGACTATGGCACTTATATGATGACTCAACTGATACACTTGTGTGATAGACTATAAGAGACTTTGACTCCTCAGATGAACTCTGGAGCTCAGTTGATAGACTCTGGCATTCCTCATATAAAATTTGGAATAGACTGATGGACTTTGGAACACTCCTTAGATGAACTTCGATCTGACTTGGTTGATAGACTCCGGAGATGTTAATTCCCATCCTAGGTTGGTGGAACTTAACTTCAAGATTGAACTGGTATTTATGCATACTTTATACAATCTCAACTTTTATACAAAATATTGGGAACATAATGTAGGTAAAAAGGAGAAAAAAGAGGCTATTTTGGGGACTCATAATCTCCCCCACACCCAAACTCATGTAAATCCCTTTGCAAGCT
This sequence comes from Taxus chinensis, assembly GCA_019776745.2. Lineage (NCBI taxonomy): Eukaryota > Viridiplantae > Streptophyta > Pinopsida > Cupressales > Taxaceae > Taxus > Taxus chinensis. The sequence continues at coordinate 233,094,352 of CM034153.1, forward strand.
ATTGTTGTTCTCTTTCTTCATCATGGAGTTTCATCAAATCATACTCAGAAAGATATATTGGCCAAAGAGTTTTTTTCTAACTTTTGTACCCTTTATTTTTTTCTAATTTTATGATCCTATAGAGTGAAGTCAACTAAACCTTGGTATTTTTTATTTGATTGCATTAATTTCTTTCATTATTATACCTCTGTGTTTTTATTTTTTGGAGGATGGTGAAAATTATGAACCTATTAAAGGAAGTGATTTTGTAGTCACCTGAGTGGCATTTCAAGACAATTCATCCACATACTATGTCAACAACATCTGGAGTAATTTTACAAAAGTTACGAAGAAATTGAGAGTGAAAGGAGTAGACTTGGGACAACAATTATTTTCTCATTCTGCAAGTTTACTTTTATTTTGGTGAACTTATTGTGACACAAACCAACAAGACTAAGATTTGGTTGTAAAACCCTGCATACTATAGAAATATTTGTTTTGTTTGTACTTTGTCTCCAAAATAGGGTACTAAGTGTTTGAACCATTCTTAGTGCTTCACAAGAGTCAATTTTAAATCTTAGGTCTCAATGAGTTAGATAAAGCTTTAAAATATAATATTTCAAATGACAAGGAGTATCTAAACCATACTCAGGCTAGTAAATATTATTTTTTGTTAGATTTTTCCTTGGTGACAATATCAATACAATATACATCACTTACAATATAGATTCTACAAGGTTTTCAAAATAATTATTTAGATTACATGATACATCATCCAAAAAATACATGTCGGTAGTTCTAGAGCTCTCAAACCTTGGTGCTTGGATGATAAACTCCAGTTCTCCTCAGATGAAACTTTAGCACTAGTTTGATAGACTCTAATGCTCCTTCAGATAAACTCCAAGCACTCAATTGATAGACTATTAGATGCTTGTCAGATGAACTTCAAATGCTCAACCGATAGACTTTGGTGCTCAAATGATACAAAATATTGCAAATTATTCCCCTTCTCTTTCTTCATCATGGAGTCTCATTAAATCATAATCAGAAAGATGAAATGGCCAAATAGTTTTTTATCACTTTTGTACCCTTTATGTTTTCTCATTTTATCCTCCTATCAATTAAAGTGAACTAAACATTCCTTTCCTCTGTGTTTCCAATATGGTATAAGATATAAGAGTATGGGAGGCCTATACCTCATTGCTATCCATTCTTTCCCAAATTATCTCATGAATTGCATCATGGATCTTACTCTTCTGGTTATCCATGTTAGAGCAGTAGGGGAAATAACTTCTCTTCTCATGATGTTAAACTCCATGGAATCCCATCTCACTATATAGGTTGTGAATGCAACAAGAATGTATTTGTGTAAAATGTTGAAAGATGGAAATTACACATTCCATTTGAAAAAAATATTATTCTCCTACATTTCCACTATAGATTAATTGATGCAAATGTTCTAATAAAATATTTTGGTTTGGGGTACTCAAACCTCATGAGTAAATAGGTGCCTATCTCTAAACTGGTGAAATTGTTGTTCCTTCCTCCATAGGATTTAGTGTTGACATAGAGATATAAAAGATATTAGTTGTACCTATCCAACATATAAATTTTTCATGAAACTAGTGATATTCCCCAAAAGGTAACCATGCAAGAAGAACTCGCATAATTGATTATGTTCCTCTATTGTGTTGGTAAAGTATGCTTTTGAGAATTGTACTTTAGTTTCCAGCACATGAGGTAATTTTTTCCAAATCCTTGACATTTTCCACCTGCAATATAGTTCTTTTAGAAACAAATGATAAAATGCAAATGATTTTCTACAGGTTGTCAATGCTTTTCCATAATGACAAGCAAAAGACAATCCTTCTGCTAATTCTTAATTTTCCTGGTGGGATTTTTTTAATTCTCTTCTTATAATTTTCACCTATAATTTAGTTTCTTCCCAAATATTCATAATTTTCTCAGGACTCAAGATGATTTTCTCATCATTTTCTATTAGAATGACTGGAAGAGCGATTTGGATTTTAACAGATTCCATAGTATGATTTAAATCAGAAATTTGAGTGTCTTTTATTAACACTTGATTTTTTACTTCTTGAAGTTCTTTCTGTAGATTGGAAATGTTTGTCTTCATTTTCATTATTATTCTTCTCTAATATTTGACATTTTTGAGTCAATTCCATAATATTGTTGGTCTTTTTCACTAGTTCTTGCTTCATCATGAGAGCTAGATCTTCTTTTATACTCACTAACTCAGTATCCTTGTTCTGTAGCAATTCATATTTTGAGTCTTGAACTTGCTTTTACAGTTCAAGTATTTTCATTTGTTTCTTAGCTAGAGATTGTCTCGAAAATTGGATTTCTTTTTGTTGTTGTTTGATCAATAGATATGTTCTTGACAGGGTTAAGGCTTGGTGCAGTTGTTGTCCTTTGTTAGACCTTGTAATTCAAGCCCTTCTTCTTCCATTATTATTAGCTTTCCTTTGTCTACTTGTGATGAATAAGAAGGTTAAAAGGTAACTATTTATGATTCCATCTTTGTATATCTTTGAATATCAATGGATTCTGTTGTCTTTTGCACATTTGTAGTACCTACCATTTCTTGTTCACAAGTGGGATCTACTCTTTCTTACATGTTTGCAAGCCTAGGTGATTCTTGATTGATTGGAGGATGTTGATTAAATGATTCTAATATTTATACAATATCCCAATCTTTGAGTTCTTCTTCCAATTCATCTGCAGGGAGAATTATTTTTCTAATCCTTTTATGTTGTTCTTTAAGGGTAGGTTCTTGTGGGGATTCTTACTGTTGTCTCTTTTTTTCTTCTGAATTTTTCTTGAGACAGGTTATTGTGTAAGAGGTTTCTTGTTAACCCTCTTACTTTCACTTCTAATTGAGGAGCAGGTTCTCATGGGAAGGTTTTCTATGTTATCCTTAGATTTTATTAGTGAAGGGTTTAAAGGATAGGTTCTTGTGTATGAAACCTTTTGTTACTTCCTCTCACAAGGAGGAATGAGTGTCAACTATTTCCTGCTCATCTTCTGACAACATAATAACTTCACATTTTTCCTCAATTTCCTTTATAATTGAAGGTGTTTTGACAATGGTTTTCTTATGAAGCGTCCTTTTTCTTATAGGTTTTTTAGGCTTCCCCACTTTTTTCTTAGAGCTTTCTCCCTTAGTAACATTGGAAGGAAAGGTCTCAGAAGAAGTATTGGTTTGAGCCCGACCCTTAGTGACATTTTTCTTTGAGTTATCTATACTAGGGGGAAAGGTTTGTTTCACAGTATGTTTTACTTTCTTCTTCCCTGTTTTCTTGTTTAAAAAATTCTGCCATAATTCTTCCCCTTGGGATTGTTTAAGAAAATGGTGTTGGAAAATAAGGTACATTAAGCCATGGTGTTTTAATGATCTGATTCCCTGAACAAACCTATTGGCCATTATTTGTATAAGTCATATAAATACCTAGGTAGATTGATTACTCACTCAGGTTTACTGGTTGAGTGTATCAAATGGTTTAACATTCTCATTGTTACCCATAAAACAATACTATATTTCCCCCATAAGAGATATATTTCTTTATCTAGTAGGCTAAATATTCCATGGCTCGAGGTAGGGTATTTCTAAGTATGCCCTTGATTTCATTTTTAGTATTTATAGACAAAGAAGGAATTTGTTCACCCTCTACATGAAATATTTGCAAAAGATCAGCATAAGTAGGTCTAGCTTGAATTTTCATACCTTTATTTGAGATTTTGGTTAGTTCACTTATTATTTCAGGAGTCACTGAAATCTTCACATTTTTTACCTTGGTATGGAATTCTTCAAGATTAGCCACAAACTCTTCTACAATATCTTTGTCAAATCCCTACATTTTCTCAAAGAAGCTCATCCAGCTGGATTCCCTGAATATGGCCACAACTTTTGGGCTCTTCAATAGTTCCTCAATTCCTTCATGTTCTAACTTGCACTTTTTCCCATTTCTTCTTTTGATTTCAACTTTGTTTTTAAGTTTTGGCTTCAAAACCCTAGAGAAATCAAAGCTTCCAGAGGGACTTGCAGAGATAAGGGTTCCCTGAAAGGAGAATAGCAGGACTCCCTGCAATACCACCTGATGGAGGAACTTTGGGCGCCAAGGTTTGGGTGAAATGAAAAAAAATAAAGTTTAATTATTTTGCACTAAGTTTAATGATGCAATAGGAAAAGATGAGATATTTAAGTCATCTCACGTGGGTGAAAATCATGGTAATTATGACTGAATCCACCAGGCTATCAAATCAAGTGAACATGACAAACAACTATGCAAACAGTTTTATACGGTTTGTCACCTTATAATTATTGGATATAAATATAAATTTTATATTGTATTTCAAAGTAACTTAATAATAAAAAATAAAAGTAATACTTAAAAGTTGTTTAAAATTGTTAAAGATTCCTTTGATGTTTAAAATTGTTCTTGGGTAGTATTTTTTTAAATGCACCTATGACTGTTATGTTTCATTGGGTAGTATTTTTTCATATCATGAAGCTGAGATAATGTTCTCTTTTTTACATATCATGAAGCTGAATAATATTCTAATTCTTGATGTACAGGAAGATGCATGAGGCTTCACATTTGTTGGCCATGATGTTTGAGTTCAGTAGAATATGTTGGTTTCCAATCACCTAAATGCTTCAGATGCTTACATGAATTATTATAATGCAATTAGTTAGTAATTGGGATTTTATGGAGTATAGTCATTAAATCATGTGTTTTGGCTATCTATTGTACCATTTTATGTCAAGGGTTAGTGGCATTTAGGTACCCTTTTAATTTATTTTCTCATTTTGATATTAATAAAATGCTTGTAAAATCACTTGTGGATGAACAAGATTAAGCCCAAATTGTTTTGTAATTGTTTTATTATACTAATCACAAGCTCACTTTGGATTCCATTGATGATAGATTAAAATAATGAGGCTATGAAGCTATATTGTCTCTAACACTACAATCAAACACCAACATCAAACACAGTAAATTCAATTACACTAAAAACACTAAAATTCAGACATAAAACATCAATTTATGGTTCAACAACGTTGGTGTTAGTTGTGTGGTAGATGTTGTGTAACACTGAAATTTAACACCAAAATTGGTTACACCAAAAATATAACACCAAATACAAAATGGTGTTAAATGTAACACCAAATCCGATGTTATATTTTTGGTGTTATATCATAACCAATTTTGGTGTTGTTGGATTTTGGTGTTATCCAACAACTACCACACAACTAACACCAAGTGTTGTTGAATCACAAATTGGTGTTATATGCCTAAATTTTAGTTTTATATTACCTAAAATTCTTGTAGCTAACATGATTAATCTTGTAATTTGAATCAACCACTGTCACATTATTATATAATTGATATGAATTACCTACAATTGCAACCAATTGTTGTGGATGAAATTCATGTACACCCATTCATCGATACACGGTTATAATATCTTAAGCATCAATGTTTCTCACTACTTCCACTTTATTAAGAAATCATCATGTTACCGCCTTTTGTTGAATAATATAGAGTCATGCTAAACTCTTCCATGGGATTCTTACGTTTTAGTTTGAAATATTCTCCACCCTATTAAGAAATTGTCATCTTAGTGTGTCGTTTTGAACAAGTCTATACACATTGGTGTTTAAATCTCCTATGAGATTCTTATGTTTTAATTTGGAATAATTTCCAATTTATGAAGAAGAAATCATGTTAATGCTTGTGAGGATTTTGGTGACTACATATTATATGTAGAGAACTATTTTCAAAGACATGATGAATCATGTGTAACAATCTTTTGATCCTGGTATCTTGATTCTTGCTCTTGCTCACGATTTCCAATTATGACAAGTAAAATATAAGACTTAATTCAAAATATAAGATGATAATTGGAAATAGCATGGGATCTAACACATCACTCATGTATCTAAAATTTTGACTATGGAAGCCTTAAAGCTACTTACTATTAATATCCCTCATTTAACCTTACATATTTTTCAATGGGTTTTACGAGGCTAGATTATGGCTCTAATGGAAAAGATAGGATTTACGTAAAGATAATCAACTTCATTTGCAAAGGCATCAACCATTTTTGGATCAGATGCAACTTTGGTCAACCAATATTATGACCATCACAATTATAATAACCCCCAAAAAACCATTGTGCATGTTGGGCTAGATGGATTTGGTAAAAAACCTTTGATATTAATGTTTTGAATTGTGCATCATATGAAGGCACATTTTCAGTGATCTCATGTTTGATCTTTGTGAGTGTCAATATTATTGTATGATCGAACTCTAGTACATCAAATTCCTTTAGAAAAGCATCATTTAGTTGGTCATAACTTATTAATGTTTATTGTAAATCATGTTTTCTCTACAAAGTGTGTGCTCAATCTAGCAAAGTTGTAGTAAACATGCTTACTTTATGCTCTAGAAAAGTAATTCATTTCCCACACCATATTAGTTCGCACTTATGCACATGTTCCATGGCATTCAAAGGTGCAATGACATTTCATAGAAGATTTGTGGCATTAGTACTTGTTATGTGATCGATAGAACTAACCCTTTTAATTTTGAACTAGCTTGGAGTGTCCCAGAGGAGCCACTTCCTCTGTGGATAGTATTTGGTGTAGTAAATATTGTAGCTTGTTTTACTGGCACGAAACTTCCTAGCGCAACTCCTAACATGCCTCCTAGTGCTTAGTTGTTGGATTACCACTCATCATTCCAAATCTAAATGCTTTGGTAGTGTTAGGATTGAAATTTATTCTCTTCGGCATTGGTATAAACTATTGTAAGAAAAATAGAAATCTACCATCCAAAACTTCCTTTCATTTTGTTGTATTTACCTCTTTGTCACCATTTGTCTCAATAAGTACTTGGTTTTCTATACTAAGGAATCCAGTCGCATGAGCAATCGAAACATGTTGGGAAAGGATTCCATTTGTGTTATATTGTGCCTCCTCATCCTCTTAAGTTGTCTCAATGTGCATCTTATTTTTCTCTTAGTACTCTTCCTCGCTCCTTTCTCCCTCCTTGCATAACCAATGCTCTAGGTTTTCCACCACATCACCTGAGGCTGAATCTTCCCTCCAAAGTAGTTCACTTTCATCTATCACATGTTGCTAAGTTTATTCATATCACATCCTTCTCAACATGTGGTAATTCTAGGAATGCATGATGTAGTCAAATTTTTCCTTCCTTTCCCTTCCCTTGTGCATTGCTCACACATGTGGGAGAATTAGTTGTCCATAGGGAAATTCTCAATTCCCAAATCTACCATAAGCTTCCTAATCTCCAGTAGAAACTACTTCAAGTACAATCCACAAGGCTCATGAAAGAAATTGAATTCTTCCTCGTCCACACAGTAGAATGTAGACATTGAGTATGTCAATACGTAACTTTTCAAAGTTGTTTTCCACCAAAAATCAACAGCGCATGTCCAAGTTGCATCATATCTTGCAAGTATTTTTGTGCGCTCTAGAGTCCAAGTGTACTTCTTTCCCAAATCCAAATTCTTATCCAAACAATAGGCTGTTAACCAAGCATACAATTTTGTTAGAGGTCTATTGAAGAAAGTTTCATAGATTTCATCATACAAATTATTTTCCACCCAAGTCCTTGGAGGAAAATTTGGAGAGAAATTCTTTTGATTGTGATGTCTCTATGCAAAAGCTTATTCAAATTTGTCTTACCAACATTCAATATTCTCATACATGAATTGGTGACATATTTTTCACTCTTCATCATTTTAGCGCAATAATGATGGATCCCGACAACGAAACCAAAATGTTTTGAATCTTGTTTCACCACTAACTCATGTTAGGACATGAGCAAACCTTTATTACCTTGGCACACACAAAGCAAGATCATCAACTCACTCTAGCTTACCACACTAAGATAGATACCTTAGCGTGTTGACCCAAGGCACAAGAGAGTTCTAGTCCCCATCATGTTCGATATGTTGATATAAAGCATTTCCTTGAATGATGTGCAACTGATTGGGGCAGATTTAGAAACCCTTTGAGTGTTAATTGCAATAGGACCTTGTAAGAGTGTCAGGTGAGTTATAAAGTGATAATGACTTGCTTATATATCATTCTGATGGTGAAATATTCTAATAAGGTTGATCCTAAGAAGATGAAACACAACTCAAATAAGATTTTGAAATTAAAAGACGAGTTGAATAATGTGAAGGGGCAGGACCCTATAGGTTCCAAAGACCAAACCTCACATCTCGACCCTTCCATACATTTTCAAATCAGAGAGATGAAAAGTTAAATAGAAAGTTGTGTCTTGAAGAACAGAAGTTTTATACTTCTTTGAGCAGATAATATTCTCATAATTGATGACAAAACAAAGTTTAAAGATAAAAAACTTGCAAAAGAGCTAGAGAGATAGGGTGATTGGATTCCAAATGTGAGCATTTGTCTTAACAAGGGAGTATAATCAAACTTGGCATTGCAAAAAAGTAAGTTACCAAATTTTAGTGTCTACAATAGAAAATGGATAAAATCTTGCGATGATTTTGTATTTAATATTTAAGAAGCGTAATTGTACTTTACTATTTTCAAGCTTTTCTATCCATTTTTCTAAATTTACCTAGGACTCGAACCCATCCTCATTCCCTTTTTAGTCAATATCTTTGGGATTTGTACCTTGCCAAAGGCCCTAACAACTAACTTGCCATCATTCGCACCAATTTGACAACTCTTTTGATATATCATAACATTTTTTAGCATTCACTCTTATGGATATCTGCATTAAAATTGAACCATGTTTATAGGGACACAAATTATAACAATTTATATTGCCATTATAAGGACATATATTTTCATGGTTAACTAAATGCAAAATTGTCTTAATTCTAAATCATAAGGAAATCTTTTTCATCTTTTGTGAATATAAAGTAGTGTTTCCTCTTAACACCTCATCAATTAGGAAATGATCCCATAGAAAGTATTCAACATTACATATAGTTTTTAACAAATCCACTCAATCTATGTTATTAGCTTGTCACATGGTACATTGAATGTATTGTTTTACGGAAGATTTGTATGACGTTAAAATGATAGTATTAACTATTTCCAATAGTCAAAATTGACAACTAAAACAAATAACTTAAATTTCAATGCACCATTTCGATACTTTTAAAAGTATGTGAATGAAGAAAGAGAAATACTTGATAGAAGGATAGAAATTTTGTATATATAGTTTGTAAATGACCGTAGCACAACAAATTCAAGTCTCAAAGTAGAAAGTGTTTTAGAAGTAGATGTGTCGTTTTGACATTTGATTTAAAAGTATTGATTATTTTATCATTTTTTAAATTCATTCATTAAAATAGATAAAAAACTATTTTATTTTATTTTTTTATTAGAGGTAAAAGTTAGGGTTGAGGGGACCCTACCCCCTCACAAAGAGTTACAATTTACTTACATATTGGCCAAAGTATTTACCTTCAAAGGCCAAACATGATCCAAAATATCAAAAAACAGAAACACCAGTATATGATATTCATTATATATGTTATACATTATATAGCAGTCCCAAGGATGAAACTAACAGCAAAAGGTAAACAAGCAGCAAATTCCAAACCGTTACATTTCATTTATCTTTGACCAGATCGTCCACCGTCTCCATGCATCCATTTCATTCTTTGACCAGAGTTGTTATAGTCTCCTTCCAGTACTTGTAGTTAGGTTCTTTGATCACCACCTTCGGGCCTATGCCATCCTTTTCTTTTTCTTTTGCCATTTCCATGGACTGTATCATTTCAGCCAGCAGTTTGAGATGGTAAATAGTACTCTTCACATTAAGGACATGAGCATCTCTGATTTGCATAATAATTCCTTTCATTTTCAGCATCTCTTTCTCCATTTCCATTCTTTTGGCATTTGCATTTTTGAGGTTTTCACAGACGATGAGGGTAGACATTTTATCAACTTTTTCAATCAGCTCCTTAATGTCCATAGTGATCAAACTGATTTTGTGCCTGTTGATGTCATTGTTTAGTTTGTAGTTTTCAAAATCTCTCATGAAGGCACGAGTTTTGACAGTTGATTCCTGCGCCGAGAAAAGCTCCATCTGAGACGTTTTCAGATTGTGAAGACTGTGGATAGCTTCCTCAATATTCTTGGAAGACTCCTATTCTTTTAAACTAGCAACATCCCCACTGCTCTCTGCTTCCCCTTTCGCTTTCTCATGAGAGGATTCCTTCTGGGAAGGGATTTCACCAGGGCATTCATCTGAAACATAGGTGATGTTATCCTCTTCAACCCGACCCGAATACTGAACTTTCCTGCACTGAGACATGTCTCCCCCTTTACCCTTGTTTGATCTGGTTCTTTTGGCCACTGGATTCCCCTAACCAATTTCATCACAGCTATCATCGTTAGGTTCCATACTCCCTGTCTTTTTACCCAATGAAATGTTTGAAGCCGAAGCCCCAAATTTGTCATTTTTTCCCAATAGGGGAGTGCTCGGCCAAATGATAGTTTTTATCAGACCCTGGTGTAAGGGGAAAATGAAAGTGCCTTTCTTCACCATAGTTATAGATTTTGCCAGAGAAGAGAATAAGTAGAAAGGAAAGTTATACGGTTTGGCATTGCGAATATGGTTTAACATTAGAAAATGGTAGCCATATATTACTTTATATCTACCTTCCAATGAGATATAAGACATGAGCAGTTTGGCAATTTCATCAAAAGGAGAAGGTAACTTGCTCCTAGCATATCCATTATGAAGAGAATAGGTTCCCCTTTTCCTTGGAAAAAATAGTCAATCTCAATATTGTAATCAGATTTAGGTTTAAAAATACTTCTACCTTCCAGCGCGAGACTAGTCACTTTAGCAATGAGCTTGGGTGAAATTGTGAGGGAACAATTGCCGACTTGGACTTTGCCCTCGTTCCAAGATTTTGCAACCGCTTCGCTCAGGCTTTCATCATGGCCCTCGAAAGTTTTGAGAAAAGACAACAGTCTCGCCTTTTCGAGAAGAACTTCGGCCTCCTTGGATATCTCTGGACACCTTGAAGGTTTCGTGCATACCAAGTCCCCTCCCATCCTTCTGTACCCAAAAAATCTCTTACAAATAAAACAGACCTAAAAATCAGTTGTTTCTTTTTTCAGCTTCCCTAAATCCAAAAAGGCCCAGTTGCCCGTGCGAACAAAGGGATCCAACTCACACAAGAAAGATAAAATCATGAAAGGTTACTGGCACGAGTGGGAGAGTTAGCAAAATTATTAAAGGCTCCCTCCCTTTTCATGATTTCAATGAAATTTGCATTCATTCCAAAGAGTTGCTCGACAATATGGAGACCATTAGAGATAACCCCAAGATTATCAACAAAGTCAGCACCAATATTGCCTTCCCTATACACATGGTTGAAAGAAATATTCACAAAAGAATTTAAAAAAGACTTAGTTTTACAGATAAACTATTTTATCATCATTTCAACTAAAAACTAGGATTTATGTAAAGATTTAGAAATCTTTTTACCTATTTGATAAAATGCAACACATTTCATAAATAACTAGAACAACGTTGGTCATCAAAAAATTAAATCACATATGTTATTTTCTTTGTATATGCCTACTATAATTCATGTATATTTCTCATGTAAGTTTACCATAAATCAATATGTAGACCAATATTAATCATAATATTTTTAATTTTTTTTCATAATGTAAGTTTACACCTATATATTATTTTCACTCTTTTGAGGTCTGTCATGCTTGATGAATGCACAATGCATATAGGAAAGTAAACCAAAAGACGAACTTCTACACAAGTATTAATCTACCAAAACAAACTAAATAAGTAGAATTTTTATATATAAATTGTTTCAAGTCAAAACTCTAAAAATCATTAATAATTCTTATTATATTCATTCAGCTCAAACTCTAAGAACCTTACAGGGTTGTTAAATTATGTAAGAATTCACAACTAATCATTATTTTTTCACTCTTGATGTCTTTCATGTTTGATGAATGCATAATGTATACAGGAAAATAAACCAAAAAAATCTTCTACACAAATTCCAATCTACCAAAATAAAAGTAAATTTTTTATATAAAAATTGTTTTAAGGTCGAAACTGTAAAAATCATTCATAATTGTTATTACATTCATTCAACTCAACTCTAAAAATCTTACGAAATAAAATTAGGTTACCATCACAAAAAAAAGTCTCTCCGAGCCATGTGTTCTCCAGGCTCATAATTAGAAGCATCAAATACAACGGACGTGGAGTCATAATTACACACATACCAAGACAGCAGCAGTTCAGAAACAAGCATAGCTCATCTCCTCAACGATCAAAATAATTCCTGTTCCTGTAGAAGCGTTGATTTCGTATTAGAATTGTGTGGAGGCCGCGCGAACGCGAGCCTCCGCTACCACAAATTATGACGTGCACTCTCCACAAAGGGAGATGCTAGGCAGTGCCCCCTTCCTAGTGCAATGAAGGTGTCCTCCCTAGGCCATCGGCCTTTTTGATCACCGATTGACCCCGCCCAGGTAAGTATGGCTTCACAATCCCCCATCTCCTCCATTTTATACACTCTCTTCTCCCTTCTTCCTATTCTCGCCACGCATGTGGGATCATTAATCAGCATTACTATTACTGTTTTTCTCAATTCTGAGCGGAGTGTTGGGAAATTTCAACACAATTTGAAAAACAAATACACGCAATGAATGCTCCGTTGTTACTTAGATTGAATCCAATCTCGTGTGTGAGGATGATTCGAACTCTCGCTGCGAAACCCCCGTGTACTTAGCAGATACAAGAGTGAGGATTGTTAAGTCCATAGGATACAAGAACTCGCACTAGAAATTTGACAACATTGAGAGTATGCTCCAACGAAAGTTTAATTTGGACCAGTCATCTATAAACTCACTAAACTAAACTAAACATGCCATGTATTTAAATTAGGTGTCTGCGACACCCCACTAAACTAAATTTGTGTGCGTCTTTTAACTTGTTTAAGATGTTCTTCCAATAAATATTTATATATAAATTAAAATATCCTTGGATTGTTGTTCTTGTTGGCTATGTTTTTCATGTATAAATTTTGTTCAATTATTATGTGTTATTTATTCAAATTAAAAATAATGTTGAATTTTACAATATCGATATTTGTCTCTCTTTTTTTTTGTCGAGAATATTATTTCTCGTCATTACATAAGTGTGAAGTTGGTCACAAAGATCTTTCATATCTTAATTGTTGGTACATAGAACTGGTTAATCATTTTTATGGGTTTGTTAATTAATGGTATTAGACTAGGTATGGGACTAGTTAATTGTTATGGTATCAATATATTTGTGTATTAATTGATTATCAGTATGGAACTAGTTAGTTGTTATGATATTAGTGTATTTGTGTGTTAATTCACTATTGATGGGACTACTTAGTTGATGTGCTATTAGTGTATTTGTGTGTTTATTGATTATTGATAGTATATTATAAAGTTTTGACATTTGGAACGGAATATTTTATATTAAGACCTCGAGGAATATTCTACTCCTAATATCTAATGTCAAACTTTAGAGAGGATAAGACATATAAACATAATAGCTTGTATATGATTGCCTAAAAAGTTGAATGATATTGCATCTAATGAATGCTAGATATTAAGGTAATGTTCATGAATGCCCAATGGGACTCCAGAATACAACTGACATACTTCTTTCTATTTAAGATTGTCCCTGAGGTATAAAGTACGTTGGGACGGATGTGAGTTTTTTAGTAAATATGAAAAGTGTGGCAGTAAAATCTCTACTATACAGAACACATATCAAGAGGATATATGGTTGCCACATATGAAGAATGAAAATATTTTAAAATTGAGTATCTTCTTATCAAAATTCACGGCATGGTTTTTTTCTTGGGGTTAAAAAGGCTTTTTTGGACGTGGACATTATTAAAATCTCTTTCTATTTATCACACTTTCACACCAATTCTTAAAAAATATATAATGTTTAAATATTTTAAGAGCAAGCATCTTTTGTGTTTTTGGGGTCTAAAAGACTTTTTTTTGATGTGGACATTATTAAAATATCTATTTATTTTTCACACTTTCACGCTAAGTCTTAAAAAATAGAATGTTTAAATATTTTTAAAGGGAGTATCTTCTTAACAAAATTTGTGGCATGGTTTTTGTTTTTGGGGTTTAAAAGACGTTATTTGACATGGACATTATTAAAATCTCAATTTATTTATTAAACTTTCACACTGAGTATTACAAAAATATAATGTTTAATCCTTCAATCAAAATTTAAAAGGCCTCAAAATCATAATTGTAATTTGAAATACAATAAATTTGCACACAAAGAAACTCTATTATCACTAAAACTATGTTGTTTTGTAGATAATTATATTTAACTGGTCAGTAATCAAACAACTCGTTAAGTTTAGTTTTTTTATAGTTGCATGGTGGTTTTTTAATCAATTAGAACCTAAAGAAATTGACCCCGTGATTATATAAAGGTGTGTAGGACAACAACCAACAACTAGAACATGTTGTATGAGAACATAATGATGAAAAAAATAATGCAATTTGTAACGGTTGATTTTATAAACACAAAGCAGGTCTATTGAAGAAAAAATCAGGAAGGGCTTCTCGTAGAAAATGCTTCTAGAAAATAATTAATTTATAATGCCATTTTTCAAATTTTGTATATATTATATTATTTTCAACTTATCGTTCTAAAATTTTGATAATCTAAATAGTACGCCAAATGCATCCCATGTTGTAGACACTCAAAGGTGGTAATTTGCACTTTGCCAACCATTGACTTGACTATGCACTCTTTATATGACAAAAAAAAATCCATTCCTACTTAACACTTTACGAGGTCAATTGTTTAGCTTGTTTATCCTTACACATTGACATGTTGACATATCATGAGAATACAATGCACAAAATCTATAGAGAAACATCAGTTCGCCAGCTACAAATTTCATCTAGCATATTCCCTTCTCCTAGTCAGGATCGTATAATTTGGTCAAGGTTGTACCATATGGTACTAACCTCTTTGTGCGGTCTAGGATCGACATGTCTTCCAACTACACTTTCAATTTCACATATTTCATTGGGTCTTATACTCCATCTTATTCAACTTTTCTTAGAAAATCATCTACATAACCATATATAAACAAGTAGACACTACCTCATTTGATAACCTATAACTCTTAGGGAAACACATTAGAGCACTCGCTCCATACACTTACAAAAGGCATCCAAATCCCCCAAAAACTCAGAATTACACATCTACAGTCGTTAGGGAAGTGCCCACATCAAGTCTGAAGCTACAAACTAGATCAAGGTAGTCATATCTCTCATCTACGAGCATCCAAACATCCTCTCTCTGAGTGTTTTAGCAAGAGCCAAGTCAAATTAAGCACAGTTAAAGCGGTTGTCAAATCTAATTGATCTATCTAGATATCACATGCTAGGTGGATAACAATGTGTGGTTTGTGGCTTGTTTGAAGTAGTGTCAATATCAGTGGTACATAGGGGTGCTTACAACCCTTATAATGTTTGTTTTACATAACTCTTCATCCATGGCTAAGGTTTGAGGTGATTTTCAGTGCATTCATAGAGCTTCATTATATGTGCAACAATGAGGATCTTCACAATGATGAACAAATATAGGAAGGTGAGAAACCCAGAAAGTCATAGAGGTAGATTTAGAACATGTCCAAGACCTTACAGAAGGGGTTGGACCATACAATACAGTCCTAACTTAATGGAACAGTTATGACCCAAGTGTAGTCATAATTCTAATCTAGCTTGTGAAGGTTACTCAGGCTCAAATCTCCTTCTTTATCTGTTACACAGTCCCAGATCTCTCAAAAATCATCAAGAATCAGTTAAATGCTTTTATACCTTTATTTTTTACTTTTGATTGCATTAGTGTATGCAAATTCTTCTTATATAATATGAGTTGTAATTCTAAATCAGTTATTTTATTGTATCTTGTTTATTAGATATATAAATCAACTCTAATATATCTTACACCTACTTGAATTGACCTGAAATGTAATTTAAGGTTAAACATTTGTGGTGAACCCACTTTTGATAAAAATCTTAACCTAATATAGGATCTTCTTAATTCCTTGTGTATTAGGCATGTTGATCTCTAAACCCTAGTTAACCTAGGGTTTATATTTGGGTACATGTTTATTTTTTTGGCTTGTGCTTTCATTAGTTTGTTATAGTGCCTAATTTTTGTGGTCACTCTTTGCTTGTTTTTACCTTAGATGAAAAGTATTCCATTAACTTTGACATATTTATTGCCATCATATTGATTCCTCCAAACCTTACCCCTAAATTGTTATGGAAATTTGTGTTATGAGAGTTATGCCAACAAAATAAATCTAGTACCACCCCCTTAGGTCAATAAGTGCTAACAATCTAGCAATTACACATGATCATATCCATACAATTTTTACTTCATATTTTGATGATGATCTTAGCACAATCCTTTCCAACAAAGGTCATGACAATTCACCCTTTTCTTCTCATCAAGTAGCACCACTTCCTGTTGACCCTCTACTAGTCACCATCTATTTGAATCCTATCGAATGTGCCACTCGCGATGTTTCGCCTCCTCCTCATTTTACTAATTGATTTAATTGAATGAAATCTTAATCAGAGGACAGGGATCAAGTGAATATAACAGTAATAAACAATATCTATCATGCAATAAAAAATAAGTATAAGTAATATTGAAGTAAGAGTGACTTAGCTTGTATTCAAAGATATGGGCTCATTTTGGGATGGAAACTTGGTGCAATAGGTAGGCTATGGATTGAGTAAGCTTCATCTAGAAAAATTAAATCTACAGCTCCCTCAAACATGACCTCCCAAACAAGGATAGGACATCCTGGGCATTAGTGTCTGAATTGGGTGCTAGTGTCCCAATAAATTCTCTATTTTTTATCTTTTTAGGGTCTAAACTTGTCTTTGTCCTTTTACTCTTTATCACATCCACTTTGATGTAGGGTTTTACTATTGCACCTGAACTTGTAAAACAAACCCTAGCTACCTGCACAAGGCTTGAGTAAACATTAGATGAAATAAATAATGCATATGTTTGAGTCAGAATGACCTCAGCAGTCACCCTAATGTGATTTTCACTTAGCACTGCACTACATTTCAGACTCTATATAGTTCTTGTGTGTGTGTGATTGAATTATTTCCCTTGAAGCTAGGTTTCCCTTATGATAGTTACACCAAGATAACGGGATATAACTACTTTTCCCCCAAGATTGAATGTGTGAGATGGAATTCAGAAATAGTCCCTCCTATTCAGTGAATAATGTAGCCCAAATGTAGTCCTTGAATGTTGCTCTTTACCCAAATAGTAGATAGTAAGTAATAACACAAGTTGTCTAGCCCCTAATAATAGTGAGTAGGTCATGTATATATGTGATTACCTTATTTTAATTTCATCATTAATAACCAAAAAGGATGACCCAAAGTGATGGGTACTATTTAAGAAAAGAAAACAAATGATGTGGCAATTCAAATTTGAGAAAAGGAGGGAAAAGGACATAAACTCCCAAAGGGGATAGCAGTGCCTGGATGATCTTCTCCTTAATGGGTGGTAGTGGTCGGGATGCTTGGAAGATAAAATAGAAAATACAGAGTTGGGTCACATGTTGTCCAATATTCACAAGTAAAGTGGTTGTTGTCCAAAATAGCACCCCCATGTTATTTTGAACAACTCATCCAAGTTTCAGAATTTGACAGCTCTGGATTAAAGACTCATGGAATGAAGAAGCTAAAGGTTAGTGTTCTACAAAATTTACAAGAAGGAAGTGTCATGAGGATCTATGAAGTAAATGAATTCAAGTTTGAATGTGACTCAGGAAACAATGTTGTGGGTTCTCAAAGTGTAATGTTCTACGGATATCAAAAAATTATTGTTCTTTGGAGTGGTCAAACTCACATAACATAGTGAATTTCATGAGACAAAGAACAAAGGGTCATGGGTGATATAATCCATTGTAAATTTTGAGTGTTTCTCACAGATTTTAGTGGAGGCCAGAAAACAATCCGCGAAACAATGTTAAACATAGGTAGGTTAGGGGTCACAATGAAAACATAACAAAGCCACACATGTTTTCAACTAGGCACTCAACTACTCCACCAACGCAAATTTAATATTTAGTGGCATTGTCCTTCTACATTGGCGGTCTGCAGGCGTATGATTAGAGTAATGTAAGGCACCCATACCTGACCTGTAAAATCTATGGTGATTGGTCTTTGTTGGCGGCGGGTGGTTGAATCTATTCATTACTAGTTATGATCGGTCTCCTCCCCCTTATTCCTTTAATTCTATAAATATAAATGAAAAATGCATAATAAGGGTTCGTGTTTTGCTAGTCTAAATTTGGCCCCTTTTGAGCTCACTAAACACTTTTCTCGCAACCTTTATAACTTTCGTTTGTGAAGATTTCACGCCTTGGATTTATATCTATGAATGGACCAAGTTATTGTTAATGCAAATGTGATTCCTTTCCATTAAATGTGATGATTTCTATCCTTTTCTTGGCTTCAATATTATTCCATTTATTTATTGCAAAGATTTGGGCATTTTAATTAAATCTTTTCCTAGACAATTATATGTGTCATTTAGAGCTAGAATCGATCCTTTTTTGGTTTGGTGCATAACCTCCCTTTATTTTCAATATTTTCTCCCTCTATCTCATCCTGTCCCCTTTGAATTATTAGGTGAGGTTTAGATAGTTATAGTTTAGTGTTGACTAGATTAGTTGTCGTAAGCTGGATTAAAAGGAATTTGCCCTTCTCTGGAGATTGACCTCTAAAGGCTCCATTGTCCCACACCCTGGAGGTCTCTCGATATTTCCATTGGAATGTTGAATCTCTCATTCATTAAGGGTGTAAATTTCAATGACAACAGTGGACATTTCTGAAAATTAAATGATAAGAGTATCAAAATGATAAAATGATGTAAAAGATAAACAGGTGTTGTTAATGTCTAGTTTTCTTACTTGAGAATCATGCATATAATAACATACTTAGAGGTGTGATGTAAGTAGCAAGCATGTGATTTCATGTCTACATTTCCCCCCACTTTATGTTGGTGAATGAATACTTAGTAGCATAAAGTAGATAAGAAGAGCATATCTTTTGGAGATCCGAAGGGATTTGTAACTGATAACATGTTGAATGGAGATTGTAGAATGTGTATCATGGAATTTAGAAGAGGATAAGAATCCTAGGGATGACCTTGTGTGCATAGTAGAAACAATTTTTAAATTTATTCTGTGAATATTACCTTTTCCTAAGTGTCTTTGGTTTGGTATTGCTTCTTGTTCCATTTGTGTGTTACCCTTTTATTAAAGTAAGGTTGGACCTACAAAAACAAGATATGTGTAGTCAATGCTTGTGATAAATGAAATTGAACTTTAACTTTGTAAATGTGAAAATAGGAATGTGTAATGAAAAACAAGTGAATCAAGGATATAATTCACTTGTATTTCATGAGAGAAGAGATAGAATTGTTCTTGTATGTCTATTATCTTAGAGAAGGTTAGAACAGTACTGAGGATTTAGGCATCATTTGTCAAAATGAGGATTTAAGTGTCTTGTCACTAAATTGAGAATTTAAGCATCTTGTCACAAAGGGAAGAGTATTGGGAGAGATGTAGGCTTTGCCCTCCAACTGTTAACAGTTATCCGTGGATAAGTGCCATTGAATATGGTCACAAACCCAATAGAAACTAGTCACAGATGACACATCATTCCAAGAATATCATTTTCCTATAAATGCCTTAGGTGTCCCTCTTTATTTGATCCCAAGAAAATAGAGTAATTATTTCCCTTTCTCAAAGTATGTAACTTGCCACTGATTTTGTTCATGTTGTACCTAATAGTGACCTGTAACTGAGCACATGTGGTCGGATTTTTGAGAAACTTGTTACTAGAAACATGTTTATCATGTATTGTACATGTTTATGCCCCCAGAACAAAACCACCCAAGTGGGACACTAGTGCCCACCGTTTTTTCCTGCATTGGGCACTTTTGTCCCTGTTGTGATTGTGAACCTCTTTTTTATCTCTTGTTTATTATGATTCTATGTGTACCAATATGTGTTTGGTCTCTAGATTGTTGAGAGGGTGAATTAATCACCTAATGAATTCCCCCACTTGCTTATCCACCTAATGATTTCCCCCACTTGTTTAGGGTGTGTGAGATGAACCAAGGAAAGCATGGCCCAAACGAGGAAATATGAAATTGAGGTGCACATCAAAAATAGAACTCCTATATGGGAATAAAGAATGCACATAGTAACTACCATGACGCATGCAAAAAATTAGGAAAGGCTAGAACAAATTTTTAGTCACAAACAAGCACGAAATGATGTAATAGAAACTAGTCAAAACATGCAGTAACATGGAAAAAGACACGAGTAGTTGGTTGAATGCATGGGACACCACTCAAGATGTCACAAAACACTCAAATCCTTCAAGGTTATAGTGAAAAACATGTAATAATGCATAGGGCATAGCCCGTAAATGATGACAATCAAAACACAAACATAAACTAGATATAAGAAAATCAGATAACCATGGTTGGAAGTAAGCCCACGAGACAAATTCTACACATGAAGCACTCATTAGCATGTTCAAGAAATTGATATTATGCTACAATGTATGCAACTGAGAGTAGGAGTTAAAGTAGTATATATTACAATGGTAGAAACTAAATATAGAGAAATGGGAAAGGTAGATGCCCCCATGAGCCTTAATGGGACTGGTATAGAACATTTCCAAGTATCATACATCATGTGATAACTTGTAAGTATCCTTAATTCACCCCGAGAGTACCATGTGAATGTGCATGTGTGTATGGAGAAAGGATAGATCATACTATGAATCTAAGTAACATGGTAAGTAATGTGCAACCTAGAATAGTATAAATAAGAAAGAATACATCCAATCAAGATCCAAGCTAGTATTTTTAAATTTTTGTAGATATTTCAATGTTTTTGAATTATTAGAATATGAAATGTAATGGCTAGGAGAGGGGAGCAAGGTTTCACCCAGTGTATGTGTGTAAAGTTAGGCTCGTGTAAGTAAATGTGCCCTCAACAATAGTATTTGAACCTAGAACAAGAGTGTTTAATCAGGTAGCATCGGGGGAAGATAACACAAAAGCTACCATAGAATAGTGTCAAAAAATGATGGGAAAAACCTATGGATTATAAGATCCCAAATACATGAGTAGATAAGCAATAAGAGTGTTTCCATTAGGAGAAAATAGAATAGGTGGAACATTGGGCTTATTGGCAATAGTGGAAATAGTAAGTGCAAACATAAGGATCAATGTGTGAGTCAAGAGATGTGTAACATATATAGTGGTATGAGGCTCATCACTATCAATTGTAAACAATGGAGGGAGATACAAAAGACTCTTCATAAGAAATAGGTACAATTTGGGAAGATTGGAAGCATTAAAGTTATATGAACTATCTCCTATGACCATATACACAAATGTGGAAAGAGGGGAATTGACTTCCCATGATGAGGAACTAAGGAAATAGGGAGACATCCTGTGTAGATTTTATTGATATGAAAAATAACATATTACAAGGCTATGAAAGGCTGAAATATTTATACATATTGGACAACTGTAATATAAACAAAATATTGTTGCATAGGTGCAACAATAAACTTTCTACGTACTATATTAAACCAGTACATGAATAAAAACAAATATTGTTACAAACTATATAACAATATAACCATGTTATTAACCACCTATTTAACATAGGAAAATAACTATTTATTAATGGTAAAAATAACTAAGGTAACTGTATAATTTACCTATAGTAAACTAGGTTTTTCCTAACATTCCCCCCTTTATTTTTCATTACCTCAAGGGATGAGGAGAGGAAATATTTGTAAAACTCAAATTTATCACGTGCAAGTGACTTCATGAAAATATTTTCTCGTTGTTCAAATCTTAGGAAAAATTGAAGTTGTATGGTATGTTTCAAAACATGCCTATGAATGAAATAAACATGTACCTCAATATATTTTTTTCTCTCATGAAACCTAGATTGCAAACAAGTTTGATAACACCCTCATTTTCAACATACAAGGTAGTGGATTTCTCTTATGGTACTCCAAGACCCTCAAGTATGCAATGTAGACATATTGCTTCACAGACAACTCCACTTGCAGCATGATATTCAACCTCTGTAGAAGAGAAAGAAATACTTTTTTGTTTCTTACTTCCCCATGATATCATTCTAGATCCTAAAAATAATAAAAATCCAAAATTGGATTTTATGTCATCAATACCTACATGATCTAAAGATGAATATCCAGTCAAGAAGAATTGATCATTATTCTTGTACTCTAAACCAAGATTCATAGTACCCTTGAGATATATCAAGATCTACCTTGATGCTTTCCAATGACAAACTTTGGGTTCCTGCATGAACCTAGAAAGATAGCTAACTTCAAAGCTGATATCAGGTCTAGTATATGTTAGGTAAATGAGACTCCCAATTAATTATCTATAGAGAGTTGCATTTACCAGAAGAGATGGATCTGTACGATATAATTGAAATATCATCTCCATGAGTGTAGTAATCGGTGTGTAATCCATCATCCTAAATTTCTCAAATATTTCTTGGTATATATCAATTGAGAAACAAAGACATGATTTTTCTTATGTCATACTTCCAATCCAAGATAGTAGTGCATGAGCCTGAGATATGTCATGTCAAATGATCAATTAAGATCTTTCTATGTAACATCAATCATATTCACTGTGTTATCAGTAATGACTAGATCATCGACATATACAACAACTATCACAATCTCTCGTCCTTGTCTCTTGAGGTAGAGATTGGGATCATATGGATTACTCACAAATCCATGTTGAATGAGATGTTCATCAATTTTTATGTATTGATCCTAAGGTACCTATTTAAGGTCATACAAAGATTTTATGATTCTACATACCTTTGTTTCTGATACAGGTACAAAAAACCCTCAGGTTGAGTCATGTAGAATTCCTCATGTAGATCTCCATTAAAAAAAACACTTTTCATGTCCATTTGATGGAATTTCAAACCAAACTATGCAGCTAGAGAAAAGATCATCATGATCATTTTGATCTTAGCTATGGAAGAAAATATCTCCTCATAGTTTATGCCTTCTTTTTGTGTAAACCCCTTTACTATCAATCTCTCTTTATACTTTTCAATAGTACCATATGCTTTGTAATTTGTATTGAATATACATCTACAACTAATGGGTGTCTTCCATGGTGGAAGATCAACAAGTTGTTAGGTTTTTTTTTTCATCACTGGCTGATATTCACCATCCATGGCATCTTTCTAAGATTTCAACTGTAGTGATTCTTGGACAATGGATCAAAAAACTCAACAACTCTATTCATCAAAGCAACATTTACCTCTTCTTGAGCTTTATTGCTAATTTTTGGTCTAGTGGTGGATGTATCCAGAGGAGCATCCAACTTAGCATCTTTAATCATGTTTGTATACCACTTGGGCATACATTGTACTATTCCTATGTGTCATGGTCATGGATCATCACCTTTATCCCCATCATCATTGTCATCATCACTGGGAACATCTACTTCTATTTTCACAACATGTGTATTATCTACATCAGGTGAGTCTGTAGGAGTCTCAACTTCCTTCTTCTCAAAGAACCTAACATATCTACTAGTGTAGATGTTCTTGGTCTTTAGATTCATCAAATTGTATCCAAGATCCTCTTCACTATAGCCAATGAATATGAGTTTCTATAATTTCATGTACAACTTCTTTCTTTTCTACTTGGGTGTTTCCATGTTATATTTACACCCAAATAATCTGAGGTGTGGAATGGATGGATTCCAATTCGACCATGCCTCATGTGGTGTTAATTTTTCAAGAGCAATTGTGGGCACTATGTTAAACAAATATATTGTTGTATTCTGGCCCAGAATTTCCTCACTATTCTAGAATCATCGATCATGCATCACGCCATCTCCATGATAATACAGTTCCTTCTCTCAATAACACCATTTTGTTGTAGTGTTTTTTGAGGAGGCATCTGTTGATGAATCTCGTGAGCTTCTAGGTAGGCTTTAAACTCAGTACTAGTGAATCCCCCCCCAATTTAAACAAAGAGATATGATATGATGACTATTTTTATTCTCAACAACCACTTTGAACTTATTGAAGTTCTCAAAAAATTCACTTTTGTTATGAAGATAAAAATATACAATTTTATAGAATAATCATTGACACATAACATGAATTATTAGGTTGCATCAGACCACAAAGATCGATATGAACCACATCAATCTTACCTAGAGCTCGATAAGTACTCTTCTGGAATAAAGCTCTGTGTCGTTTTCCTATGAGGCAATAAGGAAAATTGTTTGTATCCTTTTTGAGAGATGGCGAACCTCTCACCATATTGTACTGTCAAATTGTATCGAGATATCTAAAATTGATGTGACCAAGTCTCTGATACCATAACTACGCAAAGGAAGAACTTTTAGCCACTAGTGCTTGATAATCCATGTGAACAAAATCAAGTTGGAACATTCATCCCACATTTGAGGATTTTGTGAAAAAATTCTAGCCTTGATATTTTTCTTGAATCAAACACACTTTCTTACCGAAATGACTATCAAAATCAATCTTGAGATTATGATCTAGAAATTGACTAACTGATAATTTAAATTCTTTGTTAATCCAGGGACATATAATACATAAGATAATCTATAATGTCGTGAACCAAGAGGTAGAGAAATGTTCCCAATACTTTATATTGTGTAAGAAGAGTCATCACCTAACGAAACATGATTTTTGGAAGGTGTGTCCCT
Source organism: Taxus chinensis (assembly GCA_019776745.2). Lineage (NCBI taxonomy): Eukaryota > Viridiplantae > Streptophyta > Pinopsida > Cupressales > Taxaceae > Taxus > Taxus chinensis. The sequence goes on from CM034153.1 coordinate 233,119,266, forward strand.
CATGGTGGTAAACCAATCTCTATGCCCAATCATGTGTTAAGTGGCTCCTGAATCAACGTACCAAACAAAACTAGATGACTTGGATAGTTCAATGGAATGGGGAGTGTATAATAAGTCCTCATCATCTAAGTGATCTTCTTACTCAGCTACATTTCCTTGTTGATGGGGTTTCTTTCACCAATTCCCCTTCTTCTGGCCTTGTTTATAGTGTGATTGTGCCTATTGTGATTGCTGATTTTTAGGTCAAGGATTTCTTGATGAACCTTTCTTGTATGCATTGTACCAGCAAACTTTCAAATCATATCCTCATTTACAGATAGCACATTTCTTATTTTTTCTTGTCCCCTTAATGATGTTATTTTTAGGAATTTTGGGAAGATTGTGCTTTTCCCTTCCTTTTCTGATGATAAGATAGCGCTTTCTCTTCTTCATCATCTTTGTTATAAAGTGTATCTTCTTGCTACAACAAATTCACCAACTTCTCAAACTAGATGGTCTGATCTAACAAGTTAAGTGTTATTACAAAAAAATAGTAATATGGAGGAAGTGCTCTCAGAACAATGGGCACAAGACCATCATCAGAAACCTCCTCTCCAGGACTAGAAGTGAAGCCCTCAAAGTTGTAACTTTCTATAAGAAATCCTCCACTTTCTTGTTCATCTTGAATTTTAGTGTAAGCAAATAACTCTACAAGTGTAAAATAGTATGACACAATGCTCAACTTATCCCATGCTTCTTTGGTTATTTTGGCATCTCGAATGTGGTGTTGCATGTCATCAGACATTACGAACAAGATTATCAACATGGCCTTCTGATTGACCTTCTCAAACTTACTCTTTTGGGTTACATCATCTGTTGATCTAGTTATAAAACCATTCACAACCAGAAAAATTTATTCAAACTTGATTTAAGTTCAAATTTTGGTCTTCCACATAGCTTAGTTGTTGCCATGAAGCTGTGAGATTAGATTGCAAGGATCAAAACAAAAACTCATGCACATCAACAAGGTTGTACTCCAGTGAAATCAAACATGCTCCAAACAATCAACAATAGTATAATCAAACAACAAAAATCATGCACAGAAAAATAATCTAATCATACGCATAGGTAAAAATAAGAGGGTAGATATGGGAGTGTTGTGTAACTCCCACGCCTAGACAACAATTTCCTCCATGAGGGAGAAATGAGTTAAAATTCCTAAGACGGAATGTAACTCTTATGATGCTTATGATGCATATGACAATGATAGATTCTATGATGGAATATGTCATATGTCATATAACTCCTAAAGACCTATAACCTCACTTAAGTGAGATGACTCACCATGTGAGGTGGACAATACCCCGAGTGACAAGGCAAGTATCTCACACCAACACCCCCCCTTCATCAAAGCTAAGGTAGAGGGATGGAAAGCCAGAAAAAGAAATAGAACTTCCTTATACAACTAAGAAAGATGAGTCTTATGGGTCCTGACAACTAAAGGCCTGATGAGGTACCCATGTACAAACAAAAATATTTCTAGAAAAGAAGAATATGAATAGAAATCCCAAAGAATATGAGTGGCTAAAGAAAACCTCACCCCAAAAAGAGAGTGCAACTAAAGTAACTTAGATTAAGTGAAGGGCTTGGTAAATATATCTATAACATGATCAGAAATTTGACATTACTGCAATTCAATGATGTCTCCATGAATCAACTCTCGTATGAAGTGTATGTGGATCTCAATATGCTTTGAGTATTGATGCTAAACTGGATTTTAGAAATTTGAGATGGTTCTCATGTTGTCACATTAAATGATAGTAGGTCATCAAAAGTGAATACTAAACTCTATCATAATCCCCTACAACCAAACAAATTTTATGGCAATGTTGAATGCTCCCCTGTATTATGCCTTTGTAGAAGATATCATAATCACACTCTACTTCTTTCTAACTAACTGACAAAACCTGTAGCCATTTTTATGTCCCTAGAATTAAACTTTTAATCCCATACACATTATCCTATCACCCAATGGGCGTTGGGCACTTACTCGAGCCATGCATGGGTTCCAAGCCCCTTCTTTATGTGATTTTTGTGAGAATACATTTCTCAAGGATAGAAACTTAGATGTAAAAAGGAAAAAGACCATGCATTTATTCTAAGAGCCTACGGTGAGTTATTATATCAATACATTCATTCAGAATTAAAAGAAACATCATACATATAACATATCTAATCCATAACATAAATAAATGGCACTAGGGTTTAGATCCATGAACATTATATTCTTCAGAAAAAAATCATATATTCATATTGATCATAGTTTAGTAGCCATATTACATTCATCAGGGTCATAACAGACCAATACGTCAATGTAGATAAGACTCATGCATCAGAATCCCTAGCTATACTTTCCATATTACAAAAATTGTCACAAACCCCATCCCCCTAGGTATGTTATCACTCCTACAATACTTTTAATGAGAACCCCAGCCCTCTGGAACCTCTCATTATTTCTACAGAGCTTCTCCCTTCATTCCCTCTATGTTGATCCCTCTTCTCTCCCTTGATAGTGTGTCTCTTCTTCTTTCCAAGCAATCTCTATATATAGCTTTAGCATCCACCACCACGCTTTCCTTCAGGAGTAGATCACTTGACAAGTGTCCATAGTGGTCCTCCAATGGAGCATGCTTACTCTAATATCCGATCTCTCCACTTTCTACAATGATTTCTTTCTAGATCCTTCCATCTCGTGGAATATTCCTTTCTTGGTCACCAAGTCACTAGGATTGCACCTTATCCACTCTGCATGCTTGGTTGGGTCACATGTTTCTCGTGTGTTTCTCAGAATGCCGAATATGGCTAAGTCCTGAGACCCTTTGCTTTTTCTTACACATGTGCGCCGTGGTTTCTATAAAACCCTTCTAAAACCCTTGTCCTATGCATTTTTCCTTGCGCGACCCTTCTTCATATTGGTCATGCGCATGCATGTGCTGTTGGGGACTTAGTCAATATTCTGAGGCCCAACATCACCCCACACTAAGCTTGTTCTTCATACTTAAAAATATCCTTCCTTCAAAGAATAAATAATGGCGGGACTATGAATAACTGGAACAAAGAATGAAGGAATGAAGAATGGAAGAATTAAATAATGGGGGAAAGAAGAAGAATATGTTTATTGCTGAAGGAGGAGTGGGAAATCCTTCCTTATATCTACCTCAATCTTCTCCCAGGAATCTACTTCATTCTGCGCTTCTTGAAGTAGGTTGCCCACCAGAGCGCTTACCTTGTCAAAACTCATCTCATCCCCCTTAGCACCCATTGTATCAAAGATCCCTTCCAAATTTTTGCCAAGGTCATCCAACACATCCATCCTATGGGTGATCTAGGGGTATAACTCCTTCAGTTGGTTTTTGATCAAGCCTCTTAGGTCTCAATGGCTTCAAAATTCTTCTCCACCTCGGCTAGGGATCTTATCCCACCCTGATCTATTCCCTTTATTATTCTCCTAAAACTCCTTGAGATCTACTTCATGGGTGGAAACTAAAATTCTTACCACTCTATCTCTATCCATGTAACTTTCATAAGAAGCTTCGGCTATCTCTGTGGCGGCCTTCACATCAACAAGGATTTTAGTGTACCGAGTGACTATCTCCACAACCTTCAGCTTCTCCTCCTTCTCTTGGCAACAATTTCACTTTTGTTGACTCTAAGGTGAGTGGTCACCTTTCCATTGTAAGGATGTGAGTTAAATATTCCAAGCATTGCAAGGTCAATACGTATTTCTATTTAGACGGTGCTAGGTTTGGATGCTTTAAGATAATAGCATCTATAATCATTTCTACCTTCTTGTAGACCTCTCACACTTTTATGTTCTCCTCCCATAGTTCACACCTTAACTGTGTGTTGATCAACTCCTCTTACCTTAGGTCCTTGTTCTTTTCAACTAGTTCCTCCTTTTTCTTCTCCAATTCCCCTTCTAGGAATCTCACCGGGTCATTCCTTCCAAAAAGTCTTGCCTCAACTTCCACTGAAACCTTGTTGAGTGCATTACAAACTTGTTCATCAGATAATTGTTGAGCATTTACTAGTGGGTTTATCCCTTTTACCTCTGCATCTTCAGCAACATTCCTATTGGCTTACTTTAAATTCAGGATCATCAACGTGGGACTTCAAACACCCAAATAGCATCTTCCTAGTTTGTGGGTATGTGCCTTCCTCATCAAATGAAGACATTGCCAGGATTTTTTCAGTTGGCATAGTGCTTTGGAAGTGCATAGATGTAGCACCTTACTAGGATCATTGATATAGAACATTCCCTGCCCTTGTGATACAACCATACTCTTCCCTCTATGTGTGTACCCTTTGGAAAGCTCACTACTAGGTTGGGATCCCCTCCCATACTCCCATACTCCTTTCCAACACTCTCATCTTCTATCTCCTTGAGTATTTCATCTACGCTCCACTCCACCTCTTACTCCACTAAATTTTTGATTGTGCTCGCTACTTCTCTCTATGTGGCCTTTTCTATCTTGCTCCTTGGTGAGGCTGGGGGTCCTCTAGTCCTTAGTGTTCACCTCCTCGCTAACCCCCTTGCCTTGGGCATCCTCCTCATCTCCATTATTCTCTTCATTTCCTTCTTTTGAATCATGTACATCATACACGAGATGATTTTGAACTTCTTCATCCTCATCACAGTCTCTTTGTCCCCTATAGGCCTCTAAGCTCTCTATCTCCTTTGAGTCTACCTTCCCCGCTACCTTTTGTTTCTTCCTAGCTAGGGATTCTTCCTCTTCCTTAGAAGGTGATTCAATTTTGGGTGACTCTTCTTGTTCTGACACCTCTTCCTCTAGTGTATTCTCCTTATCCTTGATGGGAGACTTCTTCCTATGCACGTAGGTGCTTGGCTTGGCACCTGACTTCGGCGTGCCCATAGATTGTGTTGTCTGGCACCACGAGACTTGGTGCAAATGTTTTATTTTCCCACACTTCCTTCTCTAGGGTATCCTCCCTTTCTCTCTTCTTTGGCACGGCGTTATTTCCTACCAGTGGGATCCTTCGGGATGAAGACATCATTCTCCAAGTAGGCGCCCTTCTCAAACTTAGGTCTGATGCACAAATACACCCTCGCTGCAGTCTTCCGACAATTGGCAGTGTCAAGGGTTTCATCATCTGTACTTCGTGGGAGACATACTTCTCCACATACACACACTTATTTGGGTATATGAGCTTCCTAAGTAGCTTGCGGTGGTCTTGGTCCACTTCGCTAAGGTTGAACCTTAGCCTTTTAGCTTCCTTGAAGCGGTTGACCCCTACTTGGAAATACTACATGGTGAAAGAGAAAGGAAGTTTTCACCATGGACTTTCGGTCCCATCTATCAGAGTGAATCTGTCAATGCATAAGTGATGGTATAAAGCAAACTCAACCTCTCCATCTACTAGCATGGGAAACTATTTGGGTATTTTCCATTTTCCCCAAATGCATCATACATTCACTTGTACCATTTCTACAAGCAGTGCCTTGTGGGCGGCCATCATGGTATCACAAGTATACTTTTCAAATATTTTTATGGGTGAGGGATATTTCATCTGGATACTCCCATATGAACTTATTTGTCCCATCAGCCACTCCAATCTCTGAGAAGACAATGGTGAGAAGGACATTGCCAAACATTATCTTATCCCCTACCTATGTGTTGTTGATGATCTCATCTGCAATATAGGCAGACAAGTTATAGATGGTCCCTTCTAAAATTTTCTAGAATACATTCAACCATGCCTTTTTTACCCACATCCACCTCTCTTGACCATTTAGCTTGGTAACCAACTATGCATCCATCCTCATTATAGGGTTGGGAATATCTGCAATGTCAAAGTAACGCGAACCCTTTTTGTAATCATAGGCTTCCACTGTCTCCTTTATGACCTCTTTATCTTCCAATTCACCATTTATGGATTCCCCATCGTAAACCAATCCCATAAACTTAGATATGAGTTACGGAGTTATGCGCATAATTTGGCCCACAAAATAGAAGTGATCCTTGTGCACACATGACATCAGCCATTGTTATAACCTCTTAGGCTTTCCAAAATAGGGAAACTCATAAAGTTGCAGCAACCCAGCCTTTCCCAATTTCACCTTCACCTCATTGCTATAGATTGGCATTCCCTCTAGTGTCCTCTTATCCATCAGAAAAACTAGTTCCAACACCATCTCCTTCTTTGTGGTACTTGTGTAATGATTGTAATCACTCATGGCCATCTTCCTCATATGTGATACCCATTCTTTCCCCAGCAACACTCCATCTGGGTACTGCATCTCTACATACCACTCCTCATTGAAACTTGTGGTGGTAGTTTGTTTTCCTTTCCCTTCCTTTTTCGGTGAAACGGTTACCTTCTTTGGTGCAATTTTACTTGTCAGGTTAAAATCTAAACTCTTCTTGCTTCCTCTTCCTTACTCTGCTCAATCCTTGTGGCTCAACTTTGTGAAACAATCCTTCTACTTCTGTGCCCTAGCTGCAGAACCCTAACCTAGAAAAATTCTTCCACAAATAGCGTACTCCTTTGAAACTTTCTTCCCTATGCCGTGTACTCCTTTAACTCTAGTTTGCATATTAGCCTAGTCATGCACTCATATCTCTATGATTTTCCCTTCACACAAATCTCTCTTTATGGATGCCCTAGTTCGCAAGAGCTTCTTCAATCTTGTAATACCAAGGTAAAATAATAATGTGCCTGACTTCATACTTATAGCTTTTTGTTCTTCTCCACAATAAATGACTATGCCACCCACCAATCTACTTTGCATTAAATGCATCATTTTCCACTAAATCTGACCTTAAGCACCCTTACCCACCACCCAATCCTATATGAAACCTTCTACAACCTTCTAGCGCGTAAAAATCCTTACCGACCAAAGACTCTTAAATGCGTGTCTGTAGCACCGAAGGCACTTCTTCTGTCCTTGACCTGATTTTTTCCCTCACCTATCCCATGTTTTTCTTGCGCTTCTTATCCTTTATATGCGGTCTTTGTTAAGCTATCTTGACACTAAAAATTATTCTTTTCCACCATTTCCACGCACATTCTTCTATCTTTTGTGCCTTTAATCCTTTAATCTGAGCCATACAACTTTTACCACCAACTTTTATTTCACTTCGCTCTATTCCACCCCACACTAAAATAGATGGGTGGTCCTCTATGCATACATAGCCTTTTGAATGTAATAATTGGTTACTAGCTCACAAGGCACAAAATAACACAAATAGAAGGGAACAAATAATGAGAAAGGGAAACACAAGGAAAGGGAAAGCATAAAGAGAAATCCTAAGCTAACTGGCAATAATGCTTTATTTACAAACACAAGGAAGGTTTATGTATAGTAGGGCTTTAACCTACTCCCATTGAAATGGCCTAGTAATTTCATCCCATCCAACACTTGTAACTAACATGCGCATGACTCAAGGATGTACGAGATGATGTATGCGCCCAACCAATGGAATTTCAACTTCCTCGGATGGCGCAGAAACTTGGAATCATACAAAAAAACCATATGCCTAACCTCAAACTACTTATTCTTGATATGACGATCATGTCATGCCTTTTGTCTAGCCTTTTTAGCCTTCTGGATCCATCTAACAAGTGATCACCTTTCTTCTAACTACATTAACTTGTCAATCCTTTCCTCGAGCACTTGCTCATTAGCCAATCCTCCTGTGTACGCTATACGCAGTGATGGTAATATGAATTCAACCAAGAAAATAGCCTCTATGCCAAACACTAATTGAAATGGTGTGGCCTTGTTTAATCTCTTATAGGTTGTCTTGTATGCCCATAGAATGGTTGATACCTTGTCATCCCAGTCTTGTCTTCCAACATCACAAATTTTGGTCAATGTGTGACTTAGTATCTTGTTAAATGCCTCGGTTGTTCCATTTGGTTGAGGGTGATAAGGGGTAGACTTGTGATGGGCCACCATAAACTCTGCCAATAAAATCCTGATTTTTTCATTCATAAAATGTGTTCCCCTATCACTTGTTAAACTCAACAAACATCCATACCTGTTGATTATGTTTTCCCATAATAATCTCATTGTTTTCATTGTTGTGCAATCCTTTGTAGGTGATACCTTTACTCATCTTGTCAAGTAATCAGTGCAAGTGATGATATAACATGAACCAGTCCTTTTCATAGTAGGTGAAATAGGTCCTAAAAAATCAATCACCCATTTTTCAAATGGTTCTATGTTGGCTATAGGTCCTCAAGGGAATTTCATCTCTTTTCCTTCTAGGTTTGCCAAGGTGCACTGGAAATGGTCATAGGATTTGTAAAATTCAATACAAACCCGGTAGATGCTTTCCCACCAAATCCCTACAAGTAAAAGCTTATGCGTTTTTGCATTTCTTGCATAATGTCCTCCTGCAATCCCACCATACACTTCCCCCATGATTACAATGCACTCATATTCTAATACACGTCACTGCAAAACCTCATCATGGCCTAACTTGTATAAATCTCCACTAATCAACATGTAAGGTGTGACATGTATAGCAAACTAATTTCTCTCCAAAGCCTTCATTTCTTCCAGTGCCACACCCATTTTAAGAAACACTACAATATCCTCGAATTCATAGGGTGTGCACCATAGCCTAAACAGTTGTGTGTCTGGCATGGTATCCTCAATGCTTTGTGCATCCTCCCCTAAGTTAATTCTTGATAAGTGATCACATCCTGAGTTACTTTTTCCTGGTTTTACCACAACTAAAAACTCAAATTCTTGAAACAAAAAGACCCAACGACATATGTTCCCTTGCAAAATGGGCTTATTTACCAAATATTTCAATGTGATGTGATTTGTTTAGAAACGTTATTGTCAGAATATAGTTCCTACACTTATGCAACAGATAGATCATTGACAATGTATTGTGCTCAGTAGTTGTGTAATTTTGTTCTGCTAGTGTCAACTTCCTACTGGTAAAACACAAAGGGTGATCAATAATCCCCTCACCAGGTTGTGTTAGTACTGCTCCAATGATTGTCCCTAAGACATCAACATGCACATGGAAGGGCTTATCCTAAGATGGAAAGTGTAATATGGGCGCAGTGACAAGCCTATCCTTTAATGTGTCAAACACCTTATGTTACACCTCTCCCCAATGAAAGGCACTCTTGTGTTTAAGTAAATTTTCTAAGGGCACAGAAATCTTGGCATACCCCTTAATAAACTTCTTGTAGTACCTCTTATGCCCAAGGAATCTATGTACAACACTCTGATTGGTAGGCTCCCCCAATCTCACAATAACTACAACCTTGGCAGGATGCACTAACAAGCCTTCCTTACATATAATATGCCCCAACAGGGTTCCAAATGGAGTAGTAAAGACACATTTCTTAATGTTGAGGGATATCCTTAACTTCTGACATCTCTCAAACATCAGCCTCAAATGGTCACAATGGTCTTTTACTAGCCCATACACAATACAGTCATCCAGGTACACCTAAAGAAATTTATGGATGAAGTCCTGGAAGGCTTTTACCATGATGTGCGAGAACACAACAGATGCATTCTTCAGCCCAAAAGGCATGACTGTGTAGGAAAAACTTCCCCATTCAGTGGAAAAATTTATCTTCTCCTGGTCTTCCTTTGCAATTCTAACTTGGTGGTACCCTGAGAACCCATCCGTAAAAGAATAGACCTCGCGCCCAGCTACTCCTTCCAAAATTTCTTCAGTGAAGGGGGTTGGAAAAGGGTCAATGACACACACTACATTCAAGTCCTTGTAATCAACACAAATCCTTATCCTTCCATCCTTCTTAATGCTTATGACCATTGGACTCACCCATTCTAATTCTTCCACATCCTCAATGATACATGATGTTATCATTTTTTCTATCTCCTCCTTGACTCTATACACACAAGTTTGGATTCATCTGATAAGGTATCTTTCAAATGAGGTGCACACATTCCTTCAACTTGATCCTCACTTCCCTCAAGGAGTGGTGAATGCCTTTGAGCTCATGGTACCCACGCGGGAATAGATTTTAAAACTCACGTAAAAGATAAATGATCTTAGAAACCTCTTTCTTCAACCAATAATCCCCAATGATAGCTTCCTTAGGTTCTGCCTCATGAACCAATGTTAACCTTCTTTATCTTCAAGGGCTCATGGTAGGCGTGCGCCTTCTCATCAGCATCCATGACTTTGTGCATACCTTTAGAATGGTTAACATCCAAACTATCCATTTCTTCCCCATCTATCACATAGACCATTTTCCTTTTTCTTTTTCAATGCATGTGCACTCAAGCTATATCTCTTCAGATTTGTCTTCATCAAAATGCAACTCCAAACTAAGTTCACCCAATAACTCCAATACCCTATCTTTTTTCATAGAATTATCTCCCATTTTAAGGCACTTGACCACCTCTAACACCTTATCCATTGATGGCTTTATACTTCGATAATTGAATGCTTAAATGAGATCAGTCACCAACTCCTGCCAATTCCTTGTCTGACGGCGCATCTCTAAGTGAATTTACCATGCACGCTCATAGCCTTGTAAGGTGGAATATAACTTATGCACCCATAGCAAAGGTGGTAAATCTTCTATGCCTTCCATCCAAGCCTTCTCACATGCTTAGATATGGGAAGAGGTAGGTTTTTTTCCATGGTAGTCTTGGATAACAGTGGGATTGTTGCTTCTAGATAACCTAACAGAGAATACAAATCTTACCTCGTGCCACTCTAGAAGACTCCTGTAATGTGTTTCCCAACAACGCGTTGTAATCCTGAGCAAGTTATAACTAAGCATCCTTCTCCTTTCATCCTCATTTATCCACTAAGCCTCCATCTCTTGCAAGAAATCATCAGCACCTACTCCTCTAGACTAACTTGGAAGCTTCTTCCTTCCCATGTGCTTGACTGAGCACGCCTTTGTCACCCTTGTTATAGATCCTCTTAACTATCACCCAATTAACTCATAGGTCTCATGTGCCCAATTTCCACATGTTATGATGGTTGTATCACTCATTGAATAGGTGTCTTCAAACTGAATAGCTCCTTCCGTAGGATGAATTACTTCAAGGTCCCTAATAGAGTGCACATAGATTCTGTCAAGGACTTCCTCTCCTAAGGGCTCAGTATAGGGTGTTGACTTCCCATCCATTAAAGGGATGATGACCCGTTCTTCCTTGTTCTCAAAACTGATATACCCCTTGTTAAACTGTAGGTTGGCATTGTTTTTGTAACACCAGGGGTGCCCAAGTAATGTTGGAAAGTTATCCACCTCAGCTAGCGCCAAGACCTCGAAGTCCCCAGTGAACTTGGCCCCTTGAATAGTGATAATTACATCCTTCAAGACACCAATGGGCATTACTTTTGTCTTGTTTTCCATATACATCACATTTGAGGATGGTTGTAGTGTGGGCCTTCCCATTTGATGCCATGCATCCAAGGTGAGAACATTGACCTCTACACCTGTGTCGATCAAAATATTTCTCAGAAGCCATCCATCTACAACAGCATTCAAGGTTATCTCTTTTTCATAGTCAAGGCTATGGGGAGGAAGATTAGCATGTAGCACTTTCCTCTTGTGCTCTCCTCCAGTGCGTGGTACCTTCTCCCGTAACCACTCTCCTAGCAAGGGAATGATATTCTCTTGCCTTAACATCTTCCATACTTCCATGACCTCATCCAAGTTCTTCTACGGACCCTCAGAATTATTTCTTTGTTCCAACTGCCTTGACTACTCCTTTAGACATTGGATCTCAACTTGTAAACTCTGAATCATATCCATACTCTCTTGATATACCTCTTTATGATGAGTAGGGTCTGGATACTTTCCATGCAACACTTATTCTCTCATAACTAGTGTTCTTTTGCCTTGGTATCTCCCTAGCATGTGTGGCCTTTGCTCAAGTTGTCACCAGTACAGGTTCCAATCCTGACTCATGTGCCACTCTTGGCATCCACTGTGGGTCATCCTTATTTATGCTCACCATCCCAGTGCCCTTGTATTTCTGGTGTTGTTGGCTCATGTGCTCAAATAGCTCAAGGCACTCCTCATACTTATGTTTCTTTCCACACCATGAGCATTGCAATAGATCAGGACACTCACACTTATAATGTTCTCTCAACCCATAATTGTAACAGGCTCCACTTGGGAACTCACTTCTCCCTCTGTTATGGTTACTGTGACCACAAAATCCTCCACAGAAACCTCTTCCACGTGCTCCTCCATATTTGCATCCTTCATAGTGGTGATCATCATCCTTGGAACTACTTGTAAGGCTAGTCTGGCACACACCAAGATCAATGACATCATGAATCTGGTCAATCAACCTACAATCCTTGGTGTCATGGGTCATAGAGGTATAAATCTTGTAATAAAAGACACATTCTTACAGATCGCTCACTATAATAGAGGGAACCTACTTGCATCATGGTCCCCATGGTAGATTTCATAGTCTACTATCATGGTACATACCGACTTCTGGGGGACAACTATCTTTTGTATGCCCTTCTACTTCACAATCTGTGCACCTAATCCACTGCGAGTCTCATGCACCGAGTTCACAGATAGTTTCTCCAGCTACTTCGCCATTGCAGCAATTTGAGCTTCAAGGAAAGGGCTAACACTGGTATCATCACTCCCAACCACCTCAATGCACATGATAGCCTCCAAGGCCTCACGTGGGTCTGTGAAAGTTTTGTGTGACAATGCTCTTCTAAATGGTGTTATTAATCCTCCAACAAACCATTGAGCATGCTGAGAGGGGTGAATGTCATAGGATAATTTTGACAAGAGAGTCTTGAACCATGCATCATACTCATGCACACTCTCTATCATTCCTTATTATATTTATTTCAGAGCACTGATTCTCTTCTGCTCAAATTCAAGGATATGAAATTCCGCTAGGAAGGAATTTTTAAGTGTAGTGTAATCCACCACCATTTGATGGGGGTCATACTTGTAGTACCAGCTATGCGTGTGCCCCAGTAACATTATTACAAATTGACTCACCTTCTGCTCCAGGGTAGTGATCCCCTTCGCATGCCATAGAAATTCACACTTGTGCACATGCTCTTCAGCATCCTCAATACCTTTGTAGCTTGGTAGGTACAACAACATCTCAAAAATAATTGCGGAGGTGGTTGAGGCCCTTGCCTACCTGACCCAAAACCTTGGTTTCCTCTGGTGTTTCCTCCACCACCAGACCCACTAGACCCACCAGGTCTTATCCCTCCTAACCCACTAGATCCTCTAGATCCGCTAGGCCCACCAGGTCCTCTCAGCTCCTACACCACTAGATCCACTTCCTGTAGCTAGTAAAGGGCCTGAAGTGGTTGCACCTAGTGTTCCCAATGTCCCACTAAATTGTGCACCAATGGTTTGTGATATTACCCCGCTACCATATGTGTGTCCCGTGCCACTTGTGATACCCAAACTTCATGTACTTGCACCTTGTCCAAAAATTCCTCTAAACACAAGAATGATTTGTGCAGCCATAGATGTCCCAAACGAGAAGTTATATCTCCTAGGTGCATAGATCAGTTACTTCCTCTGATAATAACTGGGTTAGCAATGCTTATCTCTTGATCTAGAAAACTAAGCATTAGGTGTTGGTCACCATATGGGTTTAAATTTACACTGAAGGCTCTCCTTTCTTCATGTGAAAAAACTCTCATCAGAAGCTGAAGGGGTCTCTCTCTTGTGCTTTCCAAGATGGGGTAGCATAGACTACTCAGGTTTCACGTCCTTTTCATGAACCTTAACTCCTTCCCCAGCATCTTCCTCCATAAATCCATCACTCCTAGAACCTCACATTGTCTAGCCATTTCCCTTTCACGAGCTTCACCATACTTGGGTCGTCTCTCTTCCATCTCCTTTTCAGCCACAATGTCTGTCATCTTCCTCCACCCTAGCTTCCTCACTCAACACTCAGAGAATCTTAGTCAGCCATAGGGAATGCTTCCAAACTTAACGTAATGACCAAGATCTTCATAGCCAATGGGATAGCATGTAAAAATGATCCTTTTGGTTCCCTTAGGAACTCAAACTCAGCAATCTCCTAACAAGAATACGTAGAAATGGTATATTCTAGAGTATAATTGGTCGGCACTCCTCTCCGTCAGTGATCAACAACATGTGTCCACGTCATATTTGTGTCTTGCATCCTCTGGTAATCATCTAGGGTCCACACGCATGATCTATAGTACCAACTCGATCTGGATGCATATGTTGAAATCCATTCATACAATTCTACTAGAAAATAGTAAAAGAAGGTTTCATACAGCTCATGATACAGGTGCTCTTCTACCCATCTACGTGCATCAAACTTAGGTCCAGTACTAAATATTTGAGAAAACTCATCCTCTGTGTTCTTAAACCATGCTTCGACACTTTCTAGGGTCAAGATCTCTGTCATCACGTGTCAAAGGGGCCAAGATGTAGCCATTTTTGAAAACTTCAAAAAGAGGTCCCGGCAGCAGAACCAAGATGTAGTCATTTCTATGTCCTTAGAATAACCTCTTAATCCCATGCACATTGAACTATCACCCAATGAGCGTTAGACACTCACCTGAGGCACGCGCGGGCACCGAGCCCCTCCTTTATGTGAGTTATGTGAGAATACATTTCTTAAGGAAAGAAACTTAGATGTAAAAAGGTAAAGGGCCATGCATTTATTCTAAGAGCCTAGGGTGAGTTATTATATCAATACATTCATTCATAATTAAAAGAAACATCATACAAATAATAAATCTGATCCATAACATAAATAAATAACACTAGGGTTTACATCCATGAACATTATATTCTTAGAACAAAACCATATATTCATATTAATCATAGTTTAGTAGCCACATTACATTCATCAGGGTCATAACAAAAAAATGCATCAATGCAGATAAGACTCATGCATCAGAAGTTCTAACTATGCTTTCCATATTACAAAAATTGTCACAAACCCATCCCCTTAGGTATGCTATCACTCTTACAATCCTCTTAATGAGAACCCCATCCTCCTGGAACCTCCCATTATTTCTATAGAGCTTTTCCCTTCATCCCCTTTATGTTGATGATGCCCTCTTTTCTCCCTCTATAGCACAGTCCCTCCTTTCTTCTACTTGAGAATCTCTATATATAGCTTTAGCATCCACTACCATGCCTTCCTTCAGGAGTAGATTACTTTCCAAGTGTCCATGTGGTCCTCCAATGGAGCATGCTTACTCTGATCTAAGCTCTCCACTTTCTGTAATGATGTCTTTTTGGATCCTTCCATCACATGGAATATTCCTTTCTTGGCACCAAGTCACCAGGTTGGCACCTTATCCACTCCACATGCTTGGTTGGGTCACAATTTTCTTGTGTGCTTCTTGGAATACCAAATATGGCTAAGTCTTGAGACCATTTTCTTTTTCTTGCATGTGCATCGTGGTTTCTACAAAACCCTTCTAAAACCCTTGTCCTGTGTGCTTTTCCCCATGCACCCTTCTTCATATTGGTCCCATGTGCGCACATGTGCCCTTGGGGACTTAGTCAATATTCTGAGGCCCAACAAAACCCAAACTAAGAGAGAAATTATAGCCTAAGGTAGACTTCCAATGATCAAGATCATCGACCCAATTAGAAACTACAAAACCAAATATATCAATCTTCCTCTGTCCTAAGTAGTGAATATCATCGGCGTCGGTACCATGAACATAGTGAATAATCTACTTTGTTTATCTCCAATTTATCTCATGAAGCTCTTGCATAAATATGGAAATGAACCCAATAGTATACAAAATATCAGACAGAGTGTGAGTTAGATAGATCAAGCTCCCCACCAACTAACGATAAAGGGTACTATCGACTATAGAAGTGTAGAAATCAGCAAATAACTTAACTCTAAAAAGAAAAAGAGTAATAGATGGCTTAAAATCATGCATGTGAAACTTGGCTAGAAAATAAAGGGCGTACTTAGGTTACAAAATCATAATTCCTGAGTCAGATTGTGAAATCTGTAGCCCAAGAAAGTAGTGAAGAAAATCTAAGTTGGTCATGGAGAACTTGTTGGCTATGGTAGTATTCACACAATCAATGATAGAGGAAGATCTAGCCATAATCAACAAGTCATGAACATATAGAAAAAGGATGAGTATGGAGTCATCCTACCAAAAATTGTAAACATTAGGGTCAGAGTGACACCTAGTGAACCCTAAGGTAAGAGGAAAGGAGTCCATCTTGGCATACCAAGCTCAAGGGGGCTTGTTTAAGGTAATAGAGATACTTATTTAACTTGTAAACAAGGGAGTAATCATGTACACAACCTGAGGTTATTCCATATAGATATCTTCCTATAGGTCCCCATGAAAAAAGGAACTCTTAACATCCATCTAATAAACTTCCCATCTATTCGTGATAGCGATGACAAGGGTCAGTAGAATGGAATTCATCTTCACAACGAGAATAAAGGTATCTGAATAATCAACCTTGGTTACCTGGGAGAAACCCTTAGCTACAAGTTGCACTTTATACTTCTCGATGTCCCCATCGACACCATACTTTGTTTGGTACACCCACTTACATCGAACCATTTTTCTTCCTTTCAGAAGAGGGGTGGGATTCCAAGTATCAGTGTTCATGAGTGAGGAATACTCCTCATCCATGGCATAATCCCAATTAGGAATCCTAGAAGCCTCCCAAAAATACTGAGAGTCAGAAGAGGAGGAAAATAAGGCATGGAGTTCAGTGATCTCTAAACAAGTTCATATCTCATCCAAATGTTCCCCATCCAATCTCCAACACTCTGCAAGGTTTTCCTATCCTATTGAGGATCAGGAGGAGATTCATGATCAAAATCTATAGATTCTTCACTTGAGTGAGAAGGAAAATATTCCTCATCATCACTATTGTCAAAATCAGAAGATTTTGAATCATGAGTGGGAGGAGTAGGAGGAGCAATAAGATCATCATCAGAAGAATAAAAATTAGAATCAAAGAGGGGTAGAAGGACCTCAGCTGGTGGAGAAGTGGAATTCAAAGATGACTCATCAAACTTCACACTTCTCTCAATATAAAGTTGATGAGTAGTAGGGTTCAACAATATATAACCCTTCATGCCATTGGCATACCCTAAAAAGATACAAGGTATGGACTGTGGCTCCAAGGCTTTACAGCTATTTTTGGTAATTTGAGCCATATTAGTTGATCCAAAGACGTGAAAATTCTCAACTTCAGGTTTACATCCATATTGGGATTTAAAGGGTGTCATTCATTTTAGTACCTTATGTGGAACATGATTATGAATGTAATAAAAAAACTACAGTTCGTGGCTTCAGCCCAATACTATGAAGGAAAGGATTTAGAGTGAACCATACAAGTGGCCATATCCTTAAGTGTTCAGTTATTTCTTTTGGTAACTCCACTTTTTAAAGGGCTATAAACAATTGTACGTTGTAAAGAAATCCCTTAGTAGGTACAAAAATATTTGAACATATTGCTAACATACTCACCTCCATTTTTGGTTCGAAGAACCTTGTTATACCTTTCATCTTATTTCTTAGCAAGATCCTTTAAGTCTCAAAAGTGATCGAAAACTTCATATTTCTATTTGAGAAAATACACCCAAGTGTAACATGTAAAGTCATCAATGAAGGTAAGTATATAAATATCTATAGTAAATGAGGAGATGGAAAAGGGCCATAAATGCAACTATGAACAAGATCCAAATGACAAGAAGCTCACCAATATTTTCATTTTCCAAAACTTTATTTGGGATGCTTCCCAAGGGCACAACCCTCACAAAGACCCTTAAAAACTTTAATGTGGGGTAAGTCATTGACCATCTCATTTTGGCTCAATTGTTTAAGGTAACAATAGTTTAGATGATCAAAACACTCATGTTATAACGTTTTGACCTCATCTGAATCAGTAATCAATGTAGTGGGCATCGAATCGGAAGTAAAGTGGGAGAAGGTGTACAATCATGAATTATTATCCACCTTTCCCTTAGCCACTGTAGACTCACTATGAAGCTCACAAATAATCACTAGGTTAGGATTAAATTTCACTCACATTCCTTCACCAAGATGAGTGATTTGGTAAACTGATAAGATATTAGTAGAGAGATTGGGAAAACTCAACACTTGGTTAAATATCTCACCTTCTACTTCTATTGATCCACTACTGGAAACCGACATTGAAGTATAATCACCCAAAGTAATTTGGGATATGCCACATGGCTCAGTGCTGGAAAAATCAACATGAGAAGATCCCATATAGTGTGAGGCACTAAAATCAATGATCCACATTGATGAAGGAGAAAATCTAGCTGTAAGGGCCTTTCCTTTCTTCTTCTCATATTTAGACTCCTTTGTTTTGGAAGACTCAAAATTTAGAGCATTTTGTTAGATAGACTCAGGAACGCCTATATTATTTTTTTAAAGTAAATGAGTTAGGTTATATACTTACATGTGACTTGGAATTGAATTCTCCCATTACGCTGATGCCCCTCATTTATTTTTCCTTTTCCTTACGCTGATGCCCAACTTATCATGTTCTCGAATGAGTTTATTCTTCTTGAAATATGAACACTTACACTTTTCCTTCTTTGTTTTAGGCTTAGAAGTGGAAGCGTTCGTGATGTATTTGGTTTGGGTTTGGTTGGTCTTGGTTTCCTTCTTAGGTTGGTCATTTGAATCCCCATTTGAATCAACTTATCATGTTCTCGAATGAGTTGTGAGGCACTAAAATCAATGATCCACATTGATGAAGGATAAAATCTAGCTGTAAGGGCCTTTCCTTTCTTCTTATCATATTTAGACTCCTTTGTTTTGGAAGACTCAAAATTTAGAGCATTTTGTTAGATAGACTCAGGAACGCCTATATTATTTTTTTAAAGTAAATGAGTTAGGTGATATATTTCTTTTCTCATACGTTGATGCTCCTCATGTTTAGTCTTCTTGAAATATGAACACTTACACTTTTCCTTCTTTGTTTTAGGCTCAGAAGTGGAAGCATTCATGATGTATTTGGTTTGGGTTTGGTTGGTCATGGTTTCCTTCTTAGGTTGGTCCTTTTTCTCTTTCTTCTATTTATTTTCCTTTTCCTTACCAGTACTTACATGTGAATTGGATTTGAATTCTCCCATTTGAATCAACTTATCATGTTCTTGAATGAGTTGTGAGGCACTAAAATCAATGATCCACGTTGATGAAGGAGAAACTCTAGCTGCAAGGGCCTTTCCTTTATTCTTCTCATATTTAGACTCCTTTTATTTGGAAGACTCAAAATTCAAAGCATTTTGTTAGATAGACTCAGGAACACCTATATTATTTTTTTAAAGTAAATGAGTTAGGTGATATATTTCTTTTCTCATACGTTGATGCTCCTCATGTCTAGTCTTCTTGAAATATAAATAGTTACACTTTTTCTTCTTTGTTTTAGGCTCAAAAATGGAAGGGTTCATGATGTATTAGGTTTGGGTTTGGTTGGTCTTGGTTTCCTTCTTAGGTTATTCCTTTTTCTCTTTCTTCTATGTATTTTCATTTTCCTTACCAGTACTTACATATGACTTGGATTTGAATTCTCCCATTTGAATCAACTTATCATGTTCTTGAATGAGTTGGGATGAAAAGTTGTCAAATGAGGGAATTTTCCAAGTAGTCCCTAGAGCTTATTTCATGGTGTGGAAGGTAGTGTAGACACCTAAATTCTGCTTTTGCAATCTTGTTGCCAAAATGCACGCAAATCACTCTCATTCTTGCCAATTCTGTTATAATTCGTGATTTTCGCTAATTAACCAATGTTTCTTGCCACTTTGGTCAATTAACAAGAACTTCGTTGATCACCAAAACTCTTTCACATTTGGGATGCCACTTTACAATGAATCGTAAGTCAAAATCCTCTTCAAAATAGACAATTAGCACTTATTAGCTAATTAAGCCTATTTTGCCTTTGTTTTGGTAAATATACCCTAGTATTGGCTTAAACCCCTCTTCCAACCACTCAAAATAACCCCACTTTCCTCCACAACATCTCAGCAAGCTTCAAAAGCTTATCCTAGCCTCTTAGTTGACCCTAAGCGGTTGATTAAAGATCCCACATCTTAATCACTTGGTAATTCACTAATTGTGATTAGTAAGGCCTAATTATTATTAGCAATTCTAATATGATTTGGGGCTTTTCGTCCCACATGCACCAAAATACAAGTTTCTCCCAAAAGTAAAAATATAAAAAGAGTTCACCTTTTACCTTAATATTTTACACCTTATTAGTAGCCTCATATAATACATATGTTAAAGAGCTAAAACTCCTTTAAGGATTCACATGCTCCTCTTTGCCTAAAGCCTTCATTATGGTTAGTAGGAGGGTATCTAACATGACATTGTAGTCTTGTGTTAGAGGGAGATCTCCTCACGATTTGTTGAGTAGCAACCATTCCCAATTTCATTTCTCCTAGATCTATTTAGGTTTTGTAGTTAATCAAACATACTAGTAGGCATGCTTAGATGTTAGATGTTAGTTTCATTCAATCTCCATTGTTATGCTATTAGGATTTTATCATTGATGTTTTATTCCTTAGATTTGCATTTAACTTTAGATCATTATGGTGTTGATTTTGCTTTAAACTAGTTAATTTGTGTTAAAAGTTTGGGGTGTTATCATTTGGCACACCTGGTGGGACTCAAACCCCATTTGCATTCATTCTCAAGATTTTTAACATAGTTTTAAAAGTTTTAGATTTCGAGTTTTCTTAGATTAAATTCCAATTATTAGATTAGATTCATGTTTTTCTAGATTAACTTCAAATATTTCTAACTTACTTTCAAAGTTCTTATATTAAATTCAAAGTTTTCAAGCTTTTTAGAGTAGTTTTCAAAGTTTTTTAGATCAATTTTGTTGCTGGGTAGTTGTTTCAACTAGATTAGTGGTAGAAGTTGTGTTTTCATGTTCTTTGCAGGATATAAGGAGGTGAATCCCTGTCAAAATTGCCTCAAAATACCAAATATTTTATCTTTTTGAAGAAATTCTTCTCAAAACTCAAATTTTGGTCACCTATAAGAAATTTTGTTCCTACGCAATTAAATAGTGTACATGTGCATCAAGAAGTGCACCTATGCATTGAAACCTGTGTATGTGCATCAAGAACCACGTCTGTGCCCCTCTGGATGCACCTGTACAACATTACAATTTTGGTCTCTGAGTCTACCTTACGCCTATGTATTAAGGTCTAAGTCCACGCCTCTCTGGACGCGCATGTGCACTATTGACTATGAAAGTTTGATAGAGGTACACCTATGCTTTCAAGCTTGCATCTATGCTTCAAATGGTGTGCCTGTGCTTCAAAACCCGCACCTGTGCACTTAGGTAAATTTACTTCAAATTTCATGATTTTTATTTCTAGTTTTTAGGATCTCTGTCATTTTTTAGAGGATTTTAGTTATTGCTTTTTTCAATTTATTGATTTTAGAGCAATATTCCTAAAAAAATTCACTTAGGGCTTGATAAGTAATCTTTGTTAAAATTGTCTTAAGGTTTGATAAGTGATTTTTCATGATTTATTTGAGTTTGGAATAGGTTGTGTATCTTTTTCCCTTGTACTTAGTGTGATCTTGGGAATCAAAAGCACTTCTAGACCATTTTTTGCTATTTTAGAGTAAGTAAGAAAAAACATCATTCATTGATATACTTGATATTTTAGTTTAAGATATTTTTCAATTGATAAAGAACCAAGGCTAAAAATTTTGTATTCTCTTCCCTTGCACCTAGTGTAATCTAGGGAACCAAAAGCAATTTTAGTCTTTCATTAAGAAGCACTTGGATTAATTTGGAATAAACCTTGTTTTACAAAGCTTTATAGTAGTCGTTGATTTATAAAGATTTTTCATTGCTATCTAGTTGGATTTTTTGTCGTGTATGCTCTTCTCTCATCCTTAGATGATCTTGAGAACCAAAAATGACATTCAATCCTCTTTTGATGATATTGTAAATTTTTATGAACTACTAACCATTTGTGTGAAGGACCTAAAACGTTTATCAAAGAAAGAAGGGCTCTCTTCAAACCAAAATCTAACATTCACATGTAATTGTGGGTTTCCAATAGGAGTATGAAAAAACCACATTAAGTCTAAAAGATAAAAAATACACCATAATCATCACATTGTATTTGTAGGTTTCAGTTAAGAGCTACGGCTTTCCCGCTTAACTAGGACATAACCCCTTTAACATAAGCCTTAAGCTACAAAAATGGGGGTGGTCCTAGGAAACCTAAAGTACTTCACGCAAGAGGGAACCTTGTAAATGAAACAGGATATTTCTCCACACTACCGACTTGATTAGTATGCCTTGGTGAGATTAGAGTCAAAGTTACTTCCATTGCGACCCCAGTGATAATACAACTGAACGCACTAGTTTCTCATTGTATTAGAAGGGGGTAAAGTAAAGTTGAGATACTCCTCAGGAAACCTTGGTAAATCGAGCTCGCAGAAGTAAACTTGTTACACATAGAGAGAGAACCACCTAGGAAGCTTCCCGGCTTGGAGCCCTTGTTTTTGTCTTAGTTGTTATACTTGAGAGATATCACAAAGTAACAACTTTGTTAGATTCGAACTCTTGTTTTTCAAACAAGGGAAATAATCTCTTAAAGTTGAAATCACATGATATTTCATCATGAAATCTACTTAGTGTCATTTTGTCCTATTTTTCACTTGTCCTAAGACATGGTGAAACTCTGCCAAAATAACACTAAGTTTATTTCAACACCTGTTGGTCTACACCCTTATTTTCTTGTTTCCCATTTTTGGACAAAAGGAAACAACATATACGAATACCGCTAGATATCATGTGTCCACCACTTTTGTATTCTACTTGCATGACTAGGTTACAATGTTAGAGTGTAAGTGTTGAAAGTGTGAATGGCACGTACTCATGATCTAGTGGGCCCCTTGTCTCAAAACCCCATATTTGAGACTTATTATTATCGTAGTTAGGTGATTTCATCCTTGTCTTCTTTTGAGTTGTTATGCTACCCACATTGTAGCCATGCAATTGAGATATTTACGTCATGTTTCCATTGTGAAATTAGGCCTAAATCTCTATATTGTAGAGTTATGATGCTCACATGCATAATGATTTCTTGTTATACTTAGACGTAGTTTTTACACCCTAGTTTTGTCTTGAGTTTTGTGAGTGTTGAGGTTACTTTGTTAACATCGCTATAATTCCATTTTGATACTAAAATCTTGCTTTCTCGCAAACTTTGATTACGTTTCCAAATAGCATTGTTACACTACTCACACTTGTATCGTCCGTTTTACAAAGCTTAGAATTTTTTAGTGTTTAGAAACTAGCTTTTAGTATATATTTTTAGAAGATCACATCAGCATTATCTTAT